>JASEVX010000011.1:55874828-56315736 GCA_031761405.1 Serripes groenlandicus | reverse complement strand
ACCCCCCCCCCCCCCCCCCCCCCGGATATATTCATGTTGAAAGTCCTGGTATCGGAACCTGATACTAACATTGATGCAGAAAACAAAGCTCTACTTTGTAAACGATGTTTAAATTATGCATACAGCTGTCTGAAAAATCTTATATAAGTTCTGTGTTCAGAAATGATAAAATCTGCCCAATAACGGCGTATTTTTGTTATATATATAGCCGCAGCACTATCTTTTTCTTTCATATTGTTTATTGTTAATATAGCAAAACTTTGTAATATAGCAAAACTTTGTATGTTTATTTATTGATCTCCATTAGGAGGAATTAAAAGGAATAAATAAATAAATAAATACTCTACTACTACTACTACTACTACTACTACTACTACTACTACTTCTACTACTACTACTACTACTACTACTACTACTACTACTTCTACTACTACTACTACTACTACTACTACTACTACTACTACTACTACTACTTCTACTACTACTACTACTACTACTACTACTACTACTACTACTACTACAACTACTACTACTACTACTACTACTACTACTACGCTACTACTACTACTACTACTACTACGACTACTACTACTACTACTACTACTACTACTACTACTACTACTACTACTACTACTACTACTACTACTACTACGCTACTACTACTACTACTACTACTACTACTACTACTACTACTACTACTACTACTACTACTACTACTACTACTACTACTACTACTACTATTAATACTACTTCTTCTACTCTAAATCAGACGTACGGATGCTGTTCTCAAAAAGTAAACTTGTACCCTGTTCCCATGAATGGACATCTTTTATGTACACGAAGCGTCCGATGACTTAGATATTACAAAATTTGACACTTGCTTTTCTACTTAACCATATACACACTCTTTGTTTAAACATTTTAATTATACAAACGACATTTGGGCCTCTTCTGTAACGGTCTTTAAATTTTATTATAAATTCACTTTCCAAAATAATTTGGAAAAAAGACAATTCTGGAACGAGGCATTACAGAGTTGAAATAGTGTGAGAAAAACGTCAATGAATTATTTGTATTGACGAAAAACTTGACTAGATCTGATTGACATGATGATTTCCCGCAAAGTGACGTTGCATAGATAAGATGCCAGGGGCTATATGAACTTGTTTACGTGCCATATTCTATATACATTTTTAAGGACATTTATTTTAAAATTCCTTTTTATGAATCGTCTAGTGAACAAAACACATATTTTGTAAAGCTTTGCTTATTATAAAAAAAAGAAAAACAAGGAATAGTACTTGGCATACATAACTGATTGGGCGGTAGTCAAATATCCAATATAGACGGGACATTATCGGCTGGGAGTTGTGGCGCACTCCTGTAATCTAGTTACTTGGAGGCCGGGGTTTGGGGACAGTTTGAGGACAGGAGTCCTTCTGTCAGCTAGTCTATGTCGATCGGGCGTCCGCACTAAGCTCGGCATCAATATGGGCCACCCGGGGGAGCCCAGGTGTGTCCAGGTTGTCTAAGGAGGAACGCACCGGCCCAGGGTGGAAACACAGCAGGCAAAAGTTCCCGTGTTGAGCAGTAGTGGGATAGCGCTTGTGAATAGACTACTGATGGCAGCCTGTCCAATAAAATTGGACTTGACCCTTTTTGTTGGTCTCTTTCGTTTTTGTTTGCTTTAACTTTGGTTTGCATCCATATTTATAAAAGTCTTGTTTTAAACGAATCAAATAATTTTATTATGTACAATTAATGTTATGATAATGATACCAAGTAAATTCCTTTATATATTTTTTGCCCATACTCACATTACATATTTTAATTAATTAATTTTCCTGTTCATATGCTATCATGCCATAATCTTCTTACGAGCTTATGGAATAATAATTGAACAGTGTAGATATTGCAGACAAAAATTGTAGACAAAAAATTGTAGACAAAAAATTGTTGACAAAAAATTGTAGACAAAGAATTGTAGACAAATAATTGTAAACAAAAATGGGGGTCGAGGATGAGTACCGACCCGGATTTCATAATATTTCAACAGCTACAAACTTCAATAAGCACATGTTGACTTTATGTATACCGAGTTAAGCCCAAAAGTTGACAGAAGGTTAGCCAAAGCATGGACAGCTATCCCGTGCGATACAAATCAGTATTGTAATGTGTGCTCGGAGTCCACGCCTGATGGCATTAAACATGCTCTCTGCGAATGTCAAGGATCGTTGCTTCCGAGATCACTGCTCTTACAGGATATAAGAAAATAAATTCGCACCGAACTCGCAGATGAATTAGGCTCCGACCCCCGGATATATTCATGTTGAAAGTCCTGGGATCGGAACCTGATACGAACATTGATGCAGAAAACAAAGCTCTACTTTGTAAACGATGTTTAAATTATGCGTACAGCTGTCTGAAAAATCTTATATAAGTTCTGTGTTCAGAAATGATAAAATATGCTTAATAATGGCGTACTTTTAGCGAATTATTTCTTCTCAGAAGATATATGAGTTTACCCGATTGGTATGAGATTTGACCTTTACAATTACGCGTTCCGTTAAACTACACCTTTGCTGAAAATAGTCCTAGTATTTTTTCCGATATTGCATCACTTTGATGTGTTATTTCAAGTGAATTCATATACATGTATATACTATCGAATCAACACAGGGAATCAATTCTCAAGAGAATATCAAATTTATAATAAAGGCATATATTTCATGTGTCTGTCTGTAGGCATGAATGAATTTCGAGTTGTAAGCCCATTGACTAGTGAGTGACGTAGTTAACAGGTGCCCATTATGTAACGCTAGCAAAACCTGGCTGTAGAGCAATGTATCTACAGAGCTCCAGATAAGGTGCGTGAATACATGATCACGCATTGAAATGCAAGAAAAACGAATGAAAATATTTGCTGTTCGTCGTATCACGCATTTAAACCCGGAATAACGAATATAAAACATATTCTGTGCGTCGTTTTAATCGTAAGACAAAATTTATAGAGATTTTTCATATTTTTGCAAAGATATGTTCAAAGTCGTCTGCTGCAGATGTGTTGTATGTGGGGAAGGGTTAATTAACAAACCATGAAACAAGCTTTAAAAAGTGAAGCAAAATTAGATGATCTCAATTGTTACTATATTGCTTCCAAATTTTGATTTTGTGATTTTAAGTTTTTACTCAAAGGGTAAAGTAAGAAATGTTATGAAAAAAAAACATAGTATGCAACAGTACGGCTAGCATATTTTACCCGTTATGCTACTAAATTATGCATGTTTCTTTTTTAAAATAAATCCTGTTTTAGCCATACATTTTTCACAATTATCCGTATACACCCAGTATATATTGAACATTTCCACTTGTGAAAATATTATGTTATCAAAGGAAAACTAGCTAATAATGAGCTATTCTCCATTTGCCACAATGTATTGGTCAATATACAAGTTCCTCAGTAATTAAAATCTTAAGACATTTTGACTATTAACATGAAACTATTAGCAAATAATCACACATTAAGAAAGTCTGCCCCAAAGACCTGTCAATTGATGAAGATGTCTCTTTTAAAATATATATGGACAAAGATTATTTATAATCATGAACTAGACTAGATTGTCCGCAAGACATAATGCTCGACTATTTGGCCGAAGTTGCAACGCAAACACCAGCGCCGACGCACACATGAATGTAATAGCTCTCATATTCTTCGAATAGTCGAGCTAAACAAAACTACTAAGTTTTAAAGCAAGTTTAAAACAAACAAAAAACATGATCAAATGCAATTATTGATTACATTTTCAAAATAATTCGTTACTAGTACTTTCAGTACATTGATTCCATTTGCGGCTTAACCGTTACGTCAAAGTCTTGTTGGTTTTACCTGATCTAAACAATAACTGTTAGAGTATCATGGTGAACAACACGTTCAAAACATCAAAGGTAACTGACTCAGTGATTCATTCTTGCATTCTTTTTTTCATTCTTCTTGCATTCATTCTTTCATTTATTCGTTCATTTGTTCATTAATACATTCATTCATTTATCAATTTATTTATTTTTTCATTCATTCATTCATTTGTTCATTAATACATTCATTCATTTATTAATTTAACATTTTTTCATTTATAAATTTTAACATTCTGTCATACATTTATTCATTCATGTATTCATCTATTCATGCATTTGAGTGATGCAACAGCCATAACCGTATCTTGGCGGCCTGTTCACCTATATCCATGTCTTTCTTGCACAAGTACTAAGCACCACCATCTTCCTCTGCTTCCTTCTCACATATACCATTACGGTCATTGGTGGAGGAGGGCGAGTGATTCAAGTCATAATGACGTGTGTGTTTCATTGGGGGGGGGCAAACGCCGTACATCACGAAGTGATTAATTTAAGTCATAAGCATCACGACAATGTACGATATAAACACGGTTTGACCCGAGTAAGTTGTGGTTCGAGTCATATATCATGAATGGCAATTAACACTTTCCCACCTATAGACGCATTTTGACGCATATGCAGCAGACGACTTTTGAAAACATCGTGACAAAAGGAGAAATTGGTCAAAACGAACAATTTCTCCTTTTGCAACAATGTTTTCAACTTTGTTCAGTAATTATACCTACAATTATAGAGATTTTCCATATTTTGAGTTGACATTTTCAAAGTCGTCTGCTTCAGAATTGTGGTATGTGGGAAAATGGTTTACACTTAACCCCAGTTTGTTTTTGTGTGTGTTTGCTTGAATTCTGTTCTACTCCGTTTTCAACAATAGTTTTTGTTACATCACGGCGTGTCCTCGGTAAATTACCAGTACTAACGGTTATATGTATCCTGTCATCGATATAACCCTGACCACCAAACAGCCATTACAACCGTTTTGGTATGACCAAATAGTGGATCGAACCCTTGCCTCCCGAAGTGGACACCCTGACCTAACCTCTACGCCACGAAGACATATTGAGAGGCGATCCGATATAAGAAACCATAAGGAATTTGCAACCAGTTTAGATAACAATTTAGCCAAAGCATCCGCGCAGCCTGATCTGGCTCTACACAGTTTTATTATTAGTCATAGAAGGATTCAGGAATGTTCTGCAAAGCAGTAGTCATTTGGATCAGTATCATGGACGCGCAATCAGGTTTCTATATTTGTAATAATTAGATAAAGCTTGGTTTCCGCAGCGAACATCTGTTAGGGTAATAACAAAACCCGGTTGCATGCGAAACATGTCGATGTACTTTTAATGTAATACCGTAAGAAATGATAAAAAAAAATGGGGGTTTTGTGTCGTATTCGACTAGAAAAGTCGGCCATGAATATAGCTTACACTGTGGCTCAATAACATTCTGATCAGTGCCGTTCCCTTTACCAATATGTTGACTGATGCAAAGGTGTCACCAGCCGTCCTCTGAAAAGGACCGCCTCGGCATAGTGTTCGCCTGGGTAGCGGGAGGTCACGGTTTCGATCCTTGACAGGGACATACCAGAGACTTGGCGCTCAGGAGTGCGGGATATCATCACGACTGTCAGGATGAAGAGACCTGTAATTTATTCAGGAAACGCCTTGTTATAAATGGGGTGGAAATGTTAAAGAGGCGTAAAACACCGAACAAACAAAAGGCGTATACGGTGTCAAAAACAGTGTGTACCATTGAGTACAGTAAGGGTTTTCTATAAAGATGAGATAAAGTCAAGACAAGTTACAAATGAGTTACATGCGCTATTTAATAAAATCATGACCATAGTTGACAGCGGTTTTTTGTTCTGCGTGTCTGTACCTTCCATTAAACCCTCTACCACATACACACACACTTTCTTACGCCTCTGATGCAGACGACTTTTGAAAACATTTTGGCAAAAGGAGACATTGCTCATTATGAGCAATGTCTCCTCTTGTCACAATGTTTTCAATTCTATTCAATAATTACTTTTGCACTGAAAGAGAGTTTCCGTATTGTTAACAGAATGTTTTCAGCGTCGTCTCCAGAAGATTTGCTGTATGTGGGAAAGAGTTAAATCAAATGATTGATATACATTCGTGCTGTAAACTGATGATGATTTTTTTGCGATTCCCCCGAAAGCGCATTATATATGAATTGGCCCATATTAAAGTAACATTTTAATTTCCCGTCTATTTTGTCTCGTTTTGATTGGACAAGCGATGTATTCAGTGGGAGAGGTTACTAGAATATGTTTAGATCAAAGCGTTCTGGGCGTTCCACCGTAGCCGAGTTGTTTGCGTGAACTTTTTAAACCTTTCAGCGCCGAATTGTTTAAAAGTAGACTCTTCCATATTCAAAATCGGGCGTCTCCATTACTCATGTAATAAAAGTTTGGACAATTTTGATAACTAAAAGGCAAAGAATGCTGATTTCAGGTGAGACAGCTCGTTACGAGCTGACTCACCTGAATCAGTATTGTTTGCAAAAACCTCAATATTGCCTTTGGCGCTGAAAGGGTTAAACCTTTGTCTGCTTAAACTGAATCTGTAAAGTCTGTTCCACCAGAATAGAGCAAAGACAGCCGCGCGCATTTGAGCTGATATATTCAACATATTTATATTCAAATTCCTTGAATCGGCTATGTACTTTATTAAATGCAAAGCTGGACATTCCGTGTTTGATCCTTGCTTGCGACGGTCATGTTAAAGTGCCGTTGGACCATGCACATGTTCCTATCATAACACTGGCTAGTCACCAAGGGGCCAATGATACGGATCCCTGTACTGCCGCCCTGATGTAACTGGAATGACGCTGACAACGGTGTAAAGCCCAACTAAATCAAATCGTTTTCATCCTACTCAAACATACTGTACAAAGGATTGTGTTGAGTTTGTTTACGTTAGTATGCAATGGTGGTATCTGTCCTGCAGGCATGACACTGTATTCTTGCACAGCAATATTTCATCGCATGGCGTGCAGGAAAGATTGTGTCCGCCTGGTGCAATTTATGGGTTGACTGACTTGACTCATTAACCGTTTCCCACTTGCAGACGCATTTTGACACATCTGCTGCAGACACTTTTTGGAAATATTGTGGGAGAAAGGTGAAAATTCTTATGATGAGCAATGTCTCCCTTTGCCACAATGTTTTCAATTCTATTCAATAATTGTACTTAAATTTATAGAGTTTATGTATAATTTTACCAATATGTTTCAAATTATTCTCATGCGGATTTGTTCTATGTAGGAAAGGATTTAAAACAAGTAGTTTCACCAACATTTATTTGTAGACGTGTTTAATTAATATCTCCGACTTCATATTTAAAACACCTGTATTAAAACCGCTACGCAGACTCTATAACCCTTTCATTCTCCATATCTTTTATATGTAATACCAGATCAGGTTTTGCCAACTGATCACATATAACTTCCAGACGCTAGTCAGATGCTTCGTCAACATATAGGTTTACTCGCTTATCTGAACCGTCACTTCTCGCAAATACGACCTTGTATTGCACTAACGGACGCATATGCTGTTGAAAAATCGTCACAATTAGCAAAAGGTCCGAATACGTCCATATATTTGGTATTTCTCGGTAAAATAATGGATAATTTAATAACCAACCCGCATGAAATATATTCATTCGCATTGGATTCGGACCAGAGTTATCCGTATTTCTTTTTTCGCCCTCGAATGTGGTGTGAGAAAAAGCAGTCAATTTTCCTGCGACGGCGACGGCGGCAGCCACTTTTTCAATTCTCTATTACTGACCGAATATTTCTAAATCTTTGTCAGATGTATTGTTGGGTCATGGGACATCATTCACGGCAAAATTACCAAGGTCAAAGGAATTGTTGGCTAGAACTTACCTTGTTTAGATAACTTAACCTTGATTAGTTAACATTATATTGGTTCTTCATGAAACTTTATCAGAACTTTATCTCCATCAAATCTTAGTTATGTTCAAAACAGGGTCACGGTGGTTCTGCAGAACTTAGCCTGGGTCAGGTAACTTAATATTGGTTAATATTGACTCTGTAGGCCCACAATGGTCATTTAATTTTCATGAAAATGTCTCCATCAAATCTCGGTCTAATTCAAAACTGGGTCATGGAGATCAAAAGCTTGGTCACTATGTCTAATATCAGTATAACCTTGTGAACACTGTAAAAGTCAAATATTTAATTCAATCTTCATGAAAAGTAATCAGAGCATTTGTCACCATCATTGACCATTTATCATGTAGACAAATTACTTACGCTTTACGGTTCATCGACTTCATATTGATACCATTTAATATGCGGTTTTCCTAGAAGGGCGAGGTCTTGCTACTTCTGTTACTTCTGTTGCCATAATCCAACAAAAGGATAATCTATAAAAAGAATATCGTGTTAAGCCACAACTCTTTGGACAAACAACTACTTCTCAAAATAGAAGGGTCCAACATTAAATATATACTATAATAAGACATATTTTTGGTTGTCCACACTTTCCACATTTCCTTAATTAAAGTTTTGCCCACGTGTAGACGCTATCCGACACCTCTGCAACAGACGACTTTTGAATACATTGTTACACAATGATAATGAGCAATCTATCCTCTGCCACATTGTTTTCAACTCTATTTAACCCTGAGGCATTTTCACGCAATAGCAACAGACGACTTTTGAAAACTTTGCGGCCAAATGTGAAATTGCTCATGATGAGCAATTTCTCCTCTGAACACAATGTTTTCAACTTTATTTAACAAATAAGCTATCTTTTATGGAGAGTGTCAGATTTTTGTCACTGTGTTTTAGAAGTCGTCTGTTGCAGATTTGGTGTATGTGGGAGAAAGGGTTAATTATTGTTCTTTCATTAGATTTTATAGATGGTTTCCATGGTTTCCATACTTGTTTACTAAATGTCTTTCAAAGTTGTCTGGTCGTCTGCTGAAGTTTTATTGAAAGTCGCAACTTGTTAGAGTAAGAATATAAGCGTTATAACACCGATAGAATGAATGTCATGAAGGCAATATTCTTTGTAGAACAGAACATGTGCAGAAATAACCTGACTAGTAAATAAACTACCATCAATCACAGCAGTATTACATTACTTTAAACTACCAGGAAAACCGTCTCTTTTGAAGGACCATATATAGTTAGTTTAAGTTTTCGAAATAGAAGGTGTGCGAGTTGTCCAAAGTAGACCAACTTAACTCTTTCAGCGCCAAAGGCAATATTGAGCTTTTTGCAAACAATACAGATTCAGGTGAGTCAGCTCGTAACGAGCTGTCTCACCTGAAATCTGCATTGTTTGGCTGTGAGTTATAAAAATATTCCAAAAATCCTATAACATGAAAATAGAGTCGTCCGAGTTTGAACAAGGAAGAGTCTACTTTAAACAATTCGGCGCTGAAAGGGTTAAATTATACAAGGTTTTGTTGGCCGAGATGAGGTTCGCCCTCAAACCCCATGGATTAACAGCCCGCGTCGCAACCGACTGAGCTACCTTAGCTGGGCATAACGGCTATGAAGTACTACCCCTCATTGCCGGACTCGTCTAAACTATTTCTGTATAGTGTGTATTTATTGTGGTATTTTACGTCGTTTACACTATGTATGTATAGTGTGTATTCATTGTTGTATTTTACGTCGTTTACACTATTTCTGTATAGTGTGTATTTATTGTGGTATCTTACGTCGTTTACACTATTTATGTAAAGTGTGTATTCATTGTGGTATCTTACGTCGTTTACACTATTTATGTAAAGTGTGTATTTATTGTGGTATCTTACGTCGTTTACACTATTTATGTAAAGTGTGTATTTATTGTGGTATTTTACGTCGTTTACACTATTTATTTAAAGTGTGTATTTATTGTGGTAGTTTACGTCGTTTACACTATTTATTTAAAGTGTGTATTTATTGTGGTATTTTACGTCGTTTACACTATTTATGTAAAGAGTGTATTTATTGTGGTATTTTACGTCGTTTACACTATTTATGTAAAGTGTGTATTTATTGTGGTATTTTACGTCGTTTAAACTATTTATGTAAAGTGTGTATTTATTGTGGTATTTTACGTCGTTTACACTATTTATGTAAAGTGTGTATTTATTGTGGTATTTTACGTCGTTTACACTATTTATGTAAAGTGTGTATTTATTGTGGTATTTTACGTCGTTTACACTATTTATGTAAAGTGTGTATTTATTGTGGGTTTTTTCGTCGTTTACACTATTTCTGTATAGTGTGTATTTATTGTGGGGTTTTACGTCGTTTACACTATTTATGTATAGTGTGTATCTATTGTGGTATTTTACGTCGTTTACACTATTTATGTATAGTGTGTATTTATTGTGGTATTTTACGTCGTTTACACTATTTATGTATCGTGTGTATTTATTGTGATATTTTACGTCGTTTACACTATTTATGTATAGTGTGTATTTATTGTGGTATTTTACGTCGTTTACACTATTTCTGTATAGTGTGTATTTATTGTGGTATTTTACGTCGTTTACACTATTTATGTAAAGTGTGTATATATTCTGATATTTTACGTCGTTTACACTATTTATGTATAGTGTGTATTTATTGTGGGTTTTTACGTCGTTTACACTATTTATGTATAGTGTGTATTTATTGTGGTATTTTACGTCGTTTACACTATTTATGTATCGTGTGTATTTCTTGTGGTATTTTACGTCGTTTACACTATTTATGTATAGTGTGTATTTATTGTGGTATTTTACGTCGTTTACACTATTTCTGTATAGTGTGTATTTATTGTGGTATTTTACGTCGTTTACACTATTTCTGCATAGTGTGTATTTATTGTGGTAGTTTACGTCGTTTACACTATTTCTGTATAGTGTGTATTTATTGCGGTATTTTACGTCGTTTACATTATTTCTGTATAGTGTGTATTTTTTGCGGTATTTTACGGCGTTTACATTATTTCTGTATAGTGTGTATTTTTTGTGGTATTTTACGTCGTTTACACTATTTATGTATAGTGTGTATTTATTGTGGTTTTACGTCGTTTACACTATTTCTGTATAGTGTGTATTTATTGCGGTATTTTACGTCGTTTACATTATTTCTGTATAGTGTGTATTTTTTGCGGTATTTTACGGCGTTTACACTATTTCTGCATAGTGTGTATTTTTTGCGGTATTTTACGGCGTTTACATTATTTCTGTATAGTGTGTATTTTTTGTGGTATTTTACGTCGTTTACACTATTTCTGTATAGTGTGTATTTATTGTGGTTTTACGTCGTTTACACTATTTCTGTATAGTGTGTATTTATTGCGGTATTTTACGTCGTTTACATTATTTCTGTATAGTGTGTATTTTTTGCGGTATTTTACGGCGTTTACATTATTTCTGTATAGTGTGTATTTTTTGTGTTATTTTACGTCGTTTACACTATTTATGTATAGTGTGTATTTATTGTGGTATTTTACGTCGTTTACACTATTTGTTTGTATAGTGTGTATTTATTGTGGTATTTTACGTCGTTTACACTATTTTTTTGTATAGAGTGTATTTATTGTGGTATTTTACGTCGTTTACACTATTTCAGTATAGTGTGTATTTATTGTGGTATTTTACGTCGTTTACACCGATATTCTAGTTATATCACGGGGACAGAACCCTTATTCGTGATCATCGGGTTATAAACCAGTGCTAAACTACGACATTTATCCTGCCGTGTGGGCAATTGTCCACTAAGATAATTAACCACTATCGGAGATCGAACTCTGGACGCCCGGTCCAAAATTCCCCGCCGCTAACCACTCGGCCATGACGGATATGTTAGTTCGTGTATTGATGAGGTAGGACATAACGAGGTATTGCTAATAAGGTACTGTCAAACATATGTCAAAGCTTTCAAAGTTCAACAGCAGCTGTGACATGCTATTGACATGGCTATATGTATTTATCGGTCACGTCGGACAAAAGCCGACATTTGAATGATTTAAAATAAGTGTCAAGTACTATTAAATTGCATAAATTATTATCATTTATTAGTCGCCGGGCAGAAGCCCGCGACTTCTATTTTTAATAGGTTTTCGGAAATCACATGGGAGGAGGAGTTATTATTAGAAAAAACAAATTTAAATGTCTTGAACATATTACAATTGCGTTTGTTTAAAAACACTAAGTTATGACACATCTAAAATTAAATAAATATTCCGATGTTTTAAGTATTAGTAGTTTCTTTATTTTGACTCGCATCTCTTTTTTGGGGTTTTATTTACGAAGACAAAACCGTCCCCATGAGACTTGCAGCAAGCAGACTGTTATGTGTCAATATCAAGTAAAAATCACGTCGAATTCTCCTTTAAAATGGCAATCTTAACTTACTGAATGTTATTTTCATGTTCAAAGAGATGTCTTGATTTGTGAGGAATTCATTTTATAATGTTTATCGATGTATATCTAAAATATGAACTGTTTCTAAGCTAAAACTGTTGATCGCGTGATTCGCGAATACCAACTGCGTAGATCAATCTCCTTTGCAGAGAGCCGCTCTTTACACTCACTTACAAATAGTAAATTAAAGGTGATTTAAAATGTTTATTTGGTTTGAAACAAATGAAGAAAAGAACAAACCGAGATAAAACTGGTTTTTAATAGAAAAATGACTTTGAACGAACACTCTCTGCCTATAAAGAGAGTTTCAAGAACGACACCTCTGCGAAGAAGAATGTAGGTCACGAATCGGGTCTTTCGTACAAAATTATTTCGTCCTTGACAATTTTAAATGTGTCATTAAATTCCCTAAAGGCATTTTCAATCAGATTTAACTGTTTAGCTGATATTGTATTTCGAAGGTGGTTTATTTATAAATATTGGACTACAGTTCATCATTTGTTAAGGTATGATATAATTAGGATGCCAAGCTAATATCATTTTGAGAAAAAGAGAAAACTCATGTCTTCAGCGATTTAACCCTTTTCTCATTGTTTTAAAAGTAAATTGATGCAAAGTTGTCCAATGTTGACTTTAATAGGGGAAACATAAAATGACGTGCTATTGCATGCAAATCTTAAATTGTCTGTTTTGTGGTTTTATTGATAAATGATAAAATTCAAATATTCTGACAAACATCTTGAAAAGTGTATGTGGAATTCACAAATCTTATAATTATTCCTTAATGAAAGCACTGTATATATACTAAGACTAATGATTGTCAAGATTACTCATTTCACTGTGTATGATCAATAATTAGTTGGCTGTGTGTATGGTCAACCTACTTTGGAATGGAGATTGATCATAAACAATGAAAGGCTTCAATTATCATTCACTTCGTTGACAAAACAATGCAAGTTATGATACATTTTCAATTGACCCCGCCCCTGATGTTCCAATATGCCCCTCAGTTGATAACTGTTTATTCAACTACTATAATGTTAGTGTTATGCATAACTGCAGGATGCATTTCCGGCGACATTGATGCGTTGCATCAACTTTCTCTTGTTATTATAATATATAATATTATCATTTATAATCAAGGTGGGTTGGCGGATGTTTTATCCCAAGAAGCCTACAGGTATATACCGAGGGTTTGGCGTAAAAAGCTTGGGTTGTAACTAAAATTGATATTTTTTTACCAAGGTTAATCACCTCGCCATAAAGTCTTTATAAGCATTAAATCATTTTTCTTGGTAAACAGTGCAAATTAAGGTGTCATTGCTGGTTCTGAGAAATGACACCTAAATTTGCATTGTTGACAAAGGGGTCAAAATTGCCCCTAAATCAGGATTTTCAAAGTAGGTTTTTAGTTACAACCGTTTCAAGCCAAGCCCTCGATACTGATTGCAATACAAAAAAGATTCTGACTAGACTGTGTGGACGCGAATGCTGATCTGGGATCTCGCTTGTTGCAAAGTCCCGAGGGTGTGTTTTCGCCTGACGTGACCCATATCATACCCCGATTTGCATAATAACAATCGCCTTTGGCGTGCACCTGTCAGTTGATTTGCTTGTTGTGCTTTAGAGGTGTCGTTTGTCTGTCAAAATAAGTTAGATTTGAGCCGCGTTAGGAGATCGAGGATCAGTCTGCC
This sequence comes from Serripes groenlandicus, assembly GCA_031761405.1. Lineage (NCBI taxonomy): Eukaryota > Metazoa > Mollusca > Bivalvia > Cardiida > Cardiidae > Serripes > Serripes groenlandicus. The sequence continues at coordinate 56,301,719 of JASEVX010000011.1, read as the reverse complement.
AAATACAATACCACAACTGACACAACTTACTACCCCTTCAGTTCGCACTGTTAGACGGCGACTCCTTCTTGCAGACATTAGAGCGAGCAAAAGTGCTATATTAAGTACCTCATTTTGTTGCTCACAAATACCGGACATGCCTGGGCTCTGCAACTGCACGTCTCGGCTGCAACAAGTCGTTCTGGATATCAGTGCTCTTCGGAAATGAGAGTTATTGTAATCACGTCTTGCAAGACACTTTCATTTTCATGTTTAGGATAGTTTTGAACTATTAGTTTAACGTGAGTCAACAGCGAATTGTGTGACGAGACTATTTCAATGAACAAGCTCAACTAAGTCTATACTTCACGCAGGTGTAACAAAGACCTCATATAGCAACGAATTTTCGTAGTTTAGAATATATTTGGCAAATCCCTTAAACCTTCTCCCACAGGCGTGCGCCGTTTGACGCAACTAAAGAAGACGATTCTTGAAAATATTGTGATAAAAAAACAAATAGGGTCCCTTAAACTTTTTTAATTACGTGATAAAGGCATTTTCCACAGTTTTGCCTATAGGTTTTCAAAGTTGTCTGCAGCTGATTTCTCGTGAGGGAAAGGGGGTTGATAGGTCCCACGTATGTCAATGTCAAATTGATCCAACATAACATGGGAATGTGAGCATACTAATAATAAATGATTGACGCTGATAAGACGGGCATTAACACGTTTATTTCGCGAACCAGTCAAATCGACCTAGTGTGTCACTTATAATGTTAATATATCAAAATACACCTACTAAAATCATATGTCAAGACCGTATAACAATTTGACAACTATTTCTTTTATATTTGATTTGTATTTATCATCTAGATCACCTGGTTCGACACAATCGAGTACCCCCGTCTTCAATAGACACGGAAACATTGATTGATTGGAGGTTTAACGCCGTTTTTAACAATTTCTCAGTCATATCACGGCGGCCAGTTCACCTACTCATGTGTTTCCTGGTTTTCTCACACCGGTACTCCAAATAACAATCTTCCCAAGCAACTGGCTGCTTTTCCACATAGACTTAGCCCATTGACACGGAAACAATATAAAAATTACTGGCGTAACCCGATTACGATTCATCAAAATGATGTGGTGTGTTTGTATCGTGTCTAACGTCGCTTTCGATATTGTGTTAAGTTATATGAGTCGTCCCGCTAGAAAACCATCATTATGGACTCTGCGTAATGTATCGACCCGGATCAGCCTGCGCAGTCCGCGCAGGCTAATCCGGGCTGACACATTCCGTCTCATGTGGATAAAGGTATAGAGTAATGATTCATGAAGCAGAAAATTCACAGGAGGCGAAATGTGTCTGTCCGGGTTAGCCTGTGCGGCATGCTTAAGCTGATCCGGGTCGGTACTTTACGCAGAGTCCACAATGTTGGTTTTCTCGCGAAACGGCTCATATCACGATATAATGTGTGTATGTCACAAGTACTACTTGTATATTTAGCTTGACACCAGCGAGTCAGTTTTAATGGTAATCCTATAATCCATAGCTACCAGGAGGGAAAGCCATTACTAAAGATTTTAAAGTATTTTGTATGACACCACCGGGTATCGAAACCGCGACGTCGCGCACGTGAGGCGGACGCTCTAGCAATACACAAACGAGTCGGTCTCGACGAAACTTATTGGTAATTCACATTTAACGATAAAGTGTGGCTTCTTTTGAACCCATCCCTGATGTGGGCTTCCGCTAATAACAAATGAGAAAACATAATGAGAAGCTGGAACTCCTAAACTTTCTTACAGCGTAGGAAACATTGTAGAAAAAGAAGGAATTGCAAGTTGTTTGTCGTGTTACAAAGCACGTGTCCCATGTCTACACATTGGTGTTACTCTTTACCAAATATAGCAGATCTGCAGCAGACTATTTCTAAAAAATATGAAAACTCTTTCTAAAGTAAAGTTTATTTATTGAACAGTGTTGAGTACATTGTAGCAAAAGAAAAAATGCTCATAATAATCATTTCCCTTTTAGCATCGATGTTTTAAAAGTGGGCTGCTCCATATGTGTCTGTAGGTGGGAAAGGATCGACAAACTAGTGTTAAATGACTATACAACCGGAATGGTCATTTAAAATCATGTAAATCAAATAAACGTTAATAATAGATCTATATATGTTATTTTTAAAATTTAATTGTTTAATATCTGTTACCAGCCATAAGTTCAACAAACTGACAATGAAACAGAAACAACGGTTGATATATTTTATTTAGAAAAATTAATACTTCAATCATTTAAATACTATTAAAGTCAACCCTGTACACTTTTAGTTTCACAATTACTCATTTTCTGCATAAATGACCCTGCAATAAAAGACCACCTGTTAACAAAGACCATACTGTTGTGTTACCATGGGTGGTCTTTATACAATTGTCCTTGACGGCAAATTCACTAAAGGCAGTTATCCTAAGCCCGACCCAAAAAAAAGCTAACTACCTGTTTATCTGATAATAAAGCCAAATATGTATCTTTGTATGTTATTACAAGAAATCTAAAGAAGAATCATATATGTTAATTGTTATACATTGTCTTTAATTGTCTATTTGTTGACACAAAACAAATCGGCAGAGGATTTAGGCAAACAAATTTAAAATCTCCATGCCAAAAGAATATTGGATAGAGTCGGTTGAAAACATTGTAACACAATTAACAAATGCTCATCTCCATGTCAAGCTGAATATACATAATTAGGTTCCACTGCTGTCATGTAATAGAGAGAGCGTCGTGACGAATTTAGCTAGTTATTTAAAACTGGCGCTTTGTTCAGACTAAACTGTCTTTATTATCAATGTTGTAAGTGATTGTTTCTATATCTTGAACATACCGTTTATATTGTGAATTTTTCTGCAACAAAGAAGCATTCAAATAATGCTGGTGGCCTACAGAACGCTTTTGAATAATCTGTCACAACTCAATGTACATTAGTATTAATATATTGTATTCAAGTAACACGTACAACAAGTTATATAAACAATAGATTAATACAACAGTATAACAATCTCATTTGTAAGCGATAAATGAGCCGTCCCGTGATAAAACCAACATTATGGCCTCTGCGTAATGTATCGACCTAGATCAGCCTGCTAATCCGGGCCGACACATTCCGTCTTAGGTGGATAGATGTATAGAGTAATGATTCCTGAAACAGAAAATCTACAGGAGGCGAAAAGTGTCTGCCCGGGCAAGCCTGTGCGGCATGCTTAAGCTGATCCGGGTCTATACTTAACGCAATGTCCACAATGTTGGTTTTCTCGCGGGACGGCTCAAATATACATATTGAACGAGCCGCGTTCATATTTCGTGAGGCGAACTGGCCGCCATTATATTACATAACGTATAGGACTACCTTCAATCAATAAATCAATCAATAAATCAATCAATAAATCAATCAATAAATCAATCAATAACTTAATAAATACTATTCCATAACTTAGAATCATTAAACGTTGCTAAAACTTATCATTACATGGTTGAACAATTTAAAAATGGCAATGAATCACTACATTTCTTTTCATGAAAATATATTTCAAACATGGGTATCATATGATTTACCTGTGATCCATATTGGTTAACCTTAAATACGATAGGAAGAACCGTTGCTGTCTATTCACCTTCATTCATGTAATTCATACATAAGCAACTTTTATTGATTTTGAAACAATAAAGGATCAGTGATGCAGAGGTATAATTTGGGCCCCTCGAACCACAGGTCCCGGGTTCGAACCCGTGATGAGCGGGTTCTGCCCACAGGGGAGAGGCTCATATTTTTTTTCACTTTTACTATTATAGTATAATAGTAAAAGTGAAAAAAATTATGAGCCTCTCCCCTGTGGTTCTGCCTTTGGGATTTTTCCATACAGGCGGCGTGAGTACTGGTTAAGTCTCCGAGCGTGTTTAATATAAGCTGAAAGCTGGTTTCGAAATTGATGTAGAACGTACGCCCTAATATTTAAAATACGGCCGTAAAATAAATAATTTATTTTCGTATAGAGGTCTTACATCTATATCTATCCTGCTGATCTAGACGCAATATAAACGTCATTCAGTGAGTTAATTATTTCCCGGATATAGACCTTTTGAAGTCTATTTTTTATATTTAAATTAAAATTGGTCATTTACCAAGCAAACGTTTTGAGCAATTTCTTATTTTGTCACTATGTTTTCAAAAAGCCGTCTGCTGCAGAGGCGTCATAAAGCGTCTATATGAGGGAAGGGGTTAAACTTAGCAACGAGGTTTGTCATGGTTGCTGCCAAAGAACCTAACGACTTGAACTAGAAAACCAGATCAAACTCAGATCAGGTGGTGCAGGTTATTCAGTATTGACGAAAAAATAAGGATTAAATACACGTTAGAGTATATGAGTTCCAACGATAAACGTCAAACCCGTCTATTTGAAATTCGAACTTGTATCATACCAACGGCACGCTCTTTTTATTGTATACAACTGAATCTTTTGTTTTTAAAGCAATGCCAGTCACCGAAGATTGGATTTGGGTCTAGTGTGATTAAAACTGGTAGGTGTGTACATTCGCACGTACACGTTCATTTTGAGCCAGGAAGAAAATGAATTTAATGCACGAATCAATTTATCAGTAAGCGTTGATTAGTGTGTGAAGACAAAAACGCTCTAAATTTTGTAAATGTTTTCTCTTTGAACGGCACATATGCCGTCGGTAAAGAATCAGTGGAGACTGTGCGGATGTTCAGACTCGCCTGAGTATTCACTGTACGTAGATGCATTGGTATGCTAAAATACATAATATACATTAAGACCCCAAATCGCAAAACGCACAATTTTTGTCTTGCAAAAGATGAAGTCTAACTGAATTTCGATTAGATTGATGTCTAATAACTAGGGATGGCAACGGTTACCGATATTACTAACCAGTTACTCGTATAATTTAGTAACCGGTTACTCGGTTAACCGTATAGATTCATAGACAATAAATCCTAGTTTTGTTATTGTTCAATACAATACAATACAATACAATACAATTGTTTATTTCGGTAATTAGGCCTCCGGCCCACAATACATACATATTACAAAATACATACAAATTGAAATGTACCCTCGAAATATACACTATATACATGTATTTTAATAATGAGGTAAGTTTGAACATTTGTCTTACAGATTCGAATAAGGATTATAAATTATGACTATATATTTTCGAGTAGTTTTGACACATAGATAGCCAAGTTTTTTAAAGTTGTAGGGTTATCTGATTGAAAAATATTGTACATATTATCTAAGCTTGGTAGCCCTTTATACCAGCTATTAAAATAGATATGTCGAATTTCTTCGAACTTTTCACAAATAAAAAATGCGTGATATTCATCCTCAATAACTAAAATATCTTTTTGCAAAAAACAATGAAGACAAACTCTGTCTTCTCTATTTACGTTAAAATGCCTACCAATTTCAATGTTTAGCTTATGATTAGAACATCTAAAACGCGCTAAGGAGCGTTTATAGTAAGGCCTAAGATCAGAATTAAGGTATCTTTCTACATTTAATAAAGTTTTAATATTCCGGTAAAAGTCACATCTTGTTGAATTATTTATGTCACTTTGCCATGTTTGTAAAAAGCAATCCTTTAATCTCTGTTTAAATAATGTAATAAACTGGTTTGTATTACCTATTTCTTGGGAAATCCAAACAAATCCAAACCCGTAAGAAAATAAAAATTCCCTTACTTTTGAAACCCAATTATTCCTACCTACAGCGTCTTGTGATTTAAGCATTTTGTAACATTGTTTGGGGTATCTGCTGGAATCCATTTCAATTAATCTTACCCAATACTTTATGAATTTGATATGGTAATTTATTGCAATAGGGAATCTAGCACATTCACCTAAAGCCATTGAGTCATTGGCAGAAGTATTAATACCTAGAAAGTCTTTACAAAATTTAGTGTGTACCTGTTCTACCTGTTTATTATAGTCGTAGCCCCAAAGTTCTGCGCCATATGTTAAAATGGGCATGACCATGGAATCAAATATTTTAAAATATTCTTTGTGTCTAAATTTCCCAAAGGGATTTTGGAATTGTTTTATTTGATACACCGCTTTTCTTGCTTGATTTGCAAGTTTCTTAGTAGCTAAGGACCATGACAATTTCGGTGTGAATAGAAGCCCCATATATTTGTAAACTGAGGTTACTCTGATGTAATTTTTTCTATATGTCCATTGCTCATATTTTCGAAGAGGACCTCCATTTCTGAAGACAATAATTTCAGATTTTTTAAGGTTTATAACCGTGTTTGTTTCTTTACAAAAAGAATCAATAGTATTTAGTTGTATTTTGAGATTTATGGCTGTATCTGCACAGTTAGCTACGTCATCTGCAAACATTAGACAGAAAATATTTGAGATGTCTGTTGTAATGAAAATACCACCCTTACATTTATCCCTCAGATTTGCACTCAATTCATTTATGTAAATATTGAACAGTGTAGGCGAACTCAAATCTCCTTGTTTTAGACTAGTGTTGCAGAGCATGGATGGTGTTAGTTTTGAATCAATTTTGATATGCGCTCTGATATTAGAATACATAGATAAAAGAATACGAAAGAATTTTCCCTGGACTCCTTTCTTGTTAAGACAAGTAAATAGTTTCGTATGATCTAGGGAATCGAAGGCTTTTTGGAAGTCAACATATAAGACATAAAATCGTCCACCTTTTTGTGATAAATACTTTTGTATCATACATTGCAAGCAAAACGCATTGTCAATTGCAGAATAGCCTGCCCTAAAACCAGATTGGCATTCGTCTATAATATGAAAATCTGAAGACCATTTTGTTAGGCGATCATTTATAATAGATGAAAATATTTTGTATAATACATTTAGTAGAGAGATACCTCTGTAATTACTTGGATCGGTTCATGGACCAGATTTGTATATGGGGATGATAACAGTTTCAGACCACGAATCTGGGAGTATTCCTGAGTCAAGAATTCTGTTAAATAACTGAACGAGAAGGGGACTTAATTCATTTATAGTGGTCTTATAGAATTCTGCACTTAATCCATCTTTACCATGTGCTTTTCCAGACTTTAATTTGGATATACTTTTTAGAACCTCTTCTAAGGAAATGTTATCAATTAGTAACGTATCCATTTCTTCGTTAAAATGTGTAGGATCATCCATTATGTTCATCACGGAACATTGGTCATTTCTAAAAAGCAGAGTTTCAAAATATGCTAGCCATGTACTACCGGATATTGTATTAAGCGTATGTGGAATAGAATTTGAACGAAATGTACCTTTAATAATTGACCAGAACAATTTTGGATTTAAACTTGCTTCAACTAGCGATCGTCTTTTTTGGTCTTGGTATAAATTCTTTTTCTTACGACATAATGCTTTGAATTCATTTCTACATATTTTATAATTAATAAAATCTGAGTTCTGGTTCGAGACACGATAACGTCTTAAGTTGGCATACTTCTTCTGTTTGACAACTTTACACTGTGAATCCCACCACTGTGGTTGGGCAGCATCTAAAGCATTATTTATATGTATAATGTTATTTACCTTCATGTTTAAAGAAGATGATTTATACGTGTTAAGAATAAGGTTAACTGCCTTATTTACATCAACGTTAATACATGATACAATTTCATCATAAATCAATTGCAAATTCGTGGTGAAATTGGCAATAAAAGCATCTTTCTTGTTGTCTCTCCATTTAAAATGATCAGAAACAGCAAGAACACATTCATTTGATGGCATAACCTCACTATCAGTCAATGTTTTCAAATTAAACTTCAAAATTGCTAAAATAGGAAAATGGTCAGAGTTATCCTTCTCTTCAACATTAAAATATGATATAAAGGGAAATAACTCTGACGAAGCAACGTGATAATCGACAAGACTACGACCGTCATTGGAATCAAAGCGCCAATGGCATTGTAGTGGCGATCGTATGGAAAATCCTGCAAAGTAACAAGCAGTATATCGGTGTAGGGCTTGCGATGACTCTGGTGCAGGTATATTTGAGAATGTATCAACCCTGCATCTTTTGACAGTAGAATAATGTTAGTTTGCCAGAATGTTGTCTGGGTGATTATTTAGTTACGTTCTGAAATTGGTCATGATGTGTTCAAAATTAGGCCATTCCAAAGTTATGAAAAATCTAGTTGGTATTCGATAGACTACCGTTTTAGCTCATTAGAATGGCTATTTGTAATCTAAATTGTTCGGGTAATCACATGTTTATCACCAGGTCGTTAGGTGTTTGTTTCAATGATGTCCGATATTAAACAGGTCTGTTCAACATTGCATGATTGAGGGTTATCAGAGACATATAAACACAGTGTCTCTGAGGTTGTTAAACGCTTCGAATAATGTGAGTGCAAAAACAAACACAAAACATGCTCCAAAAGCACAATTTCAATATTTGCCAAACTGTTCAATTTATAAAAATATAGGCATATATTATAATGCTCGATCTCCAAACTAAATTAGGCTACACTGTCAGCATTGATTGCTAATTGACTCTAGAACGTGCAGACGTGTATACATAACGTGTGTACACACTGACATCGTGTGTCCTTTAAACCTTTGTAAACCAGTCTTATCATCTAGACGCTTTCATATATTTAAACAACTACAAAATAAAGCGTTTATAATATTGAGATTTACAAGCTCTTCTGGTTTTTGGTCTCGCGAGTTATTTATAGAACCTTTTGGAATTTCCAGATTTGAGTATCATCAGAGTTGCCGTTATTTGCAAGGCAAGAACGCGCAATGATATTTATTATCTGCCAAATCATGACGAAGATAATATTTACATATTTTAACTCTATGTAGATAATGTCTCGATAAAACTCAAATATTAGTAACAATCCGGTACCTAAGTAGCACTGACATAATTATTATTAATCACGTCTCTGCATCAATGATGGAACTATAACGGATGTGAGTAAATTAGTTTGCAGTAAGGAAAAAAAATATCAACCGATTGTTCAAAACGACTATGTAAATATTTTTCGTTGTTGTTGTTTCTGTTAGCATTGTGGCGATTGTCAAACCAATCGCCACAAAAACAAGTAAACTGACCAGTCGCGTCATTAGATAAACGCCCATTTACAATGTGTACATTATGAGTGCAGCATAGATCTACCAGTGTTCTACCAAACAAGTTTAACGTTCCATTATCACGCGTATTGCGAGGCAAATCAAAGTTATCCGCAGCATAGTCGGTTGAGGTATTAAATACAAAGTCAAGTGAGTCATTTGGTATATAATCAAATAAGTCACTTGTCCTTGCGTTAAAATCTCCCGCTATATATAGAACACAATCCGGGTAGTCATTGCGCAGCTGCGCTAAATTGTTTTGTGTTCTTGTTCTTTTAACTCGCATTTCCTGTTCATATATAAATCAGACTAGAACGTTGTTATCGGAACGTTTTCGTTCGTGTCAACCAACTACAAGGTGTTATCTAAGTCAACACCGTCTGTTATTAGTACTAACCGACGGTGTTGACTTAGATAACACATTGTAGCACATGTAAATTGCAGGCGACAAACGTAGTGACATCTTGATGATCAAATTTACTCCCACAACCGATATCTGACGTGTTACGACATACCTTATAGCAATTAATGTCAATCAATTGACCACAGAAGTGTGAGAAACGCATGCCTCTGTACTAAATATATTAGAAAATCACACCACGGCGGCTAGAGAAAGGAAAGAATAATGTTATTACCCTTACAGTTTACCTTTTTTCTGTTAGACATACAGTGAAACCTGTAAAAATTCCGACCACTTGGTGTAACCGACCGATTGGTGTAAGCGGTCAAAATGAAATCCCCCGACGATTTTCCTTCATCAGTGTGCCTGTCTGCAATAAGGGAGATCTTGCTCTCCATAATGTTCATAATATTTATAAATATATCAGCGTTACAACTATTTGTTTGTTTGTTTGTTTGGAGTTTAACGCCGCTTTCAACAGCTTTGGTCATATCACGGCGGTCAGTGCACCTACCCATGTTTTCCTGGCTTTCCCACACCAGTACTTACACAACATTCTTTCGAAGCCACTGACTACTTTCTCACATAGATCAGAGGTGAGAGGCAATGGAAAACATCGCCCGAAAGAATGTCGCCGCAACCGGGTATCGAACCCGTGACCTCCAGATCACAAGTCAGATACGCTACCAATTGAGCTACCCGGCCGGGTGCGTTACAACTATACATATACTCGTGTGTTTCCTGGCTTTCTCACAACAGTTCTCCACACAACAGCCGTTCCAATCAACTGGCTGCTATTTCAAATAGGCTGTCATCCCATTGGTGTAAGACGAATGACGAATGACGCATCTTGGGGTTTGAAATAACAAGCTGGATTGATAGCCCACGTCGCCACTGACTGAGCTTGTAGGAAAATACTTGTCTGTGATTTCATGTTAAGGATCCGAATGGATACTTCTTTATGTCTACATCATTTTTTCGAAACCCTCCGTAACTAATTGATGAACAGTGCTGATCCAGATCAGACTGCCCGAATGCGCTGGCTGATCTGGATGCCTCAAAGTTGAATTTCAAAGAGAACCACTAATTGTAGAAATGTACAGGGATAAGAAAAAATACATTTCATAGTTGGAGAGATAAATATTCGCAGAACTGTCAAACGGGAAAGAACCCACGTGTCAAAAGGCCAATGGTCAATACACCAAATGCCTCTTTCTTGACGTAACCGCCCCTAGGACGATCATCTGATCTTAGTGTTGTTCGGAGACGCTGAACTCAGTTAGATATCGTTGATAAGTTGTTCGGAGACGCTGAGCTCAGTTAGATATCGTCGATAAGTTGTTCGGAGTCGCTGAACTCAGTTAGATATCGTTGATTAGTGGTTCGGAGACGCTGAACTCAGTTAGATATCGTTGATAAGTTGTTCGGAGACGCTGAACTCAGTTAGATATCGTTGATAAGTTGTTCGGAGACGCTGAACTCAGTTAGATATCGTTGATAAGTTGTTCGGAGTCGCTGAACTCAGTTAGATATCGTCGATAAGTTGTTCGGAGTCGCTGAACTCAGTTAGATGTCGTCGTTAAGTTGTTCGGAGTAGCTGACCTCAGTTAGATGTCGTCGATAAGTTGTTCGGAGTCGCTGAACTCAGTTAGATATCGTCGATAAGTTGTTCGGAGTAGCTGAACTCAGTTAGATGTCGTCGATAAGTTGTTCGGAGTCGCTGAACTCAGTTAGATATCGTCGACAAGTTGTTCGGAGTAGCTGAACTCAGTTAGATATCGTCGATAAGTTGTTCGGAGACAATGAACTCAGTTAGATATCGTCGATAAGTTGTTCGGAGACAATGAACTCAATTAGATATCATCGATAAGTTGTTCGGAGACGCTGAACTCAGTTAGATATCGTCGATAAGTTGTTTGGAGACAATGAACTCAGTTAGATATCGTCGATAAGTTGTTCGGAGAGGCTCAACTCAGTTAGATATCGTCGATAAGTTGTTCGGAGACGCTGAACTCATTTAGATATCGTCGATAAGTTGTTCGGAGAGACTGAACTCAGTTAGATATCGTCGAGAAGTTGTTCGGAGAGGCTGAACTCAGTTAGATATCTTCGATAAGTTGTTCGGAGACGCTGACCTCAGTTACATATCGTCGATAAGTTGTTCGGAGACGCTGAACTCAGTTAGATATCTTCGATCAGTTATGATCCAGTTCATAAGAAAATATACAATTTGGCTTGTATGAACAAATACTGCGCACAGTCTGATCAACATATACACTAAATCGAGGGCTTGGCGTGAAACGGTTGTAACTAAAAACCTATTTTGAAAATCCTGGTTTAGGGGCAATTTTGACCCCTTTGTAAACAATGCAAATTTAGGTGCCATTGCTCGTTCTGAGCCCTCGAGATGATCTGAACGAACACTGTTCAGAAATGCCAAGTTGTACCCTTTCTCATTCACTGGCGCCGAGCTCCGGTAACTCAATCGGTAACGACGAGGGCTGTCAATCCAGGGGGTTGTAAGTTCGACCCCCAAGCTCGGCAAACATTCTTTCCGAAGTTTGACAAAAGCCAATGTGACTGACGTCATTCGTCTTCCACCAATGGGCTAACAATCTATGTTGAAAAGCAACCAGTTGCTTGGAAAGTGTGAAGTGTGGAATACTGGTGAGAGAAAGCCAGGAAACTCATTAGTATGTGAACTGGCCGTTGTGAGATGAATGACAAATTGTTGAAACGACGTTAAACCCCAATCAATCAATCAATCAATTAGATCTCATGCAATGGCTCACATCTGCCTGTCGACGTTTGACAAGTCTAAAATGTCCAAATATAGTTGATTAGGGTTTATTCGTGGAACGGATCTATCTTTTGTAAACAAAGTATACAGCATCAGTTCTTTAACATTGATAGAAATGACTTTCCATCTTTGGCCGCGACTCTGGAGTGAGGGGTAAACATTACGACTGACTCGCTGGTGTCAGGATAAATGGTCCAGTATAGCTGGACACGCCGTGATATAACTTGAATTGTGTTGAGCGGCGTAAAACATCAAACAACCAAACAAACGTGAGGCAGTCCAACTAGTAAACAACGTGCTGAATTTTGGTAGATCTATATTTGGTGGACAGTTAAAAAATAATTAAAATGGCCAAAACTGGACGTGCCTCTTTCTGTTGTTTATTCTTTATACTATACAACATGACTATATATCAGGAAATAAACACAGTTTAAGTACAGTTTGTTTTCGGCCTAACCGTACAGACGTTTATTTGACATTGTTCATAGTGTTTTTACGTTGCTCTGGAATCAAACGGTTGGTGTCTTGATTATATCACACATTAATCGGTGTATGTCAGAAGCTGTAGGTTTTGACGTATAGCTGAATAAAACTTTAAAGAGCCATCAAAAACCTGACATACAGACTGACAACCATCTTGATTTTGACGCTGAGGCCCTCTCTCTACATTCGAAAGTACATGGACTGAAGGTTGTTTAAACTACGAGAACATTCTGTCCTCAAATTTAGTTTTCGGCATAGTCATTTTTTGTATTTTAGGAATGAATCGTTAAAATGAAGTTTGAGTTTATTTAGACTTCAAAGTATAACATAATAGGGTAACAGTTAAGTTTAAAAAATGGGATATTATTGTAGTTAAAAAAAACTTGGGTATTATATAACTTATAAAATAATGGGGTATTATTATAGTTAAACAAATGGGTTTTAGAATAATCTAAAATTATTATTATTCCATGGTCCATTTCCTTAGTCTGATCGATACATTAGCCGTCCCGCGAGAAAACCAACAGTGTGGACTCTGCGTAAAGTATCGACCCGGATCAGCTTAAGCATGCCGCGCAGACTTAATACTATCACTTTAACCCTTTCCCTCATACGACAATTCTGCAGCAGACGACTTTGAACATATTTTGCCAGAAAATAATTAATCTCTATAATTGAATGGATAACCTATAACTAAAAGTGGAAAACATCGTGGCAAAAGAAGAAATTGCTCGTTTTGTGCAATTTCTTCTTTTGTCACAATGTTTTCAAAAAGCCGTCTGCTGCAGAGACGTCAGAAAGCGTCTATATGAGGGAAAGGGTTAAACACTTTTAAACAATGTGTCTGTGTTTTATACGTAAGATAATACTTTTGATTATGTAGCCATCATCGTATAGATAAACTTCGCTTTTGTTTGCATTATCAAAAACCATGTAAATAAACAGTGGAACTCAATCAGGCGTGACATGGCAACTTTATCATAACAGAATGGGAAGAGGAGCACTTGTACATTTCGACATACACATTTAAAAAATCTTTATACACAAAGTAATTGGTACACAGAATTTACATGGCACTCATAAATATTCGTGACGGTTTGTTCCTTATTTAGAAGCCGAGTCGAATCCCGGTAGCTCAGTCGGGCTGTCAATCCAGGGGTTGTGAGTTCGAATCCCGGCTCGGCCAACTTTCTTTCTGACGTTTGACAAAAGTCATTACGACATATTCGTCTTCCACCAATGGGCTAAATCTATGTGGAAAAGCAGCCAGTTCCTTGGGAAGATTGTTGTGTGGAGTACTGGTGTGAGAAAACCAGGAAACACATGAGTAGGTGAACTGGCCGCCGTGATATGATTGAACAATTGTTAAAAACGGCGTTTAACCCCAATCAATCAATCTTTATTTAGATTTTGAGACAAACAGTAAATGCAATGTCCAATTTCAAACAGGTTGTACCTATATATCGTCTTTAATTAGCCGTATACGTAGCACAGAGAGATGCCTATACATTGGTCATGATGACCTTTTTATAATGATACTCTTGTCGTTTTATGTGAAAGTTCTTCTCTCTCCTTTTTAGCCCCTGGTCATAGTAGTAATACCATTTTGTTCGGAGTTGGCAGCCTGCCAATTGCTGTTAGCACCAAACAACGCATGAGAAACTGCGCGGGAAAAATAGTTCAACAAAACTGCATTTAAAAGGTTAGGATCTCCCCCATAAATATCTTTTGTTGGATCATCAGTGAAAAACTTAAGGCGTGAGTACTCCAATATAAGTTTAAGAAATGCTTTAGAAATTAATGCGCCGAGGGGTCAAATATGTACGCCTGTTAACATTATTAACATTCGCGAAGAGGAACGGTAAAAAAGAAAGAAGTCACGTGAATAATACAGTGGCGGATTAACCGGGTGCCGTCGAAAGATTAATGGTAAACAAAGAAAAAGCGTGGCAAATGTAGTGGCGGATTTAGAGGGGGGCCCATACGGCCCGTGCCCGACTCCCCCCACCCCACGAAAGAAGTCACGTGAAATATACAGTGGCGGATTAAACGGGGGAGCGTAGGGCCCGTGCGTCGAAAAATCCAACCTTCCAGCAGCCCCAGGCCGTCAGCACTGCAGTGCTTTTATTTTAAATAAATGTACAGGTAATCAGACAGGTTCATGTATGCAAATAAATTATAATTATATCATAAATGACGTCGCCGGGAGTGTAATAAAGCCATTGAATAAATTGCGTATTCAACTAGTGTAATAACAATGCTACGTAACGTCATAATGAAAAGCATTGAAAATGACCGCGCTATATAGCGACGTTATATATATTTTGCGCCAATAATCGTCGAATTGGAATTTTTGATATAAATAGAATATAACATTCGTGGTCATTCAATACAACATTTTATTTAACTCGTTTTCTAAAATGTCTTATTGAATGACCACTCATGTAATATCATTTATGTATTCTATATTTACAAATTTACCTTATTTTAAAAGTTGTACGATACGTTGAATTTTGGGCCAGGATTACATTTATATTGAGAAAATTGAAGGAGAAAGGAATCTCAAGATTAACTAAATGATTTTTTTCTGAAAAGAAAAGAGATAGTCGAACGTAAATAAGACTAAATTTCAATATAGGAAAGAGAAAAACAAAATGAAAGAAGAGAAAGAAGGAGAATCGAAGCCATGAAAAGTTGCCCCTTTCTTTGTTCTTACACCCCAAGCTATCAGGACCGTGATTTATTAACCATCTACTTTAACGTATAACCAGGGGCGTAGCTCCCTATAGGCACTGTAGGCATGTGTCTGCACATTTTTTCTTAAATATGCCCCAAAATGCAGCTGCGGCGATAGACATCTGCGTAATGTATCGACCAGATCAGCCTGCGCTGTCCGCGCAGACTGATCCGGCCGACACATTCCGTCTTCGGGAGATAGATGTATAGAGTAGTGGTTCCTGAAACAGAAAATCCACATGAGGCGAAAAGTGTCTATCCGGGTAGGCCTGTGTGGCATGCTTAGGCTGATCCGGGTCGATACTTTACGCAGAGTCCACAATGTTGATTTTCTTACGAGACGGCCTACACATTGATTATTGCAAAGCTACGCCCCTGATAACCACATACGTGAGTAACGATAACAAAGTCGAATGTTAACGAAGACAGACTAACATTAATAAGCGACATGTCAAACGTGTTTACTTATAACATTCGCTTTTGCTTGCATTACCAGAACATGTAAATAAACAGTGGAACTCAATCAGGTGTGAAATGTCAATCATATCATAACAACATGGGAAGAGCAGCACGAGTACGATTCGAAACCCTCATTAAAAAATATATTTCTACAAATAGTTTTTTATTTATACGGAAGACAATGCGTTTGATAATGAATCCTTTATCGAGTTTTATTAGTCGCCGGGCAGAAGCCCGCGACTTCTATTTTTAATAGGTTTTCGGAAATCACATGGGAGGGGGGATTATTATTAGAAAGAAACACATTTAGATGTCTTGAACATATTACAATTGTGTTTGTTTAAAAACACTAAGTAATGACACATCTAAAATGAAATAAATTTTCGGATGTTTTAGGTATTTTCAGTTAATTATTTTGACTCGCATTTATGTTTTTTTGTTTTATTTACGAAGACAAAACAGTCCCTATTAGCTAGACTGGTATACTTTATTTTTACACTATATACTACATGTAATCAAAAGGCGATAACTACAAACCTTTACGTCGCAGTCTAATTTGTTTACATACGCGCACCTGCTTAAAGCGTGACTCGCGAATACCAACTGCGTAGATCAATCTCCTTTGCAGAGAGCCGTCTCTTTACACTCACTTACAAATAGTAAATCGTAGGTGATTTAAAATGTTTATTTGGTTCGAAACAAATGAAGAAAAGAACAAACCGAGATCAAACTAGTTTTAATAGAAAAATTACTTTGAACGAACACTCTCTGCCTATAAAGAGAGTTTCAAGAACGACAAAAGAATCGGGTCTTTCGTACAAAATAAGTTCGTCCTTGACAATTTTAAATGTGTCATTTAATTCCCTAAAGGCATATTGCTTCCGATCTGCATATTGTTATGCATCATTGACACAAGGGCGCTCATCATAATATAATTTTAAAACATGAGTAGTTTGTTATTTTTGTTATAAAAAAGGAAGGAAAGAATTAAAATAAATTAACATGTTGTAGGGCTCAGTTTATGTTCGAAATTAAGTTTAAATTATACAACAATTTCAATGAGACTTAACTATTTAGTTGATATTATATTTCGAAGGTGGTCTATTTTATAAATATTGGACTACATTTCAACATTTGTTAAAGTATGATATAATTAGGATGCCAAGCTAATATCATTTTGAGAAAAAGAGAAAACTCATGTCTTCAGCGATTTAACCCTTAACTCATTGTTTTAAAAGTAGATTGCTGCAAAGGTGTCCACTGTTGACTTTAATAGAGGAAAGGTAAAATGACGTGCTATTGCATGCAAATCCTAAATTGTCTGTTTTGTGGTTTTATTGAAAAATAATAAAATTCAAATATTCTGACAAACATCTTGAAAAGTGTATGTGGAATTCTCAAATCTTAAAATTATTCCTTAATGAAAGCACTGTATACATACTAAGACTAATGATTTGCAAGATTTCTCATTTCCATTACTGTTTATGTTCAATAATTAGTTGGATGTGCCAATATGCCCCTCAGTTGATAACTGTTTATTCAACTACTATAATGTTAGTGTTATGCATAACTGCTCTATGGATATCCGGCGACATTGATGCGTTGCATCAACTTTCTCTTGTTTGTAATATAAATCATGTTTTGCTGTGTCCATACTATGAATAAACGGTCAATGACGTAGTAGAAATAAATGAATGTTCAAGGGGGATGGGGTGAACCTTCACAATAACGTTCTTTGATCATTTGCGGTGGAAAACGAAACATGAAACAGATGCCCGAGGTCAAACCCCAAGTGATATATTTTCTTTCACAAGATAAGCTATAATTAACTCTGTCTGATGCCCGAGGTCAAACCCCAAGTGATATATTCTTTCACAAGATGAGCTATAATTAACTCCGTCTTGACAGAAACATGTTTAATATTTGGCTATAATCAGTAACAATGCGGTAGAATTTAATTTTAGCTTGGTGGCAAAATGGTATAGAATATTGGGATGATTTGATCAGATGTGGCGATACATACATGTACATGGAAACATCATTA
The DNA here is from genome assembly GCA_031761405.1 of Serripes groenlandicus. Classification (NCBI taxonomy): domain Eukaryota; kingdom Metazoa; phylum Mollusca; class Bivalvia; order Cardiida; family Cardiidae; genus Serripes; species Serripes groenlandicus. Next base: position 56,283,670 of record JASEVX010000011.1, on the reverse strand, counting down.
TCCCAAAAGATTTAGATCAATATTTACGTCAAGTGGACTGCTCTCCGTGCAATACGCGCTGCAACCAAACCATGTTCCGAGGAAGCCAAATATGGTTTAGTGTTATTTTTTGAAACCTGACCTCGTTACGACGATTGATTGATTGATTGATTGATTTGGTTTAACGCCATTTTCTTGCTTTCTCACACCAGTACTCCACACAACATACTTTCCAAGAAACTGACTGCTTTCTCACATAAACTTTTAGCCCATGGGTGAAAGACGAATGACGTATGTCACAGTGACTTTTGTCAAACGTCGGAAAGACTGTTGGCTGAGCTGGGATTCGAACTCGTTGCGACGAAGCGAACTGTGTATTCGTGCATAACGGCTATGTGTAGTGACTACCCGTGGAGGAATAAACCGTGACCCAGTTGTTAGAGTCGCGGATTTTGAACCGGGCGTCCATGGTTCGATGCACAGTCGTGGTGTGGGTGTCATGGTAGAAGTGCCCTTGGGCTAGGAACATTGTCTAGCCTGTACCTGTTTGGTTACCAGGAATCATAAGGAAGCGTCGCCGTGATGTAATTGACATAATGTTGGAAACGGCGTTAAACCTCTTTAACCCTTTCCCTCATATAGACGCTTTCTGACGCCTCTACAGCAGACGGATTTTTGAAAACATAGTGACAAAAGAAGAAATTGCACAAAACGTGCAATTTCTACTTTTGCCACAATGTTTTCTACTTTTAGTCATAGGTTATCCACTCAATTATAGAGATTTTCTATGTTTTGACAAAATATGTTCAAAGTCGTCTGCTGCAGAATTGTCGTATGAGGGAAAGGGTTAAAATAAAACAAGAAATTCGTTATTGAGCACAAAGGATCCACCGAAAATGTGTATGCAGGTAATAGGGATTCACAATCATGTAAAATAATTCAGTTCAAATGTAACTTTTATAGATATAGAAATGAATAAATACTTAAACAAAAACAGAATGAAACATACACAAGAGTATATATCATTGAAAGACATAGCTTCACACTTTTAGCGCATTTGGCAATGCAGAAGGTTTTTTAAACAATACAGATGAGTCAGCTCGTAACGAAATGTGTCACCTGAAATGTGTCACCTGAAATGTATCACCTGGAATCAGTTGAATATGACCAATTCGGCGCTTAAAAGGTTAACCCTTTCCCTCGTACAAACGCTTTCTGACGCCTCTGCAGCAGACGATGTTTTGAAAACATGGCGAAAAACGTAGAAATTTGTCACAATGTTGTCAACCCTATTAAATTATTTGTCCTTTCATTTAAAGGGAGTTTCCAAACAAATTCGGATATGTTTTCAAAGCCGTCTGCTGCAGATTTATTGTATGTGGGAAATGGTTAACTAAGCTTAACCAAACTAAACACAGTTCAAACATAACAGAAAACGGCAAAAAAGATAACCTACAGTTCCCGATCAGAGCCTCGAAAAGATAGAGAGACAATACATCTCCTTGTGTCATACCTGTGAAAGCTTCATTAACCCTTTCATTCAAAACATAGGTAATTAAGGTAAACACGATTTATCGATGGGTATTTTACAGGGGCATGCAGATGCCGAGAAATTTCGAAACTGACCTTGGTGCAAATATTAAAGAGTACATACCTTTTTCTTAGATATGTTTTGTTGATATTTGACTTGGACACAAACAAAAGCGCTACTTAACTGGAGAAGGCGTGTTTACTAATTGTAGAATAGAAAAGAATGTATCGGTGAATAACAAAACATGTTTGACTTCGTGTAAAACAGTTGCAACTACATATGCTACAAATTGTCTTTACAACCGTTTTGCGTGAAGCCATTGATTTGAATTTTCCATAGTTTTGCTTATTATAGTTTGAAGTCGTCTCCATGGTCAAGGCACATGTTCTAGCTTACTACTGGTTTGTTTACCAAGGTACCAGGATTAAGTAAACTGTCGCCGTGGTATAACTATAAGTATAAGTCAATCGCACGAAGCCCACTTTAAAACATTTTACTTGGCGAGATCAGAGTTTGAATTTCACGGATGTAATAACATTAATGTATTCATGCGTGTCATACTTTTCTGATGAGTTACTCACACCATTTGAATGTACTATATGCACAAAGCTTAATTTGAAACCTGTAATCCTTTTCAAATGCACCGAAACAAACATAATTGAACACTGGGATAGGTCAGCTTTCATAGATACATTTTCTTCCAGCCAACAAATCGCTTGGTAACAACATTCGAAACAGAAATTACTTTTATTAAGGTGACGCTCTGTTTTTAAATGACGTGGCCATTTTAAGGAAAAGATCACGTGATACGGACTTGCTTTAAAACTGACAGCAGAGAATGAAGAGCGTGTCACAAGTCTTTCGTCTTCTCGCTACCACACTACATCGAGCAATACCGAACAATCATGAATAACTGTTTACTTTTTATCGCGTCTGTGATGGCCGCCCAGATTATGGTCGTGCGGGGTCAAAACATGTTGGAGGCCATGATGTACGCAAACATGCTAGGTCAAGGTTCTGGTGGTGCCGCCGGAGCTTCTGGGATGCAAAATATGGCAGCACTTTCCAGTCTGTTCGGGCAGCAGAGAGGGACTACTGGCGGCAGCACTTCTACACCAACAGGTTTGGGTGCCTTAGCAGCTTTAGGAGGTGGAGCAGGGGCGGGTCAACAAGCAGCAGGCGGAAGTAATAGCCAGTTGATGAGAATGTTAAGCGCACAAAGCGCACAAGGACAGGGAAATCGTGGTGGTGCCGGTATGGGCAGTATGCTACCGTTAGCTACTGGCATGAGCCGTAAGTTGAACAGTTTATATTTGAATTTCTTTTGTACGCAAAAATTAAATAAGTTTAAACTAAAACACTTCACAACATTATAGGTTATTGCTTGTGTATGTGTCGCGAGATCGGGCAACTCAGCCGAAGGAACTCGTAAAACACAACATTATAGGTTATTGCTTGTGTATGTGTCGCGAGATCGGGCAACTCAGCCGAAGGAACTCGTAAAACACAACATTATAGGTTATTGCTTGTGTATGTGTCGCGAGATCGGGCAACTCAGCCGAAGGAACTCGTAAAACACAACATTGTCATATAGTCATGCAATAATGAGTATTATGTGTACTTCAAATGTGTCCTTTTTGTGATTTGTAACTCTTCGAGCAGTAAGAAAATTAACAACTCTTTTTAATTGATTAATGAAATCCACATGAACGATTCATCGTGCAGTTATTGTCCTTTCCGATGTTTGCTATGGTCGTGAAAAATATAAATATACGACGCCATTCTATTCAACCCATTTTATTTCAACTCGAAATTAAATCGTCGGCAAGATGATACCATAAGGAGTTTAACAATTTTTGTAACATGCAGGAAATTATGTATTTTCTTTTTTCTGGTAATTTCACGTGGATATTCGTGTTATTTATAACGATTTGAATGCCCATTTGACCATACAGTATGTTCAGCAAAGCGAACACACATCTTCTGTTTTCCGTTGAAAAACTTCAGTTCGGAGAATGACAAAAACAGTCAGAAGACCTACCTTTAAAATTTATCCCAGGATTAAATCCTCTTGATTTGTTTGGTATTAATATGTAATTAAGATAAACTTATAAAGATCGTCAATGACAATCAGAAGCAACTATGCCTATATTGCGTATACATGTAGTGTAGCGAATCTACAAATGAACTGTTCCATGAAATAGAAAATCCACAGGAGGCTAAAACTGTCTGTTCGGATTAGCCTGCACGGCATGCTTAGGCTGATCCGGGTCCATACTTTACGCAGAGTCCACAATGCTGGTTTACTCGTAATTCGGCTCAAATAGTGGAATCATTGATCAAATCACTTTACATAATTACGTCAGAAAATGCGTATGTATTTACACACAGCTAGAGCTATATATACAAAGAATAGAATATGTTTTGTATATGCCTATCGATATTTAACTGCATGTACTGTAAATATAAAACGATGTAAACATTGAAGCATTTGCAACGTTGCTGTATGGAAATATTTCCGTCCTTAGCAGGACGTGAAAAGGATCTGATTACAATTATAAGTGCGTATAATATTGACAGATACGGCATCCTTTTTGTTTATATGGAAAACAGAAGGAGCAATATCAATGTATAAAAAGTATACTATAAATAGCGATATATAAACGTGTCAAGCAATCTCTGTAAAGCAGTTCACATTTTGAATATTAAGCAATGATACAGTATAATTAGTGTCAAAGGCAGTCCCAGAATGTGTTATTCAAACACCTTAATTCGTGAGACCGGCCCTTCCTTAACTCTTTCAGCGCCGAATTGTTTAAAGTAGACTCTTCCATGTTCAAAATCGAGCGTCTCCATTTCTCATGTAATAAAAGTTTTGGACTATTTTGATGAGTAAAAAGCAAACAATGCTGATTTCAGGTGAGACAGCTCGTTACGAGCTGACTCGCATGAATCAGTATTGTTTGCAAAAACCTCAATATTGCCTTTGGCGCTGAAAGAGTTAAGGGTAAAGAAGATATTACATATAACGCGTATTATTTTATTTTTTTCGCGCCGTGTATTCTGCTGCTATTACTTTATAAATTACATTTGTTTTTTGTTACAGTCGATACCATGATGGAGTTCAATATGTGCAGACACATGTTCGGAAGAAGCAGGATGAATCCAATGATGGTTATGATGTACTGCAACTCACGCGCAGCGTAAACACCAACCGGAAACGGAAATGACATCACACCTAAAGCTGAAATATATATTTGCTCAAGGCATGACAAAAAAGTTTGAAATCATGCATTTCGTTATTCATTATGTTATTTAATTAAAGTCACGTGTAGCGGGATCAGAAAGAGTGACAGTTTGGAACCAAGCCAATGTAAAATGTGACAATATGTGTATTAACTGGAGAATAATACTTGCGAAGTGACACTCTGATCTTGATTCGCAGTCTCGCTCGTCGGCAATTCCCATAAAAGAGCCGTCCCGCGAGAAAACCAACATCGTGGACTCTGCGTTAAGTATCAACCCGGATCAGCCTAAGCATATAGCGCAGGCTAAACCCGGACAGACACTTTTCGCCTCCTGTGGATTTTCTGTTTCAGGAGTCATTACTCTATACCTCTATCCCCTGAGACGGAATGGGTCGGCCCGGATTAGCCTGCGCAAACTGCGCAGGCTAATCTGGGTCGATACATTACGCAGAGGTAATTATATATGTTTTATCGTGGAACGACTCAAATTAATTTCACCATGGCACGGATTCGCGTTCGGTTACACTTGTTTAATATTGAGTTCTCAGATTGGGTTATCTTACACGCCAGCTGTTAGTATTTTCTTTTAATTTTAATTCCGCTGAATTCTTTCGACCCGATTTTAAAATGAAGCAAAACAAGTTAAAAAAAGTATAAGAATTTCCTACAAATAGATAAAAATGGGTAGTGAATAAAGTAGACCGAGATAAGATTGCCCGAATGTACTGATCGTGGTCTACATTGCTCGCCAATGCAGTTAATGGTCGTGCTTTCTATGAAACGCATTTTTCTTGTTTTAAGTCGCGTAACGAGATGATAAAAATGATTGTATTTGTCCTTGTTTTAAAACATGTATTTTAGTGATGTTTACAAACACATTTTCGTGTTTTTTTCTTATTTAATGAATTGTAAATTAAACGTTTACTATGTTTATGCTTATATTTATTTGTTTATTTATGAAGAGGTTACGTTGACGCCTCCTACCAACCAATAGGCCGTGAGTTAGAACCCCGCCTCGGGCATTCATTCTTTTCAATTAATTTACGAAAGTCGTTTATTGCCAATTGGTAAAATGTCTGTGTGTAGAACTGCAGCAAAGGAATTCCATTAAAAATCAAATATCAACTTCGATCCCTCGTTTATAGATATGATATAGGTCAACTTAGATTGACCTTTACGTCAACCAATCAAATTGTCGGTTACTAAATCGTTTTAGTATAAAAAAGTTGAAATAAACCATTTAAATAAACGAGATAGAGAAACGGTCCTTCCGATTATATATATTCGACCGTAAGTTGGATCGAGTGATGTCATTGAATAATAAGTTTATTTATTTATTTATTGGGATTTTACGCCGCTTTCAACATTATTTCAGTTATATCACGGCGACAGTTCACTTATTCATGATCGCTGGGTAATCAAACCAGTACTAGGCTAGAAAATGTGCCTTGCCCAAGGGCACTCGGCCGTGACCGAGGTGTCGCGACTGGGTATCGAACCCGGTTTCGAAATCCCCGACGCTAACCACTCGACCACAGCGGACTCCTCTTGAACAATAAGACCGAGCACGTGCTCATGGGTGTCGTCAGATAAAATATACGTACAGCGAAGTTTGATCTGGTTCTAATGAAATTGGCTGCGAGACAAGCACGACACACATGAATACGTGAACTTGCCGCTGGAATGTATATATAATAATGACAAATCTGAAATGCTGTTCAAAACAAGATTAAACTCTACTGTCCCTCACCCGCATACTTCACAGGAGTCTATCATGGCCGAGTAATTAACGTCGGGGCCGTCATGGTGGAGTGCACTTTGGCAAGGTACATTTCCAAGCCTAGAACTGGTTTGTTTACCCAGGAATCATGAATAAGTGAACTTAAACAATGTTCTAAACGGCATAAAACTCCAACAAAAATATAAGCTTAGACTTTACAAGAAGCGAAGATTTATATAAATCTACATCAATTAGCAATCGGTCTGAGTCTGCGCAGCCCCACACATACTATGGAGTACCTGCTTCGTGTTGTAGTGGTTAGAACGTCGGTTTTAGGAGCGGACGATCAAAGTTCGATCCAAGCTAATTCATACAGAAATATAAACGCATATAAATACAATTTGACCTGTTAGCCATAACCTTTATATATATATATATATATATATATATATATATATAACGTATATTTGTTTGCTGGAAATCCAAAGATGGCAGGTCTAATTCTACCTTTACCGACAATATTTACTCTTCGCCTCACACAGAACTATAGAAGGTTCAATTCCATTTAATCGGGTTTTATGCCATTTTGAACATTATTTCAGTTGAATCAAGGCGTCCGTTTTCTTATCCATAATCCCTGGCTAAACAAACCAGTACTGGTCTAGGACAAATACCTTGCCAAATTGCACTCCAGCATGACCGCGGGCCCCGACTTAAAAAATGGTAGTAATGTAGATTGGCGCTCACGGTTGCTGGGTTAACATTACGACTGACTGGTTGGTGATATAACTGAACTATTGTTGAAAGCAGCGTAAAACACCAAACAATCAATCAATCAATCGCGGGACACGAAGTTCCGAGGGCCGGTTTTGTTGTGCCGGGGTAGAGCTGTCAGAACAATGATAAACGTCTCGTTATGTGTGACGAGTGTGAATTTCGTCTAGTCGGATGACTGATCGTAACTCCGGGCATTTAGCCCTGTCACAAAAACGACTCGTTATTAACAGTTTCTTTTGTTGAATCAAGGCGTCCGTTTTCTTATCCATAATCCCTGGCTAAACAAACCAGTACTGGTCTAGGACAAATACCTTGCCAAATTGCACTCCAGCATGACCGCGGGCCCCGACTTAAAAAATGGTAGTAATGTAGATTGGCGCTCACGGTTGCTGGGTTAACATTACGACTGACTGGTTGGTGATATAACTGAACTATTGTTGAAAGCAGCGTAAAACACCAAACAATCAATCAATCAATCGCGGGACACGAAGTTCCGAGGGCCGGTTTTGTTGTGCCGGGGTAGAGCTGTCAGAACAATGATAAACGTCTCGTTATGTGTGACGAGTGTGAATTTCGTCTAGTCGGATGACTGATCGTAACTCCGGGCATTTAGCCCTGTCACAAAAACGACTCGTTATTAACAGTTTCTTTTGTTGGAATGGTGTTTTGTGCCATTTTCAACAGTAACATCAAGGTTTGTCAATGGTAATACAATCAGAAATATACCAGTATTAGTGATCCTGATAATGCGTCATCTATTGTCTATTTTGGTATATAGGTAGTGTATGTGGGAGAAAATAGCTAATAACAGAATGCAAGGAAATAGGGGTTCTGATCACCGTGGTATAGCCGAAACACTGTTGGGTATGAGCTTTTGACTCTGTTCAAGGAAGCTACCAGGTCCATGTGGAAGACAGCCGAAACATTGCCCAGTATGAATGATCGTCAATCTGTATAAAGCCCCGCTCAAACAGAATTGTAGTCGCAGTCTGACCCTTGCTTGAACCGTAATCGCCTGCTAAATCGGTCTGAACGATTTGATTCAATGTACCTATTAATTGATTGATTGATTGGGGTTTAACGCCGTTTTCAACAATTTGTCAGTTCACCTACTCATGCGTTTCCTGGTTTTCCCACACCAATGCACCACACAACATATTTTCCAAGCAACTGGCTGCTTTTACACATAGACTGTAAAACAGCTCATGGGTGAAAGACGAATGAGGCAGGTCACACTGACTTTTGTCAATCGTCGATGTTCCTATTGAGCTCCAGCAGATGGGATGACATTGGTTTCAAACTGTTATCTCGTTGTAGATGTAGGGTGTGGGACCAATACCATCTTTACTGTTAGCCGCGACATATCCTTAGATGTTGAAAGCGGCGTCAAACCCAAAAACAAACAATATGCATACATTTTGATTCATACTTACCTAAAAACAACGGGTTTTTCGTCCCCTTGACTGTTCTGTAATATGCCTAGTGGGATCCGATTGGTATAGTTTGAGTAGTGGATCGGCGTCCGGGTATGTTAAAAGGATTAAAATAGTTCCCTAAGAACACATGGACATTTGAAACTTAACGAAAAGCTCGATTTCCTTTAATTCTATTTCCTTCGAATGTTTCAAAGAGTAAATAAGTACGTCTGGCATTAACCAATAATGTAATCTGGTACCCGCCGTACTAGAGTAAATAAGTACGTCTGGCATTAACCAACAATGTAATCTGGTACCCGCCGTACTAGAGTAAATTAGTACGTCTGGCATCAACCAATAGTGTAATCTGGTACCCGCCGTACTAGAGTAAATTAGTACGTCTTGCATGAACCAATAATGTAATCTGGTACCCGCCGTACTAGAGTAAATAAGTACGTCTGGCATCAACCAATAATGTAATCTGGTACCCGCCGTACTAGAGTAAATTAGTACGTCATGCATGAACCAATAATGTAATCTGGTACCCGCCGTACTAGAGTAAATTAGTACGTCTTGCATGAACCAATAATGTAATATGGTACACGCCGTACTTTAGTAAATAAGTACTTCTGGCATGAACCAATAATGTAATATGGTACACGCCGTACTTTAGTAAATAAGTACGTCTGGCATGAACCAATAACGAAGAATGGTACCCGCCGTACTTTAGTAAATAAGTACGTCTGGCATGAACCAATAATGAAAAATGGTAACCCGCTGTACTATAACAATTTAAAACCTCTTGCATGAACGAACGTATTGGTTACATCCCCTTATATATCTCTATCCCATAAATAGTATATATATGTAAATACATACTTTATTTTGGTAAACTCTGCAGCGGTCCAAAGCAACTGATGTTTGCAATGAATAAATACATAAAGAGGAGTTTGAAAGGTTTCACACCGGTTGGTGCAGAACAGTGTCAACAGTCTTTTGCTCGTTTTTCCTCCTTGGCGCTTAGAGGGTTGTGGGGTTAGCATAACGAATAACTCGCTGGTGTTAGGATAAATTAACCAGTACTTATGGACAACCCAGGAAACACCGTGATATACATGAACCAGTACTGCTCGTAACACCCAGGAAACACCGTGATATACATGAACCAGTACTGCTGGTAACACCCAGGAAACACCGTGATATACATGAACCAGTACTACTCGTAACACCCAGGAAACACCGTGATATACATGAACCAGTACTAATGGTAACACCCAGGAAACACCGTGATATACATGAACCAGTACTAATGGTAACACCCAGGAAACACCGTGATATACATGAACCAGTACTAATGGTAACACCCAGGAAACACCGTGATATACATGAACCAGTACTAATGGTAACACCCAGGAAACACCGTGATATACATGAACCAGTACTAATGGTAACACCCAGGAAACACCGTGATATACATGAACCAGTACTACTCGTAACACCCAGGAAACACCGTGATATACATGAACCAGTACTGCTCGTAACACCCAGGAAACACCGTGATATACATGAACCAGTACTGCTCGTAACACCCAGGAAACACCGTGATATACATGAACCAGTACTAATGGTAACACCCAGAAAACACCGTGATATACATGAACCAGTACTACTCGTAACACCCAGAAAACACCGTGATATACATGAACCAGTACTAATGGTAACATCCAGGAAACACCGTGATATACATGAACCAGTACTACTCGTAACACCCAGAAAACACCGTGATATACATGTACCAGTACAAATGGTAACACCCAGAAAACACCGTGATATACATGAACCAGTACTACTCGTTACACCCAGGAAACACCGTGATATACATGAACCAGTACTGCTCGTAACACCCAGGAAACACCGTGATATACATGAACCAGTACTAATGGTAACATCCAGGAAACACCGTGATATACATGAACCAGTATTAATGGTAACACCCAGAAAACACCGTGATATACATGAACCAGTACTACTCGTAACACCCAGGAAACACCGTGATATACATGAACCAGTACTGCTCGTAACACCCAGGAAACACCGTGATATACATGAACCAGTACTAATGGTAACATCCAGGAAACACCGTGATATACATGAACCAGTACTAATGGTAACACCCAGAAAACACCGTGATATACATGAACCAGTACTACTCGTAACACCCAGGAAACACCGTGATATACATGAACCAGTACTGCTCGTAACACCCAGGAAACACCGTGATCTACATGAACCAGTACTAATGGTAACACCCAGAAAACACCGTGATATACATGAACCAGTACTACTCGTAACACCCAGGAAACACCGTGATATACATGAACCAGTACTACTCGTAACACCCAGGAAACACCGTGATATACATGAACCAGTACTGCTCGTAACACCCAGGAAACACCGTGATATACATGAACCAGTACTACTCGTAACACACAGAAAACACCGTGATATACATGAACCAGTACTGCTCGTAACACCCAGGAAACACCGTGATATACATGAACCAGTACTGCTCGTAACACCCAGGAAACACCGTGATATACATGAACCAGTACTGCTCGTAACACCCAGGAAACACCGTGATATACATGAACCAGTACTACTCGTAACACCCAGAAAACACCGTGACATACATGAACCAGTACTGCTCGTAACACCCAGGAAACACCGTGATATACATGAACCAGTACTAATGGTAACACCCAGAAAACACCGTGATATACATGAACCAGTACTACTCGTAACACCCAGGAAACACCGTGATATACATGAACCAGTACTACTCGTAACACCCAGGAAACACCGTGATATACATGAACCAGTACTGCTCGTAACACCCAGAAAACACCGTGATATACATGAACCAGTACTGCTCGTAACACCCAGAAAACACCGTGATATACATGAACCAGTACTACTCGTAACACCCAGGAAACACCGTGATATACATGAACCAGTACTGCTCGTAACACCCAGGAAACACCGTGATATACATGAACCAGTACTAATGGTAACATCCAGGAAACACCGTGATATACATGAACCAGTACTAATGGTAACACCCAGAAAACACCGTGATATACATGAACCAGTACTACTCGTAACACCCAGGAAACACCGTGATATATATGAACCAGTACTGCTCGTAACACCCAGGAAACACCGTGATATACATGAACCAGTACTGCTCGTAACACCCAGGAAACACCGTGATATACATGAACCAGTACTGCTCGTAACACCCAGGAAACACCGTGATATACATAAACCAGTACTGCTCGTAACACCCAGGAAACACCGTGATATACATGAACCAGTACTAATGGTAACACCCAGGAAACACCGTGATATACATGAACCAGTACTACTCGTAACACCCAGAAAACACCGTGATATACATGAACCAGTGCTAATGGTAACACCTAGAAAACACCGTGATATACATGAACCAGTACTAATGGTAACACCCAGGAAACACCGTGATATACATGAACCAGTACTAATGGTAACACCCAGGAAACACCGTGATATACATGAACCAGTACTACTCGTAACACCCAGAAAACACCGTGATATACATGAACCAGTACTGCTCGTAACACCCAGGAAACACCGTGATATACATGAACCAGTGCTAATGGTAACACCTAGAAAACACCGTGATATACATGAACCAGTACTAATGGTAACACCCAGGAAACACCGTGATATACATGAACCAGTACTGCTCGTAACACCCAGGAAACACCGTGATATACATGAACCAGTACTAATGGTAACACCCAGGAAACACCGTGATATACATGAACCAGTACTACTCGTAACACCCAGGAAACACCGTGATATACATGAACCAGTACTGCTCGTAACACCCAGGAAACACCGTGATATACATGAACCAGTACTGCTCGTAACACCCAGGAAACACCGTGATATACATGAACCAGTACTGCTCGTAACACCCAAGAAACACCGTGATATACATGAACCAGTACTACTCGTAACACCCAGAAAACACCGTGATATACATGAACCAGTACTGCTCGTAACACCCAGGAAACACCGTGATATACATGAACCAGTACTAATGGTAACATCCAGGAAACACCGTGATATACATGAACCAGTACTAATGGTAACACCCAGAAAACACCGTGATATACATGAACCAGTACTACTCGTAACACCCAGGAAACACCGTGATATACATGAACCAGTACTAATGGTAACATCCAGGAAACACCGTGATATACATGAACCAGTACTAATGGTAACACCCAGAAAACACCGTGATATACATGAACCAGTACTACTCGTAACACCCAGGAAACACCGTGATATACATGAACCAGTACTTCTCGTAACACCCAGGAAACACCGTGATATACATGAACCAGTACTAATGGTAACACCCAGAAAACACCGTGATATACATGAACCAGTACTAATGGTAACATCCAGGAAACACGTAATATAAATGAACTAGTACTACTGGTAACATCCAGGAAACACGGTGATATAAATGAACCAGTACTACTGGTAACACCCAGGAAACACCGTGATATAAATGAACCAGTACTAATGGTAACACCCAGAAAACACCGTGATAAACATTGAACCAGTACTACTGGTAACACTCAGGAAACACCGTGATATAAATGAACCAGTACTACTGGTAACACCCAGGAAAACCGTGATATACATGAACCAGTACTACTGGTAACACCCAGCAAGAACCGTGATATAAATGAACTAGTTTTACTGGTAACACCCAGGAAACACCGTGATATAAATGAACCAGTACTAATGGTAACACCCAGGAAACACCGGGATAAACATTGAACCAGTACTACTGGTAACACCAAGGAAACACCGTGATATAAATGAGCCAGTACTAATGGTAACATTCAGGAAACACCGTGATAAGCATTGAACCAGTACTGCTGGTAACACACAGGAAACACCGTGATATGAGTGAACCAGTACTACTGGTAACACCCAGGAAACACCGTGATATACATTAACCAGTAATACTGGTACCACCCAGGAAACACCGTGACATAAATGAACTAGTACTACTGGTAACACCCAGGAAACACCGTGATATAAATGAACCAGTACTACTGGTAACACCCAGGAATCATCATGATATACATGAACCAGTACTACTGGTAACACCAGGAAACACCGTGATATACATGAACCAGTACTACTGGTAACACCCAGGAAACACAGTGATATAAATTAACCAGTACTACTGGTAACACCCAGGAAACACCGTGATATAAATGAACCAGAACTACTGGTAACACCCAGAAAACATCGTGATATAAATGAACCAGTACTACTGGTAACTCCCAGGAAACACCGTGGTAAACATTGAACCAGTTATACTGGTAACACACAGGAAACACCGTGATATAAATGAACCAGTACTACTGGTAACACACAGGAAACACCGTGATATAAATGAACCAGTACTAATGGTAACACCCAGGAAACACCGTGATAAACATTGAACCAGTACTACTGGTAACACCCAGGAAACACCGTGATATAAATGAACCAGTACTCCAGGTAACACTCAGGAAACACCGTGATATAAATCAACCAGTACTACTGGTAACACTCAGGAAACACCGTGATATAAATGAACCAGTACTACTGGTAACACCCAGGAAACACCGTGACATAAATGAACTAGAACTACTGGTAACTCACAGGAAACACCGTGATATACATGAACTAGTACTACTGGTAACACCCAGGAAACACCGTGACATAAATGAACTAGAACTACTGGTAACTCACAGAAAACACCGTGATATACATGAACCAGTACTACTGGTAACACCTAGGAAACACCGTGATATACATTAACCAGTAATACTGGTAACACCCAGGAAACACCGTGATATACATGAACCAGTACTACTGGTAACACCCAGGAAACACCGTGATATAAATGAACCAGTACTACTGGTAATACCCCGGAAACACCGTGATATATATGAACCAGTACTACTGGTAATACCCAGGAAACACCGTGATATAAATGAACCAGTACTACTGGTAACACCCAGGAAACACCGTGATATAAATGAACCAGTACTACTCGTAACACCCAGGAAACACCGTGATATAAATGAACCAGTACTACTGGTAACATCCAGGAAACACTGTGATATACATGAACCAGTACTACTGGTAACACCTAGAAAACACCGTGATATATATGAACCAGTACTACTGGTAACACCCAGGAAACACTGTGATATATATTAACCAGTACTACTGGTAACACCCAGGAAACACCGTGATATAAATGAACCAGTACTACTGGTAACACCTAGGAAACACCGGGATATATATGAGCCAGTACTACTGGTAACACCCAGGAAACACCGTGATATAAATGAACCAGTACTACTGGTAACACACAGGAAACACCGTGATATAATTGAACCAGTACTACTGGTAACACCCAGGAAACACCGTGATATAAATAAACCAGTACTACTGGTAACACCCAGGAAACACCGTGATATAAATAAACCAGTACTACTGGTAACACCCTAGAAACACCGTGATATAAATAAACCTCTACTACTGATAACACCCAGGACCGTGATAGGATTGAAAAAGGTCGAAAACAGCACTAAAAACAATACAAACAAATATGCTTGCCACACCATGCCCAAAGGGCTCGGCCATTATTTGTGTATGCCCTATAGCTAAATTGTAGAGGCATGTAACTCCAGACTAAACGACACTCCGCTTTGACATCAGTTAAGGGTATGTTGGCGTACAATTACTGGTGATATATTATTCTTGTTATTGTCAGAATATACATTACGGTCTATATGATATGTAGGTGGACAGCGAAGGCTCTGACGTGACGTTGGGGGATGCACAGGCTCAGACCCCATATAGCTAGTTCTACGTGGGTCAAATTATAAGTTCAATATAGAAGTGTTTTTAGATTGATTTAACAAAGAAGTAGGTGCGTAAGTGTTACCTTCAGAAGGAATCCGCCGTGGTCGAGTGGTCAGCGGTGGGGATTTGAAACCGGGCATCCCGGTTTCGATCCGCAATCGCGACGGTGATTGTTGAGTGCCCTTGTGCAATGCATAGTAGCATAGTACTGATTTGTTTACACAGGGTTCATGAATAAGTGACCTATCGCCGTGATATAACTGAAATAATTATAAAATGTTTTTATACGCCTTTTACATACAAAGACGCTTTCTTACTCCTCTGCAGCAGACGACTGTTGAAAACATTGTGCCAAATAGAAAGGTTGCTCAAAGCAAGCAATTTCTTGTTTTTCCGCAATGAAACACCGTGATATAAATGAACTAGAACTACTGGTAACTCACAGAAAACACCGTGATATACATGAACCAGTACTACTGGTAACACCTAGGAAACACCGTGATATACATTAACCAGTAATACTGGTAACACCCAGGAAACACCGTGATATACATGAACCAGTACTACTGGTAACACCCAGGAAACACCGTGATATAAATGAACCAGTACTACTGGTAATACCCCGGAAACACCGTCATATATATGAACCAGTACTACTGGTAATACCCAGGAAACACCGTGATATAAATGAACCAGTACTACTGGTAACACCCAGGAAACACCGTGATATAAATGAACCAGTACTACTGGTAACACCCAGAAAACAACGTGATATAAATGAACCAGTACTACTGGTAATACCCAGGAAACACCGTGATATACATGAACCAGTACTACTGGTAACACCTAGAAAACACCGTGATATATATGAACCAGTACTGCTCGTAACACCCAGGAAACACCGTGATATACATGAACCAGTACTACTGGTAACACCCAGGAAACACCGTGATATACATTAACCAGTAATACTCGTAACACCCAGGAAACACCGTGATATAAATGAACCAGTACTACTAGTAACACCCAGGAAACACCGTGATATATATTAACCAGTACTACTGGTAACACCCAGGAAACACCGTGATATAAACGAACCAGTACTACTGGTAACACCTAGGAAACACCGGGATATATATGAACCAGTACTACTGGTAACACACAGGAAACACCGTGATATAAATGAACCAGTACTACTGGTAACACACAGGAAACACCGTGATATAATTGAACCAGTACTACTGGTAACACCCAGGAAACACCGTGATATAAATAAACCAGTACTACTGGTAACACCCAGGAAACACCGTGATATAAATAAACCAGTACTACTGGTAACACCCTAGAAACACCGTGATATAAATAAACCTCTACTACTGATAACACCCAGGACCGTGATAGGATTGAAAAAGGTCGAAAACAGCACTAAAAACAATACAAACAAATGTGCTTGCCACACCATGCCCAAAGGGCTCGGCCATTATTTGTGTATGCCTAGCCCTATAGCTAAATTGTAGAGGCATGTAACTCCAGACTAAACGACACTCCGCTTTGACATCAGTTAAGGGTATGTTGGCGTACAATTACTGGTGATATATTATTCTTGTTATTGTCAGAATATACATTACGGTCTATATGATATGTAGGTGGACAGCGAAGGCTCTGACGTGACGTTGGGGGATGGACAGGCTCAGACCCCATATAGCTAGTTCTACGTGGGTCAAATTATAAGTTCAATATAGAAGTGTTTTTAGATTGATTTAACAAAGAAGTAGGTGCGTAAGTGTTACCTTCAGAAGGAATCCGCCGTGGTCGAGTGGTCAGCGGTGGGGATTTGAAACCGGGCATCCCGGTTTCGATCCGCAGTCGCGACGGTGATTGTTGAGTGCCCTTGTGCAATGCATAGTAGCATAGTACTGATTTGTTTACACAGGGTTCATGAATAAGTGACCTATCGCCGTGATATAACTGAAATAATTATAAAATGTTTTTATACACCTTTTACATACAAAGACGCTTTCTTACTCCTCTGCAGCAGACGACTGTTGAAAACATTGTGCCAAATAGAAAGGTTGCTCAAAGCAAGCAATTTCTTGTTTTTCCGCAATGTTTGCAACCCATTTTCAGTAAGCGTACATTTTATTGACATATTTTATATTTTTCCACATACAGACGCTTTGTGACACCTCCGTGAAATGTCCCCCTTTTACCGCAATGCTTTCAATTCTATTATAGGTAACCTTACATTTATAGATATTTCTTACTTTAAATGTTCGTCTCCTACAAATCTGTTATATGTGAGAAAGAGTTCAGACCAAAAATCGCCAGACGCAGATCTCGTTAACAATTATAAAAATATTCCAAATCTCTTATAACATGAAAATGGAGTCGTCCGATTTTAAACCTGCCCCTAGATGTTTTACCTTCACGTCAAATTGCGTTATTAAACTCATTCATAACTCTGCCTCCACTGTCGTCTGACAGCGGCACTGTCAATAGAGCACACAACATGTATCATGCAACGTAAATAAACCTTTCTTTCCCATTTCCCCCCATCGTGTTTTCGCACATTTCAGTACTCATATTACAGTAATAACAGCGAGTGCTTCATCTGTTTCTCGAAGGAATCCGCCCTGGCATAATGGTTTGAGTCGGAGAGTTGGAACCGTGCGTCCCGGGTTCGATCACCAGGCGCGTCTATGGGGGTGAGTGCCCTTTGGCAAGGAAGCTTTTCTAGCCTCGGACTGGTTTGTTTACCCAGATTAGTAAACTGTCGCAGTGATATAACTGAACTGCCACAGTGATATAACTGAACTCTCGATGTGTGGCTATAACTGAACTGTCGCAGTCATATAACTGAACTGTCGATGATGCTATGACTGGACTGGCGCAGTCATATAACTGAACTGTCACAGTGATATAACTGAACTCTCGATGTATGCTATAACTGAACCGTCGCAGTGATATAACTGAGCTGGCAGTGATATAACTGAAAATGTCGCGGTGTTATAACTGAACTGTTGCAGTGATATAACTGAACTGTCGCAGGTGATATAACTGAACTGTAGCAGTGATATAACTGAGCTATCGCAGTGATATAATTAAAACGGTCGCAGTCATATAACTGAACTGTCGTAGTAATATAAGTGAACTGTTGCAGTGATATAACTGAACTGTCGCAGTGATATAATTGAAATAATGTTGAACCGGCTGAAAACCCCAGCATCATCCATTACACGATAATATTGACGTTATATTGACTTTTAAGGAACACAGATTTCTATTATAAGGACGTTTTATTTTGGCATTTTTATCACATTTTCTTTTCCCATAATATTATGTTATTGTTGCTGATTGTGTTGGATATTCATTATCAATTATTTACTTTTGTGTATAATATTGTTTAAAGTATGCGAAACTAAACGCATTTTGCATAGAGCATATTTAAATTTATACAAAAAAGTTATAATATATCAAAACAGTTGGATCGTAAAACATATTAAGAGTTTTTTCTGGCAGGTGTATTTTAATTTTGCATTTGCATGTCGTGTTTTATCATGTTTTCTATCCTTAACCCTTTCCCACATTCGGCAAATCTTCAGCCGACGACTTAGAAAAAAACCGTTAAAGCACACCTTGGAAAATACCACTATAAATGAAATTATATTTATTGAATAAAGTTGAAAACATTAACATTGAATTAGCCCATCCGTTTGGAAAATAATATGTTAACAATGTGTATCCACATATGTTCACATATGAGCCGTCCCGCGTGAAAACCAACAATATGGACTCTGCGTAATGCATCGACACATATCAGCCTGCGCAATTCGCGCAGGTTAATCCGGGCCGACACATTCCGTCTCAGAGGGATAAAATTATAGAGTAATGATTCCTGAAACAGAAAATCCACAGGAGGCGAAACGTGTCTGTCCGGGTTAGCCTGCACGGCATGCTTTAGCTGATCCGGGTCGATACTTTACGCAGAATCCACAATGTTGGTTTTCTCGCGGAACGGCTCATATTATTAGCATAAGTTTATAAGGAGATTATGGCCATCTTTGTAGATTCCGTTATGACTGAGCAGATGGACAAGGTGAACTGAACAAGCACTGTTAGGAAATGCCAAATTGTACCTTGTCCCTTCGACGCTCTCAATTAGCGTATGTTTGTATGTTGTTAAGGGTTAAATCTTATTTAGGGATTGGGCTGTCACAGAGTATCACTGATGTGTTAATTATTATGATGACTCAAAACGTTAATTAGTGTAACTATGCTAATAGAATGCATACACCGAGAGACCAAAATTTAGTTTCAAACATTTACTTTTTCATGGTCTTCAATGCAAATCCATATTTACATCTCAAATGAGGACCGCAGCTTGTTCATTTATAAAACAGGATGAACAAAAGGCAGTAGAGAGTTAAAACATAATCCACATTTAGCAGTAAACTGACGTTAGTTGGTTTATTGAAGGTGTGTTAGTTACAACAACAAAAAGCTAAGAAGAATTGTTAACATTTGGAGAGAAATGAACATTTTGCAAAACCAATATTCAGGTAAAAATACCATGAAAATGTACAATGTTGCAAGTTTTCAAAGTTTTAGAAGTCAACGCGGATGACAGTTTTAACCCTTTCCCTCATATAGACGCTTTCTGACGCCTCTGCAGCAGACGGCTATTTGAAAACATAGTGACAAAAGAAGAAATTGCACAAAACGTGCAATTTCTCCTTTTGCCACAATGTTTTCCACTTTTAGTCATGGGTTATCCATTCAATAATGGTGATTTTCTACTTTTTTACAAAATATGTTCAAAGTCGTCTGCTGCAGAATTGTCATATGAGAGAAAGGGTTAACAACTGGGTGTAAAAAATAGATAATGTAAAGCATTTGTTCATTTTAGATTTCCTCCAAATAAAAGGGCCATTAATTTCGGACCTATGTGGCACCTTTGCACATTTTTACTTGCCGAGTCCTGTTTGGTGCAAGGTAGCAGGGAGACACACATTTAGTACCATTATTAAACGAGCAGGCAGCTTACCAATCGGCCATATCAGAACGAACCCACTGTCACAGTGAGTGTCACTAATGGGAGGTCGAAATCGAAATTACGTGTTCTTATTTTGAGTCATTTCTCCTTTCTTCACAATTGTTTTAAAAGTCGACTGCTGTAAATGCCGAGTCCCAGTAGCTCAGTCGACAGCAACGCGGGCTATCAATCCAGGGGTTGTGAGTTCGAATCCCGCCTCGGCCAACTTTCTTCCCGACGTTTGACAAAAGTCAATGCGACATGCGTCATTCGTCTTCCACCGATGGGTAGAGTCTATGTGAAAATCAGCCAGTTGCTTGGGAGGATTGTTGTGTGGAGTACAGGTGTGAGAAAGCCAGGAAACACATGAGTAGGTCAACTGGCCGCCGTGATATGACTAAGAAAATTTTGAAAATGGCGTTAAACCCCCAATCAATCAATCAATCAATCAATCAATCAACTGTAAATGTATCAAAATGCTTCGGCACGTGGTAAAGGGTTAAACATCGAAGGCCGGTTTTCGTCTGACGTGGTATAATATGGAATTGGAAAGAAGAGAAAAAACAGCAACGACAACGACAATCAGAGCAATCGCAATTTAGTTTTCGTGTTCTTGTTGGTAAACGAAGTATAATAACCAATTCTACGTATATCTCAAAAACTCTTTTTTAACAAAAAAAGTTCGTCATTTATAGAAAGGCGCTAATACCCGTACGCAAATTGATTGAGTTGAAAGACTAGAGTCTAAAAGTTGCAACATTCTCCCGTAAAGGTAGTCTCCATTGAATTTCTGTCTAAATAAACTCAAAGAACTTGTTTATATTTGAGCCCTTTATAAAAGTGTTTTATGGTGAAAAATAAGTGGAGCTACAATTCTGTTTACATGTATTTTCTCCTTTTTAAACATTGAAATATTTATCTTGGCATGTTTCCTGATAGACTAATATCATTTAGCAAATGTTTGTTCATTTATTTGTATGGTGTTTTACGCTAATTTCAACAATGTTTCAGTTATATCACGACGTTTCCTGGGTAAGTTACCAGTACTACTGGTCCATTTATCCTTACACCAGCCAGTCAGTCAGTTATATCACGACGTTTCCTGGGTAAGTTACCAGTACTACTGGTCCATTTATCCTTACACCAGCCAGTCAGTCAGTTGTATCACGACGTGTCCTGGGTAAGTTACCAGTACTACTGGTCCATTTATCCTTACACCAGCCAGTCAGTCAGTTGTATCACGACGTGTCCTGGGTAAGTTACCAGTACTACTGGTCCATTTATCCTTACACCAGCCAGTCAGTCAGTTGTATCACGACGTGTCCTGGGTAAGTTACCAGTACTACTGGTCCATTTATCCTTACACCAGCCAGTCAGTCAGTTGTATCACGACGTGTCCTGGGTAAGTTACCAGTACTACTGGTCCATTTATCCTTACACCAGCGAGTCAGTCAGTTGTATCACGACGTGTCCTGGGTAAGTTACCAGTACTACTGGTCCATTTATCCTTACACCAGCGAGTCAGTCAGTTGTATCACGACGTTTCCTGGGTAAGTTACCAGTACTACTGGTCCATTTATCCTGACACCAGCGAGTCAGTCAGTTGTATCACGACGTGTCCTGGGTAAGTTACCAGTACTACTGGTCCATTTATCCTGACACCAGCGAGTCAGTCAGTTGTATCACGACGTGTCCTGGGTAAGTTACCAGTACTACTGGTCCATTTATCCTGACACCAGCGAGTCAGTCAGTTGTATCACGACGTGTCCTGGGTAAGTTACCAGTACTACTGGTCCATTTATCCTGACACCAGCCAGTCAGTCAGTTGTATCACGACGTGTCCTGGGTAAGTTACCAGTACTACTGGTCCATTTATCCTGACACCAGCCAGTCAGTCAGTTGTATCACGACGTGTCCTGGGTAAGTTACCAGTACTACTGGTCCATTTATCCTTACACCAGCCAGTCAGTCAGTTGTATCACGACGTGTCCTGGGTAAGTTACCAGTACTACTGGTCCATGTATCCTTACACCAGCCAGTCAGTCAGTTGTATCACGACGTGTCCTGGGTAAGTTACCAGTACTACTGGTCCATGTATCCTTACACCAGCCAGTCAGTCAGTTGTATCACGACGTTTCCTGGGTAAGTTACCAGTACTACTGGTCCATTTATCCTTACACCAGCCAGTCAGTCAGTTGTATCACGACGTTTCCTGGGTAAGTTACCAGTACTACTGGTCCATGTATCCTTACACCAGCCAGTCAGTCAGTTGTATCACGACGTGTCCTGGGTAAGTTACCAGTACTACTGGTCCATGTATCCTTACACCAGCCAGTCAGTCAGTTGTATCACGACGTGTCCTGGGTAAGTTACCAGTACTACTGGTCCATTTATCCTTACACCAGCCAGTCAGTCAGTTGTATCACGACGTTTCCTGGGTAAGTTACCAGTACTACTGGTCCATGTATCCTTACACCAGCCAGTCAGTCAGTTGTATCACGACGTGTCCTGGGTAAGTTACCAGTACTACTGGTCCATGTATCCTTACACCAGCCAGTCAGTCAGTTGTATCACGACGTGTCCTGGGTAAGTTACCAGTACTACTGGTCCATGTATCCTTACACCAGCCAGTCAGTCAGTTGTATCACGACGTGTCCTGGGTAAGTTACCAGTACTACTGGTCCATGTATCCTTACACCAGCCAGTCAGTCAGTTGTATCACGACGTGTCCTGGGTAAGTTACCAGTACTACTGGTCCATGTATCCTTACACCAGCCAGTCAGTCAGTTGTATCACGACGTGTCCTGGGTAAGTTACCAGTACTACTGGTCCATTTATCCTTACACCAGC
The DNA here is from genome assembly GCA_031761405.1 of Serripes groenlandicus. NCBI lineage: Eukaryota > Metazoa > Mollusca > Bivalvia > Cardiida > Cardiidae > Serripes > Serripes groenlandicus. Next base: position 56,260,125 of record JASEVX010000011.1, on the reverse strand, counting down.
CAGTCAGACGTTATAGTGCTAACCGCCAAGGAGGGAATATTCTTTTTTAAATTTCAGCTCTGTAAAAATTAAACTATTAAAACGTGTTCGTTGTTGGAAAAGTGTGACACGAAACTCGCTCGATAGTCCTTTTAAAGAAGTAACATAAGCATTCCAGAGGATGTCCTACAACTCTCAGAGAAAGATGTTACTATTAGGTTACAAATTATTCGGCAAGACACGATTCATTTGTCCATAACTGATAATTGTTATTGTTACTAACTTGCGCCATTCGTCATTACACGAATTGGCTTAACAGTCTGTGGGAAGGTACCCAGTTGCCCGGGGAGAACACTGTGTGGAGTAACAGGTGTGAGAAAGCCTATGGAACACATGTTAGGTTAACAGCCCGCCGCGATATAAACGAAATACTGAAATAACGTGGAAAGAGGTGTTAAACTCCAATCAATTAACCAGCCTAGCGGAAATGGGCGGCAGGTTTGTTGTTTTTGTCGTATTCTTATTTCATTTTAACTTTTCCCTGTGCAGATACATGAACCCAACGTTAGGAGAAAAGAGAAATTGCCCGTTTTTAGCAATGGCACGTCTTAAACACTGTTTTTTAAGTAAAAGGATTTCACCGACAACATCTTTACTTGGTTCACATTTTGATTTCGTTACGCATAAATGAGAGAACCTTTCTAAGACTTTCTATCACACTTCCAAGAACTTCAAGGGAGATAACAACCACATGTCTTTATGGACTACATGATCTCCCTTAATGTTTATACACATCTACTATTCATTTTGCAATAAATAAAAAGGACGGAGTGCATTTCCAACACAAACTTGAAAAGAATGAGTTCCATTACGATCTATTTATTGAGATTTAACGATTTTTAAGTCGTTTTGAGTTAAAGAATGTCGACGACATCCCTCACGTGTTTCCTTTTCCTCATATAGACGTTTTCTGACGCCTCTGCAGCAGACGGCTTTTTGAAAACATAGTGACAAGAGAAGAAATTGCTCAAAACGAGCAATTTCTCCTTAGGCCACAATGTTTTCCACCTTTTGTCATAGGTTATCCATTCAACTATGGAGATTTTCTATGTTTTGACAAAATATGTTCATAGTCGTCTGCTGCAGAATTGTTGTATGAGGGAAAGGGTTAATACACTGTGGCAAATGAAAAATTGCTCATTATGAGCAATATCTCCTTTCGTCTCAATCCCTTTAAAAGTCGTCTGTTGCGGATGCGTCAGAATGTGTCTGCATGTGGGAATAAGTTAAACGTTCAGCTTCCTTCAATCACGCACGATGTCTGCTTCCTGGCGACCAATAGGAGTAGTGTAGCTAAATTCCCAAATGCAGAACTTGTTCATCACGGGATGACTCAAACCCGGGATATTTGGTAAGAGAGACCGCCGCTCTACCACTGCACCATTGTCTTGATTTATTTGAGGTATGTTGTATCAAAATATACTGCATACATAGGTTTATGAAATTGCATCTACCTTGCAACACATCAACTAATGATATGTATGATAAGTACCCCTGGACAAATAACTATATGACAGTAATGATTAGTGTTGATAATCGTCTGCCTCAGCGCAATTGGAATTTGTCCACACAAATGGCGCGAGTACCAGTTTCAGTCTCAAGGAAGCAGACATTGAGCGTAATTCAATAAAACCTGATGGCTTGTTTCTCAATCGATATAAAAAAAGAAAGTTATATATATATATATATATATATATACCATCATTGATTACCATCAATTGGAAAAGTGGATAATTTGAGTCATGTTACAAAACCACTTCCTCGATCACCAAATATTCAGAATATAGCCTGTCGCATTCAGTCTGTTGTGTTTTGCATAATCCCGCAGAGAACTAGATACGGAGGAGTGAACTGGTCTTTTCCCATCCATATCTCCCTTATGACTTCATTAAAACATATGCTGTGGGTACTCAAAAGAGTCGTCTCACTGAGACCGATTCTTTTGAGTACCAACAACATAGTGTTTTAGGGTCAAATAAGGATTTGGGGATGTGAAATACTCTTCTTACCTAGAGCCTTGGTCCTGTTTATTTGACTCGCCAGAGCGGAGCTTGATACGAATTTCGTCATATTGGTTTGGTGCAAGATATGTTCTAATATAGATTGACGGCTATTATCAACCGCTCGTAAAAATGCCTGCATGTTAAGTGAGTACCGAAAATGCATGGAAGTTTACGAGCACCTCCTCTAAAGAACATGTATTTACCCCAAAACCGATATCCATAGATCCATATCATAGCCCTACCTGATGTGACAAATAAACAGGACAAAAAAAATGTTTTGTTGAGATTTTACGCAGTTTTTAACATTATTTCAGTTATATCACGGCAACAGTTCACTCATTCATGATCCCTGGGTAAACAAACCAGTACTAGGCTGGGCAATGTGCACTGCACAAGGGCACTCCATCATGACAATGATCGAACCCGGGATGCCCGATTCCAAATCCACGACGCTAAACACTCGACCACGGCATGTTCCGAAAACGATGTAGATATAAAGGGGGAGGGGGTGATTGTTAATATTAAAGTTTGCGTATCAAGACTAGCGTCACTTGTGTCATAATAACACAGTGTAACACCTTAATTGATATTTGAGCGGCACTCTGCGAAAACCAACCTAAAGATGTATGCGACCAGTGTAGAACCAGATAAGACTTCACATCAGCGCATTCTAATCTTACTCTGCACTGTACGATAATATGTTAAAAAAGATTTTCAGTTACGTTTGAAAAGTAGTTTCTTTTTGGAATTGATAGCATTGAGTCGTAGGCAGGTATATGTATTTTTTTTTCAATTACGCTTATGTTGTTTATCTTGGAGCACCGCTCATTAAAAGATGTTTCTAGTTGGTGAAAGCCATATATAACGTAAAATGTTCTTGAGCGCACATAATGTAATCGATGTAAGCAAACACATGTCAAAGGTCAAAGGTCGCACAATTCCGAGGATGGATTGTTTTTTAACTATGAAAATACAAATATTCTGAAGAAACGAGTCCAATTTACAACTTATTGTCCGGAGAATAGTTTACTCTAGTTCTGTTCTGTTCAGCTCATCATCAAACAAATGTGCATCGGCATGCGCATCATTAAGCACATTGGGTCAATATCTACAAGAAGAAAAAAAAGGACAAATTAAACATTTTCCACAAAAACCAACTTTGCAGCAAACATAATTGTAATATGAATTTAATCTACATTAAACTATTATGGGTGCGAGCAAGTTCTAGTGAGACGGCTAGAAGTGTGGTTCAATTTATGTTATCCCTATACATCGTAATGTGTTGACCAGCTGAATTAAAACTGTTCTACATTAAAAACAAACTCATTAAAGGCATCGCGGACCCCCACGCTTGTTGATTCCGCTATGCTCCAGCATCACCCGTTGGGTTTGTCACTGTCGTTTGGCCATTTTGACAGAACAGAAAAGAATACACATAAACCAATCAAAATGACTTTTACATTTTCGATACTCTCCTACGTAGGGAAACATTTAAAAATGGCTGCGCCCTCAGATCGTAAAAATGCGTTATGTTTATCTTTTTTAAAAACAAAACAGTACTCTAACAACTGAGCTAACCGGTTCGCGTACATGTTTTTTCTCTATGTGTGTACAAATAACATGAAATGTCTCGTAACACAAACATTTCCCAACGCCTGTCTTCGCTGATAAAGATACATCTATTTCTCTTAGCAATGCACGAACTGTATCTTTCTGGAATTCACGCAACTTGTCAATTTTAAAAAATTCACACACAAATGTCGAGTCAATATTCAGATGAGGTCGCCGGGTTTTTTTTTAAAGTTTTATTACGAGAAATCTGATTGGCTGTTAGCCGCAGTACAATAATCAGAAACAATATTGTCGAATCTCACGGGTGATTTTGATGCATAGCGGAGTCAACAATCGGGGGTGTTCGACGATAATTAAAGGCGGACCAAAATACTTTCCCGTTCGTATAGTCTAGGTATATACGAGAGAGCGAAGTTAAAGTCTGGTCTTACTGACATTGACAAGTTTCAGTGTTTAACCGTCCGTGTTAAATCACCTGTCACGCGTTGAACGCACAACAAGGCCACTTTACCTTTAACCCTTTCCCACATACAATAAATCTGCAGCAAACGACTTTGAACATATTTTGTAACAAAATGGAAAATCTCTATAATTGAATAGATAATCAATGACTAAAAGTTGAAATCATTGAGGCAAAAGAAGAAATTGCTCATCATGAGTAATTTCTTGTTTTGCCACATTGTTTTCTAAAGTCGTCTGCTTCAGAGGCGTCAGAAAGCGTTTGCATGTGGGATACGGTAAATAATTATAGTAGATTAACAGTGTGATGTTTTCTTAAATCGTCAGTTTAATACACTGACAGTAACACATATCGTCATCTTTAAGCGGACATATCTGTCCTAACGTTCTGGCCTGGCAATTAGTAATTAAAGTGGCACGCTAATCATCTCATAGCGCACATAGTGTATATTAACCCGTCGTCTGCTGCAGAATTGTTGTATGTGGGAACGGGTTAATACAGTCTGGGATGTTTGGAGTCAATGAGCCACGAGTCGGGGGTTTTAAGGACTCTCCAATTTGGCTACTATAAGGGTTTATTTGTCCGAAGTTACAATCATGTTTATATAACATTCATGTGGAAATGGAAGACTGTGAAACATGTAGGACCGATCTATCATAATTTCTCCGCGTTTCGGGTACACTACGAGGGTCGTCCAGAAAGTGTTGAGGCTGTGTTTATATATTGCAATCCATAGTCAAAATAATACAAGTCGAGCCTCAACCTTCAATGTATCTTAACCCTTTCCCTCATAGGACAATTCTGCAGCAGACGACTTTGAACATATTTTGTCAAATAAATAGAAAATCTCTATAATTAAATGGATAACCTATGACTAAAAGTGGGAAACATTGTGGCCAAAGGAGAAATTGCACGTTTTGTGCAATTTAATCTTTTGTCACTATGTTTTCAAATAGCCGTCTGCTGCAGAGGCGTCAGAAAGCGTCTTTATGAGGGAAAGGGTTAAAGGTGACGTTATAATGAATCCGCGATAATTGTCTTCATGTCAATCACTTTTAGAGTCCCACGGAGAAGTTTAAAATTAACAAAGACGAGACAGAAAATATGCATCCTAAAACTTTTTTCTCTTTTTTATGTATGAAAGCTTACAACGTAAATTAACGACAAAATGGTCCTTTCAAAACCTTTAAGTATTAACTTATTTTATTTTGTAGTATGAATTCACAACGAAGGTTTTTTGTGGTGAAAATTTACATACTTAATTTATAGCGAAATGTTATTCTTTAACGGAAATTCATGACAACACGTTATTTGGTAATGTAAATTCATAATCAAATATGTAGTTTATAATTCGTAACGTAAATTCATATCTAGAGTTTATTATATAAAGCGAATTCATAACAACAGTAAATATTGTAACGTAAATTCATATCGAAAGTTTATCATATAAAGCGAATTCATAAGAACGGATTTGATAATTTGTAACGTAAATTCATATCAACATATTAATTTGTAACATAAATTCATAACGAAAACGCGTTTTTATAACGTACCTGCCCCTCCCATCATCGCCATGGCTCCCATTCCACCCATCCCTTGCATAGATCTCCCGCGACCATAGCCACCCATTCCTGTTGACGGAACATAGCTTCTCGACGATCCTGACGACCTGCCATAGTTACTCGTCCCTCCTGATGTACCATAGCTACGACCTCCCCCTGACCGGCCTGCAGACCCTCCATTCTGTTTGGCCATATAAGCTTGAAACGCGTCCATAGCGCCACTGCCTCCAGCGCCAGTGCTGCTGCTGCCGTAAGTCACGGGGCTGTTCGCCATCGTACCCTGAGACTTGCGAACTTGTCCATATTGCGGCTGATACTGTCCCATGCAGATTCCCAATGAAGCTATGGCTATCATTCCGACAATCATCGCTCCTTTAATGTGATATTGCATCACCGTTGGTTTTGTTGTATGTCGTTACAAAAGCCGTGAACGGATTATTTCTTCTTAATGTAGAACAAAATGAAGATGCCAACGTCAAATGAATTTCTCGCAAAGGTACGACTTCTTGCCTAGAGATGTTCTTTCCCAAAATTCTGTCTATCCAGCTCAATGAGAAACTAACGTCTGCAAATTTAACTTATTACTGTAACTATTAAAAGCAGTTGAAGATGTGTCAGGCTTGGTTAACATAGCGACAGACAAAAACAGACCTAGTCGTATTTGCGACCTTGAAAGTCCAGACAAAGACAAGACATTTGCTGTTCGCAAAACAAAACAACTCTACTTACACGTCTATGTTATCTCTTTCAAAGGTCTAGAAGCAAAGCCCTCCCGAACATGTGATTGTGCGACATAATGTGATAAAGAGACAGACATACGTTTAGGTCCTTTTTTCGCCGACGATGTCCACCTGTCATAATTCAAATTGTAACGCACCATTGTTGTCAGGTTAGTTAAATTATTCCATTTCATGCACGTGTGCAACCATTTACCTCTTTTACAGAATTATACAGTAGACTGTTGTGTGTATATTGTTTGAAACGAATATAAAGAAGAGATGTCTTACGTAGATGACTAGATAAGGAGGGATATACACCTCTTTCCAAGACAAACTCTCTCATATTATCCAACTAAACCCTATGATGTGGTTACTCAAAAGGATCGTCTCATTGTGATGATTCTTTTGAGTACCTACAACATATGGTTAAAGGGTCAAATGAACACGTACAAGATGTTTACCCTTTCTATAATATTTTCGAATAAGTCACTTGGAAGTTTTCTACTTTTTTCTGTTCAAGTGTTCTTAACACTCTAACTGATACAGATATCAATAATCCTCCTCTACAATGTTGATGTCATTTTCGAAAAAGTACACAATGAAGAGCGGTTTCAATGTTCCCCAACATGTCCTCAACTGTGCATGTAAGTTATGCTTTCAATTCTCTGGATTTCAAATCTTTTATTGTCACCAAATGTTTCCGAAGTAGACGAATGAACCAATCAAATCGGGTCAATTGTTTTTAATACAGGATATGATATGTTAATCGCAATCGGAAACTCTTCGGCTATAAAACCTATATAATTTATTTTGGTCACATATTACACAAATTAAAATTCATTCTTTGTTTCCATGTAAATGAACCAGTTTCAACCCTTAATTGTCACTTTGTCATCAATTATCAACCAGTTTCAACCCTCAATTGTCACACTTTTAAAAACTATTTCAAGGTAGAACAACCCTACATCATTGAGTTATCTCTAAGCTTGAAAATAATCCAAAGAAAATGGGGCCGATGGAGCTAAAAATGTCGGTAAGCATCTTCGTTGGGGGATTATTTTAAAGCAAAGAGGTAACTCTTCTCAATGATATAGGGTGTCCTACCCTGTAAAAGGTTTAGAAAGTGTGACAATTGGGGGTGGAAACTGTTTGATTTACATGGAAACCATGATGGAATTAAATTGGTGTCATGTGACCTAACACACCCGTATACAAACACATCGGTTTTCCGGTTGCGGGAGTCCATCAATAACCTGGGATGATAATACCCAAAAAAGTTCGAATGAACTGAAATCGGTAGTTATCATTTCCGAGGTCTAGTTTTAGAACAGGGCCGGTTTGAACACGTTTGGTTTGAAATATGTACATTCTCTAAAAAAACAAAAAAAAACCTAGCTGGTTAATCTGGTCTACACTGTCAGTAAATTTCATATGAGCCCGTGCATGAGCAAGGGTACAATTTTGGGAGGTTTAGTGAACATTGTAGATCCAGTTCAATATGTGCAGTCTTATCAAGACGTGTAAGACGCGTTTGTCAACGTGTGTATATTCTAATAAGACGGATCAAATGTACAGGCTGATGTGTTTCAAAATGCCAGCGTGGACGGTGGACGGTGGACGGTGGACGGAGGACGGTGGACGGTGGACGTGTGTCTTCCTAGTACGTTGATACCGTCATGGTCTCGTGTACTTTAAGCCGAACCTCGGTAGATCAGACAGTAGCGACGCAGGCTGCCAATACAGGGTTTTTTAGTTCGAACCCAAACTCGGCAGACATTCTTTCCGACGTATGACAAAAGTCGGCGTAACAAGCGTCATTCGTTTGCCATCATTAGGTGGAACAGCCGCTACTGCTTGAAAAGAACTGTTGTGTGGAGTCCTGGTCTGAGAAACACAGAAAACACATGGGTATGTGAGCTGGCCGCCGTGATATGACTAAAACAATGTTTAAAACGGCGTTTAACCCCAATCATCCAAGCAATCATGTACCAGCTGGTTGATTTTCCTGGTGATAGACGAGCCGTGATATACGAGCCGTGATATACGAGCCGTGATATACGAGCCGTGATAGACGAGCCGTGATAGACGAGCCGTGATAGACGAGCCGTGATAGCTCAATCCGTAACAATTAAGGAGTTATGATTTCGAACCAAAATTCGTTCTTTTATTTTCATAAATGAGTGACAAAAGACATATGACTGGTGTCATGCGTCTTCTGCCATTTTGACTTAAATTATAGGAATACATCCTGTTGCCTTCGAAGAATGTTGCGCGGAGAACTGGTTCGAGAAAACCATATAGTTTGGTGAACTGGCCGCCGTAAAATAAATGAGATACTATGTATAACCGCACAAATATCCCGAGTAAACCTGATTGGTTCCTGGAGACCGGAATACGAATACAACTATAAGCGTAGAAAGAACCAATGTGTGACGTCTCAGAACACCGATAATGTGTATTATTAGAAATGTTATAGGTTCAAACGAAATTTACTTAATTATAAAGTAACATTCATGACAGATGTCTTAAAGGGGCTGTTTCATAGTCTTTGGTCTGTCTAATTAAAACTAAATATGAGCGGTTTACAGTTGATTTTAATGAGTTATGTTGGCTACCGGTAATATACAAGATACAAAACATTCAGACATTTCTCAAGTGTTATGTTTAATTGATTGTTTGGTGTTTTTATCACCCTCCAACAAATGTTCAGTTAGATCGTGGCGCTTCCTGGGTAAGTCACCAGTACTAGTGGTCCATTTATCCTGATACCAGTCTGTCAGTCGTAATGCTAATGCCGCAACCCTGAGCGTCACGGAGGGCAGCCATTACTTCCATTTTCTTTATTAAAGTATTTGGTATGACCTGGCCGGGGATCGAATCCGCGACCTTCCATACTTGAGGCGGACGCTATACCGCTACACCACTGTGGCGGTATTAATGTTTGATAAACGTACATTGTCAAAATAGTTACTGTAGTCAAATTTTGAGAAGACATTAATATGTAGAGTTGTTCCATATTAGGCTGATTAAAAACACATTAATAAAAACAGAATGCGTCGTATATATTTCTGTTTAAAGGACAAATCAAAACAAATGGTATGTGTCTTCTACAAGAAATTTGATTTACAAAATAAACATGCACCGCGTTCTAGTGGGATGACCTTATATCTTAAATCAAATACAAAATAGCTTCGCAACAATGGAAAGGGGTTATCAATAGTTTCGAGGAGAGTTATGTTAACTGTTTGTACAGTTACAAAACTATAAACATTCAGTAATTTCGATTAGCGTTATTTTGGAACATGTGTATCTGTGCCTTTTCCGTTGACAAATAACTTATTACTGTGCATATGTAATCCTATGTCTGCATAATTTGTTATACCTCGTTCAGGTAAGATGAGCTATTAATTAGAGTTGTTCAAGAAAAGTTTAAAAAACATATTCATACCAGGGGAGTGTAGGTCTAGTTTGGTATGAATAAAACACATAAGAATGAGGTTGACTGAAAATAGGCATTTATTAATGCCAACACGTATTCAACATGGTTACAGCAATAACCGAAGATTAGTAAAATAAGCACATTTTGTACCAGACATATCTGGGCGACAAAATCGCCACAAGCGAAGCATCGCCATTATAACACCCTCGTTTATCTTCGCATGCCGCGTGCGTTTTCGCGTGATAAAGCCCTCATTAACCCTTTCCCTCATGCGGCAATTCCGCAGCAGACGACTTTGAACGTATTTTGTCAAAACATAGAAAATCTCCATAATTGAATGGATAACCTATGACAAAAAGTGGAAAACATTGTGGCAAAAGGAGAAATTGCACGTGTTGTGCAATTTCTTCTTTTGTCACTATGTTTTCAAAAAGCCGTCTGCTGCAGAGGCGTCAGAAAGCGTCTATATGAGGGAAAGGGTTAAGCTGAATTATGTCGTAATTTGTAATGAAAGCTTAACATACTGGCATGACTATAACAGTTTGTTAACGTTCTCGTAGTAAATGATGTACATCATTTACAGAAAGAGAAAGTATAATGAAGTCGAAGTTTGTTCCATTCCAAGTATCCTGTTTTATACAGATAGCCTACTTCATTTCCCCAAAGGTTGTAATGGTTTAGTTACTTTTTAAGTGCTAACTTGAATGGTTAATTAACTGTCTATGCGTTTTGATACCTGGTTTTGTTTATGTTGATTCATAAGTGTATGTGTACGTATCTTGTATTACCGACGTGAACGAGGGATGCCCAAATGTATGCTACATCTATATACCTACTGTCTGCTTTGTAATTCATTTATACTTCAGTTTGTATTATAAAAAGCCAGCCAGTGGTAACATAATAGCAACAAAAACGGCTGCTACGCTGATTTCAAAAGACAGAGCTGTTCAATGGAACGTTTCGAATTAACCGATATTTGGATTTTCATATATTCGAATTACTGGATCCACCGGGTTTCCTTTATGCGCGAGGTAACATCTTAATCGCGTGTTTTTTTTAGCAATATGTGACCTGGTATATTAACCCTTTCCCTCATATAGACTCATTTTGACGCCTCTGCAGCAGACGGCTTTTTGAAAACATAGTGACAAAAGAAGAAATTGCTCAAAACGAGCAATTTCTCCTTTTGCCATAAGTTTTCCCACTTTTAGTCATAGGTTATCCATTGAATTATAGAGATTTTCTATTTTTTGATAAAATATGTTCAAAGTCGTCTGCTGGAAAGGATTAACACAAGAAGCTTATATTAGTACATTTACAGCTCCACAAAACGTATCCCTACCATTGTTTTGCTTAGTTAGGCTGTAATGAAATACATATGTAATTGTTTGGATATGTAGTTGTCTGGATCCATGCTTAGTTTGGCTGTAATGAAATACATATGTAGTTGTTTGGATCCATGCTTAGTTTGGCTGTTGTGAAATACATATGTAGTTGTGTGTATCCATGCTTAGTTTGGCTGTTATGAAATAGATGTAGTTGTTTGGATCCATGGCTCTGATTGAGCATATATTTTTAGCTTTTATATATCCATTTGATAAAGTACACTATATCATGTAAAATCATCTGCCAGGTGATGATACGTTCAAGAGACAGACCTATATACAGGCAGGGACGTAGATAAGATCCACGTCCCTGATACAGGTAGTCTAGGTACGATACCCTTACTCTTTCCAAAAAGACCCATTGGTTTTTTAACGTGTTCATTGCGGTGAAAAGCACCGATAAGCGCGAAACCATTATTCCTAGCCATGACCAGTAGTTGACAGGGAGACATTGAAATTGCACATCAGAAATGTCCTTAACCCGAACCATGATTTGAACCCCGCACCTCTGGATTGACAGTCCAGCGTGATAGGCACTAGACCACCGTGCCATTCATTTTAGGTTCAACCGAGACAATGATGACCCTTAATATGTGCTGCCGTCCCTTTAATGTTGGAACATTGCTTAACCCTTTCAGACATACAACACATCTACAGAAGATGACTTTGAAATTTCTAGTAAAAAATATGGACACTCTCAATAATTGAAAGAACAATTATGGAAAGAAGTTGAAAACATAGCAGCAAACGGAGAAATTGCTCATCATGATCAAAATCTCCTTATGTCACAATGATTACAACAATTGTCTACCACAGAGTCGTCAGAAAGCGCCTGTATGTTGGAAAGGGTTAAATCGTGCCATGTTTAAGGAAATACTTTAAAGCCGTTATATGTCAAAATAATCATTGTTTATAATGTTACCTTTGTGTTACAGAAAAACTGTCGTCCGAAAAAGGAATTTAAGATTTAAATTAATCTAGTCTGGTATCCGTCGTACTATAACTAATTAGTACGTCTTGTATAAACCAACATTGTAGTCTGGTATCCGTCGTACTATAACTAAATAGTACGTCTTGTATAAACCAACAATGTAGTCTGGTATCCGTCGTACTATAACTAAATAGTACGTATTGTATGAACCAACATTGTAGTCTGGTATCCGTCGTACTATAACTAAATAGTACGTCTTGTATGAACCAACAATGTAGTCTGGTATCCGTCGTACTATAACTAATTAGTACGTCTTGTATGAACCAACAATGTAGTCTGGTATCCGTCGTACTATAACTAAATAGTACGTCTTGTATGAACCAACATTGTAGTCTGGTATCCGTCGTACTATAACTAAATAGTACGTCGTGTATGAACCAACAATGTAGTCTGGTATCCGTCGTGCTATAACTAAATAGTACGTCTTGTATGAACCAACAATGTGGTCTGGTATCCGTCGTGCTATAACTAAATAGTACGTCTTGTATGAACCAACAATGTAGTCTGGTATCCGTCGTACTATAACTAACTAGTACGTCTTGTATGAACCAACAATGTAGTCTGGTATCCGTCGTTCTATAACTAACTAGTACGTCATGTATGAACCAACAATGTAGTCTGGTATCCGTCGTACTATAACTAAATAGTACGTCTTGTATGAACCAACATTGTAGTCTGGTAGCCGTCGTTCTATAACTAACTAGTACGTCTTGTATGAACCAACAATGTAGTCTGGTATCCGTCGTTCTATAACTAACTAGTACGTCTTGTATGAACCAACAATGTAGTCTGGTATCCGTCGTTCTATAACTAACTAGTACGTCTTGTATGAACCAACAATGTAGTCTGGTATACGTCGTACTATAACTAACTAGTACGTCTTGTATGAACCAACAATGTAGTCTGGTATCCGTCGTACTATAACTAAATAGTACGTCTTGTATGAACCAACAATGTAGTCTGGTATCCGTCGTACTATAACTAAATAGTACGTCTTGTATGAACCAACAATGTAGTCTGGTATCCGTCGTACTATAACTGAATAGTACGTCTTGTATGAACCAACAATGTAGTCTGGTATCCGTCGTACTATAACTAAATAGTACGTCTTGTATGAATCAACATTGTAGTCTGGTATCCGTCGTACTATAACTAAATAGTACGTCTTGTATGAACCAACAATGTAGTCTGGTATCCGTCGTACTATAACTAAATAGTACGTATTGTATGAACCAACAATGTAGTCTGGTATCCGTCGTACTATAACTAAATAGTACGTCTTGTATGAACCAACAATGTAGTCTGGTATCCGTCGTACTATAACTAAATAGTACGTCTTGTATGAACCAACAATGTAGTCTGGTATCCGTCGTACTATAACTAATTAGTACGTCTTGTATGAACCAACAATAACGACTAAATTGGTCATCTCCCTTATATATCGCTAGCCCATATATAGTAAATATACTGACTTTCGTTAAATATATAGTGGAACATTACAACTTGATATTTGGCATTAACTCTAAAAAATAATAAATCACGAAAAGCATGTCTCTATGGCGTTTTGATTGCTACACCATTTGCAAAGGTCACCGTCATTATTGGCCTATTCCTAATATAACGGTAGGGGTAATAATAATAATAATAATATTTTTATTTTTTTAAGGTAACATTTAAGACACATACAGACAATTTAACAATCAATGGCTATACATATCTTAATTGTCATATGGCCTTCAATACTATTATAACACACACAAACATTACATTTAACAACATGCAAATTTCAATGACAAATTATGGCATGAAATACAAATAAAATTAATTTTCAATCATGTGAAGACAGACACCCGAACTACTTTAAACACAATGCTTAACATAATAACGGCAAGTAATCAAGATAGTGTTAGTATGGAACCTTTTCCAGAAGGAATTTCTTATAATTTCGTTTGAAGATACAATAGACGTTGAGTGCTTTATATGTGATGGAATGCTATTGCAGACTTTAAAACCAAAATATCTAAATGAATTTAACATAATTGTTTTATCATTTATTCTAGGTTTGTAGGTCAATGCTAAATTGTTATTGGATTGTGAGCGTATAGTGTGATATTTATTTTCCGAAAATATTAAAATGTCATTCATATATATATTGGTGCCAAACTGTGAACGGTCTTGTAAACGCTTTCTGGCGCCTCTGCAGCAGACAGCTTTTTGACAACATAGTGACAAAAGAAGAACTGCACAAAACGTGCAATTTCTCCTTTTGCCACAATGTTTTCCACTTTTTGTCATAGGTTATCCATTCAATTATGGAGATTTTTAGCTCTACTGACAGAAATCCAGTCGAGCTTATTTCATCGCGAATGGTGTGATAGCGACACCTATCGTCAACAGACAGCCAATACAAGTCATGGAAAAGATCCGTTTTGGTAGACCCGCGAGATTTTGCAAGTATTATTCTTGCGGCCCTTCTCTGAATTGAAAATATCTTATTTGTGTATGTATTGGCTCCATGTCCCCAGACTACACATGCATAATCAAACACTTGGAGTATATAGGAGTTATAATATAGTAATTTCATTTTCTCATTAAGGTAGTATATAATATTTTTCAATAGGGCTATTTTAGTGTTTAATTTTCTGCATACAGAATCAATTTATGCATGCCAATTTAACTTATTATCTACATAAACACACAAGATTTTTTTAATAGAAACATTACTCAGTGGTTTACTGTTGACTTTTAACTGAAGGGGGCTCAATGAGGTCAGTTTATATGATGATGCAATAATCATACAAGTTGACTTTGATGGATTAAGGGATGTTGCTTACTTTGCACCATTCCATGATATAGCTTATGTTTTCTTGTAGCTTGTCTTGTACATCACTTAACTGGAATCCGGAAGCGTACAGAGTTGAATCGTCAGCGTATAAGTCTATGTTAACATCACGGCCTTTTAACGAAATGTCGTTTATGTAGAGCAAAAACAGTAATGACCTAAAATTGACCCCTGTGGAACTCCTGATGTTATTGGTAATAAGGGTGATGATATATTATCAATTTTTTACTTATTGTGTTCTGTTAGAAAGGTATGATTGGAAAAAATGTAATGATATTTCAGAAAAGTGATAAAGTTTGAGTTTATGTAAGAGAATTCGGTGGTCCACCAAATCAAAAGCTTTTCTTAGATCCAGACTCACAGTGCCTACTAACATTCCTTAGCTACATCTTTCCACCATGTATCAATGAGTCTTACTAGAACCGTATTGCATGAATGATTTTTACGAAATTCCGATTGTGTTCGATGTAGAATGTTCGTTTTAGTGAACTAAGCCTGAATTTGTTGAGCAATATGTCTTTTGATTATTTTTTAAAGTGTTGGTAATATAGAGATTGGGCGGTAGTTGCTAGGGTCGTCCTTATCTCCAGTTTTATAGATAGGTATTACCTTCGCGCTTTTAAAAACGTCAGGAAATGTGCCTGCTGCAATACTGTTATTTATGATAGATGCTATGCATGGTGTTATGACATCGCCACAATGTTTTAAAATCTTTGGACCTATGCCATCAAGACCTGTTGTTTTATTGGTGTTTAATCTACCTATAATGTTTCTGACTTCAAGTGGCGTTATGAATTTAATATCAAATTGTTGGTATTTTAAGTGAGTGTTCATGGTTTGCTTAAGATAATCAAAATTTGAATTCTCGAAATCAGTCTTGGATATCAAATTTGAAATGTTAACAAAATGTTTATTCAATTCATCAATGACATTTTGCTTTCCTTGAATTGTATTATTATCTCTGATGATTCGTTGCGGTATTACTAGACTATTTGCTTCATTAAGATGTGAAACGTCTTTCAAGTGTTTCCATATGTATTTTGAGTCTTTATTTTCACTGATTGCTTTATTAAAGAAATATTTTTGCTTCTTTTAATCATTGATGATATTTTGTCTCTTATTTTTTTATATTTGTCAAAATTGCCATTTTTGTGATTTATGTTTCGTATGCCTTTATAATTCACTTATTAATATTTCATAGAATAAACTTAATGCTGCGTTGGGGTCAGCTATCGTTTCAATGTTACTATAGGTTACTATAGGCTCAAACCACGCTCGGTGTTGACTATCTGGAGATATAACCAGTACTTATCCCAAAAGCAAAGCTTGCTCGTCACGGGATTCGAACCTATGAATTTTGGTGCGATAGATCGACACTGTACCCCTGGCTTCCACACAGATTAAACTTCAACTCCAATCGGTCCATTGGGAATTGTCTATATTACCTCTTTAAAGAAAGGTTTGTACAAACTGAACGATACCGCCTCGATCGTATAGTGGTAGAGCGTTCGTGGGTTAAATCCCCGGCCTGGTTATACCGAAAACTATAAAATGGTAGTAATGACTTTTCCTCCTTGTGGCTCAGGGTTGTGAGGTTAGCATTGTCAGGATAAATGTACCAATAGTACTGGCAACTGACTAACGCCGTAATATAACTGAAAAATTGTTGAAATCGGCGTAAGCATCATTCAAAGAAACTGAGACACACACAATATATATTTGTTGAATGAAATTTATTAAATGTGAAAACATCGAGATGTATTTATTATTACAAAGTCATTAAATGAAATCAGCTATCAGGCTACAAATAGTATTACAAAAGGCAGAAAATTACAATCTTACATATTCTTAGTATACCGGTATTTATCAAAATTTGAAAATCACAAGATCAATGCAAAAATGGACCTGGCCTCCCCCATGCACACACAACCCGTACTTTCTGACCTTTGAGAAAAGTGTAGATCCAGACCAGTCTGTATATCCGCGCAATCTGATCTAGATATATACTTTTTGCATATTACTAAGAAAGGTTTTTGTAAAGTCTCTCTTGAGTTGTGAACATGTTGATAAAGCTTAACCCTTTCCCACATACAATAAATATGTAGCAGACGACTTTAAAAATATTTACTCAAAAATATGGAAAATCTCTATTAGTGTAGGTATAATTACTGAAAAAAAATGAAAACATTGTGGCAAAAGGAGAAATTGCTCGTTTTGAGCAATTTCTCCATTTGTCACAATATTTTCAAAAGTTGTCTGCTGCAGATGCGTTATATCTCGGAAAGGGTTAACAGATCCTACACTTTTCACAAAGACCAATATGTACCTTTTAACATGGACGAGCTGGCGTAAAAACAGACGTTTGGAGGTAATGGCATTAATCGTAATTGCAATCATAGTACATGCATGTAACTACAATCAAATTTAACATTGATACAATAACAATCATATATTACATGCATGTTATAACAATCAAATTACATGTTTGTAATTACAATTAAATTACGTTCGTTTGATTACAATCTAATAACATTAATGTTATACCAATCAAATAACATTCATGTTATCACAGTTAAATTACATTCACGTAATTACAATCAAATAACATTCATGTAATACCGATCACATTACATTTATGTAATTATAATCAAATTATCCTCATGTAATAACGGTCAATTACATGTATGTACTTACAATCAAATCACATATAAGTAATTAAATCAAATTACACAAATGAATTACAATTAAGTCAAACCAACACTCGTAAAGGTTACTTGACATACGTGTTGATATATATATATGTTACCTTTCACAAGTGAAGAAATAGGCCTATATGTTTCTTGAGACAGGTGTACATATATGCCTTTAAAGGTTATTTGCGACAGGTGTACCTATATGTCTATATAGGCTACTTGTTACAAATATAGAAATATATACCTATATAGATTACTTGAGACAAGTGTGCATATAGGCTGATATAGGTTATTTGTTATAAGCTCACATATAGACCTATATCATTTACTTGAGACAAATATTGATACATGCCTTTTTAGGTGACTTGTTATAAGTGTAAATATAGGCCGTTATAGGATACCTGAGAGAAGTGCAGATATATGCTTATATAGGATACATGAGACAAGTGTAGATATAGACATATATGTGTTACTTGAGACAATTGTCAATATAGGCCTATATAAGTTACTGTAGACAAGTATAGACAAACGATAAAGGCCTATATAAGTTACTTGAGACACGTGTAGATATAGCATATACAAGTAACTTGAGACACGTGTAGATATAGGCCTATATAAGTTACTTGAGACAAGTGTAGCTATAGGCATATATAAGTTACTTGAGACCCGTGTAGATATAGGCCTATACAAGTAACTTGAGACACGTGTAGAAATAGGCCTATATAAGTTACTTGAAACCCGTGTAGATATAGGCCTATATAAGTTACTTGAGACACGTGTGTATATATGCCTGTATAAGTTACTTGAGACAAATGAAGATATAGGCCTATATAAGTTACTTGAGAAAAGTGTAGATAAAGGCCTATATAAGTTACTTGAGAAAAGTATAGATAAACGATAAAGGCCTGTATAAGTTACTTTTGACACGTGTAGATATAGGCATATAAGTTACTTGAGACAAGTGTAGATATAGGCCTATATAAGTTACTTGAGAAAAGTGTAGATAAAGGCCTATATAAGTTACTTGAGAAAAGTATAGATAAACGATAAAGGCCTGTATAAGTTACTTTTAACACGTGTAGATATAGGCATATAAGTTACTTGAGACAAGTGTAGATATAGGCCTATATAAGTTACTTGAGAAAAGTGTAGATAAAGGCCTATATAAGTTACCTGAGAAAAGTATAGATAAACGATAAAGGCCTGTATAAGTTACTTTTGACACATGTAGATATAGGCATATAAGTTACTTGAGACAAGTGTAGCTATATGTCTATATAAGTTACTTGAGAAAAGCATAGATAAACGATAAAGGCCTGTATAGGTTACTTTTGACACGTGTAGATATAGGCATATAAGTTACTTGAGACAAGTGTAGCTATATGCCTATATAAGTTACTTTAGACAAGTGTAGATACAGGTCTATATAAGTTACTTGAGAACAGTGTAGCTATAGGCCTATATAAGTTACTTGAGACAAGTGTAGCTATAGGCCTATATAAGTTACTTAAAGTGACTTGAGACAAGTGTAGATATAGGCCTATATAAGTTACTTGAGACAAGTGTAGATATAGGTCTATATAAGTTACTTGAGACAAGTGTATATATAGGCCTATATAAGTTACTTGAGACAAGTGTAGCTATATGCCTATATAAGTTACTTGAGACAAGTGTATATATAGGTATATATAAGTTACTTGAAACAAGTGTAGATATACATGTAGGTATATATAAGTTACTTGAGACAAGTGAAGATATAGGCCTATATAAGTTTATTGAGACACGTGTATATATAGGTCTATATAAGTTACTTGAGACAAGCGTAGCTATATGGCATCTCTACTCAATGATCCAAAGGATTATCTCACACACATTCTCTCTGATTATTACGTTACATTGGCTCTCTCACTCTCTAAATAAAACGTCCACACAAAACATATGTTATATATATATACCCAAACAAACGACACACAGAGCTTCGTCCATTACATTGTAACCCTTTTCCACATGCATGCGCATTGTGACGCATCTGCAGAAGACATATTTTAAAAGTATTGTTACAAAAGGGGAAATTGCTGATTGTGAACAATGTATCTTTTTTGCTATCATGTCACTATTGTGTTCACATTAATCAATAATTGTATTGTTATTTCTATGTAATTGTCAATATGTTTCAAGTTCGTCTGCTGCAGATTCAATGTACATGTATGTTTAAAGAGGTTGGTTTATTTACATGTGAACACTCTTCGCGATTTAGAGCTAAGTTAACCCTTTCCAACATATAGACGATTTCTGACATCTATGCAGCAGAAGAATTTTGAAAACAAAATGTCAAAAGGAGTTTTCAACTCTATTCTAAAACTAAACTGTTATATAAGAGAGTTTCCATTTTTTTTCTTTAGATTATTCAAAATCGTCTGCTGTAGATTTGCTGTATGTGTTTCGGTCAGGTCCTGAAACAATACAACTCTGAAACGTTTTCTATGCTCAGAAATTCACTCTATGCTCGCTCTATGTAAGACTTCTGGCTCCGTATCTATAAAGGTTTACTCTTTGCTCAGAACTTGTGTTTAAGTATCAGATTGATCAGAAGTAATTTCATTCTCAAAGTTGACCAATCAGAAGTATCATTGGAGCATTTATCTCTGAGCACAGAGAACATTTTCAGAGTTTTATATTTTCGGGGCCTCATGAGAGAATTTTGGGAATGAATTTTGCTTTTGACCAATCAGATACTTGAGCATCTCATTGCTCATTCTGCTCATACAATCTGATTCTGTGAAGGCTTTTATGAGTCAACCGCCCAGAATGACACGTGTAGAAAAACTTTATATCTGCGCATTCGGGCTTTCTGATATACAAGGGTTATACCCTACGGATTGTTCCTGAAGCATTCTGTGAATAATCGCGACAAGTGCAGATATATATAGTAATCTTCGTGCATGCGCAACTGATCGCAACTGCCTGCGTTACGGTTGGTGTGTTTGGAGATCTGATCATATATACTCTGCCTTCGGCAGTCGTAAACATTTTCAAACATCAATTTATATATATCTAATCGGTTTATCCTCTCCCATAAACCTCAAATCAGCAGCAGATTAAACTTAAAGGCAAATACAGTCAAACCTTTGCTAAAGACCACTTTTGTATAGCAATTCCCTGTCATTAGCAACCACACTTTTAGTTTCAAATTTACTCATTTTCTGCATAAATGACCCTGCAATTAAAGACCACCTGTTTGTTGCCTTCCCATGGGCGTTCTTTATTAACAGGTTCTACTGTATATGGATACTCTTTAGAATAAGAAACAATCTTTTATATAGTTAACGATATTATAGTAAAAGGAGAAATTGCTCTAATGTTATTCTTGAAATTAATTTTTATCACTTTCATCTGGAGATCAATATTATCAATCACTTGATTAATCTGTCTTATTGTTCTTACATTTGATTAATTGTTCTCACATAAGGCACTTTGTCATTCTTAACTCTTTCAATGTCCAATCTTTATTATTAACTTGTCCAGCTTTGCGTTTGGAAGCGTCGATAGACATTTGTAGGAAAGTCAGGATAAACATGTTGAATTGAGCAGCCAACAGTATAGAGCCAGGTCAGACGATGCGGATGTAACTTCACTAGTTGTATCTTTCTATGACCCCGGTACGGAGAGTCTATGATACCCCGAATCGTATATATGTCCGTGTTGAAACATGAATTGCAAAACAACTGTTTGACCATCGTCGGACACCCACAGTTGTTGACTCCGCTATGGTCCAACATCATACCGCAGGATTTTTATCTGTCTTATCGCCGTTTTGACAGATATCAAAATATTGTTTCTGATTGGATGCAGTACAATGTTATACTACGCCAAACAGCCAATCAGATCCTGTTAAGACGGAGTAGACGGTCAATGCCGATCTGAACGTACAGAAATACCAATTTGTACCTTTTCTCATGCACTGGTTCATATTAAGTTTTCAAAGCATACGTCCTGAGACGGCTCCCTTAACCATTTCCCATATACAGACGCATTTTGACGTCATTGCAGTAGACAGCCATTGTCCCTTTTTGCCACAATGTTTTTAACTCTATTCACTTATTGTACTTTCCTTACAGAGAGGTTTCATATCTAAGCCAATATGTTTTACAAGTTGTTACTTTTTGTATCTAAGTAAAGTACATGTCATGGACTTTCTTCTTTGTCTTTTTCCCCACGTGCATACCTATTTTGACGCATCTACAGCAGACGACTTTTGAAAATATTGTGACAAAAGGATTAATTGCTCATAATGAATCATTTCTTTTTTAGATACAATATTTTCAAATCTGTTCAACAATGTTTAATACGAATACTTTCATTTATGGATATTTTCATATTTTGTCCAGTTCGCCTAACCATATACTTCCTGAGTTTAACGAACCGGTTCTCCAACCAACATTCTCCCCAGACATCCGTTAAAGCTATAATTATTGGACAGAATTTAACTCATTGTGGCAAAGGTCGAAATTGCTCATTTTGCAATTTCTTCATTTGTCACAATGGGTTTAAAAATTGTTTGCTTCATTGGGCGTCAGAATACGTCTTCATGTGGGAGAAGTGATAACGAATTACACGCTAAATAGTTCTGTCCTTGAGGATTCCGTTTGTATGAATAATATTACAGAATGTACATCATGTCGACCGTCCTCGACTTCTCCATCAAATATCGGCGATAAGATAGTTACCTGAAAGACAAACACAAGAAAACAGTTAAATATCTAGTTTTTATATTACATCTATATGTATGGCGAGCGTACAAGCATGAAAATATAGCGATAAATGAGAGTTGTGTCTCGATCTCATTTTCAAACGGACAATTTTATATCTGGGCATGTTTTGGCATTAATATAATAGGAAAATTCGTTGAATGTTATGGGAAATGGGCAATTTTAGGTGGGGGAAACGTTCCCTATTCAATGAAAAATATAATGTACACATCAGGCCAAAATTACAACATGCAAAATATGAGCATAATACAGCAATGAAGCCTATGGTATATATATACAACACATCTGCAAGAAACGACTTAAAACAACTTCAAGGTAAAACATGGAAACGCTCATACCAATGAAGTATAATTACTGACTAAAAATTTAAACATTGTGGCAAGTTGTCGACTGGACTTAAAACCAGTAATTTTTTTAAGAAATAACCATGACACGAAGGACGGACGGACGCACTCAACCACATATACAAAGTAGCGACTATAGGATTCTCTTAAACTTTCATCAAACATATGCATTAACAAAAGATGGCCCTGTATCGCTTACCTGAATTATGTTAACCACATAGTCAATCAAAATAACGCATTTTGCTGTCAGGTAAGCTAATACAAGAATGTTAACAATATTGCATTCAATTTGGCAAAGTAATCTTGTTTTTAAACAACATGACCCATATGTAAACTTGGCCTATATATCATAAAGACAAACATTCTGACAGAAGATCAACATGCTTAAATTCAAAATACGACTTCTTGAGTGTAAACACGATTTTCCTTCAATTTGACCGGACATGACCAACATTCAAACTTAGCCCAGATATCATGAAAACACCCATTCTGAAAAGGTTTCAACATGCTGAAGTACAGAATACGGCTTCCAAAGTGTTAACAATATGTTCCTTCATTTTGGTCTAGTGACCTAGTTTTTAAACCGACATGATCCTTATTTGAACTTGGCCTAGATTATTATCGAGACAAACATTCTGATAAAATTTCAAGTTGCCGAAACAAATTATGCGGTCTCTAGAGTGTTACAAGATTGTTCTTCAATTTGACCAAGTGATCTTGTTTTTGACAAGACATGACCTATATTCGATCTTAGCCTAGATATCACCAAGACTATTATTCTGACAAAGTTTAAACATGCTTAAATTAAAAATGTGGCCTCCAGAGTAATAGCAAGATTGTCGTTCAAGTTGGCCATGTGACATATTGTTTGACCTTACGTGACCCAGTTTCGAACTTGGCCAATATATGATGAAGATGTACGTTCCGATAAACAGTCATGCAGATCGGATGCAAAATGGTGCCTGCAGAATAGTTAATGCAATTGTTGACGCACTACGGCCGACGGACACAATGTGATCACAATAGCTAACCTCGAGCATTTCGTGCTAAGGTGAGCTAAGAATTGGTTAACTCCGAGCACAAAACTCCGTTGAATAGGAATTACGAGCATAAGGATTAAATTAACTTTCTATACTTATGTCAGCAGGCATAGCCTTAGTCCTGTGAAAATCGTGATGGAATTAGCACTTATCATCATTCTGGTACTATAACTTCCGGGTGCGTGCACACATGCCAAGTTGCTACAAAATCGCCTTTAAGATGCCAATGGCCAATTAACCTATTGTGTGCGACCTTAAACAATTCCAGTCTTCAACTAATAACTGCTATATAATATATATTTAGGGAATAATTTCACTTGATCATATCCGTTCATGCTGACAAACCATTAGCTGTGCATGCATATCCTGTTTCTGGTTCGGGCAAATGGTCTATTTTTGTCGATGCGGCTTCTTTGTTAATTAAACAAATGGACTGCCTCCCGAATTTGAGTTATAAAACAAAAATAGGTCCAAAGTACATGAAACTGATGTAAACGTGATTTATAATTGCAAACATTGCTTTTCAAGGTTGAAATACATACATCCTAATAGTATGAAATAATGGTTTTACCAAGTGCTTCTTGTTTACAAATAGACTTACTCCGTGGGTTTTTATTTCTGTTCTGGTTTTTTTCTAAAGAACAAACTTTCTTTTGTTTGTAAATGTTTACTCAAAGATCGTGAGACAATACATTTAAGTAGTTAATTTTACCTACCCACGAGTGGTGCGGATACTGTCATTCACGTTGGAAAACGGGCAAACCTTTAGTCGAAGTTGCAGACACATGTCTTGTTCTTTTGTTGTGTGCGTTTTTCCTTCGTGTTCTTATGATTTGTTATAGCAGTAACGGATGTGCGGCATAATACTTATGTAACTTCTACGCGACGTGATTAATATCCTCTTGCTAGGACACTTAACATTCACTTTTCACAATTTATTTGAGTAAATTTCAATCGAAGTTTTTTCGGCAAATAGTAACAGGAATTGCATTTCAAAAACAGTGTGATAAAAGGACCAATTGTTCCTTTTGCCATAATATTTTAATATCTATTTATTTATACAATTTCTTTTAAAAGGGTTTGCTACATTTGTCCGAAGATGTTTGAAAGTCGTCTGCTGTATATGTGTTATATGTGGGAGTGGGTTAACTACGTCACGGCACAGGACACCGATTCACTTCCAATATATTAGTTATATTCATGTTAAGCCGATTAGTTCCCATTTATTTACTTTTGCAAATGAAAGTGAAGGACATTTTGTAAAATTCTCTTGATTTATGAGACTGCTCCACTCGTATTACAGTGGAACATGTATGCTCGTCCTGTTTGTTTTTTGTCGCTTGCACCTTTTAGGTGAACCACTTGCAGTCAGAACTTTCAGTGCTTTGATTCTTCAATCTTCGCAGTTTTATTTTATTATAGTGTTTTACGCCGCTTTAATCGGTTTTTCATTTATATCACGATTTGGCCTGGGTAAGTATCCAATACTACTATTCTGTTTATCCTGACAACTGCGAGTCAGTAGGTCACTGCGCAAACAATTAATCTAATCGTCTCATAATATGTACAGTCAATGAACCAATGGAAGACACCTTTATAAATGTCCCGTCATAATGACAAAAATAGGAATGTTTGCATTGCAACATTAATAATTGTGGTTAATTCTTTTTGACGCCAATCTTGAACGCGTGTGTTACGTCAGCCGAACATGTGACTGGATTGAAAATAGAGAAACCTCGGGCAAGTCCTTGCTTATGCACTGGCCAGATACTTCATTGTCAAACTAGACAATATTTAATTTAACCCTAAATTGTACTTATGCCACAACAACAAGACATTGACCACTATTTCTATTATGTGAAAGCAACCCGGAAATACGACTAGACCTACCATTTTGTCTTAACCCATTCACGTATACAAAACATCTACAGCAGACGACTTTAAAAACATTAATTAAACAAATATGGAAACTCTCTTTAAATGAAAGTACAATAAATGAATTAAGTTGTAAACATTGTGGCACAAGCGGAAATTGTTCATTATGACCATTTTTTCCATTTGTCACATTGTTTTTAAAAGCCGTCTGCTGCAGGGTCACCAGAAATGGCTTGTGTGTGGAAAGTGGTTAAAGCGGTTAGTTTAAAATCTGTCAAACACCGTGTGCTTAGTTACAAAAAGGCGTTACTATACAGCGAAACAGTATGACGTTACGCCGGTCTATACCCTACAAGTATGTCGTCACGCGTGCTGGTCGTTTGATAGTTAGACACTTATAAGCATTGAATTTTTTCAAATTAATGCATAAATGACACCGCTTCATATATAGCTTCGTTTGTTTAAAAATAAGAATCTTGTAACATTTGTATTTCCTGCTACAGGGGTTATTATATAAACCATTATGCACATTTAAAAAGAGTTCGGCAAACATTTAGTTTTATTCCCTACAAATTAAATTTTAACCATTGAACAGTGCTCAAAACATTCTAGCAAAAGGAGAAATTGTTCATTAAGTTACAAGAAGTTTCGCCTTTCACCAGATTATTTTTATAAGTCTTCTCTGCTGCATATTGGAATGGGTTAAGGTTTCAATCACGCGCGTGACGTGCCGTGTGTTTTAAGATAGAATGTTCGTAGAATAGTGTTAGATGATCCTGTTTAAACCCTTTCTACTTGTCAAGCTTTGAATTGGAAGAATCTAAAGCCAAGTTTAGAAATATTAAAATAAAAATGTCAAGTTCGGCAGTCAATATAATAGAGTCTGGTTAGGCGACATGGATCCGCTTACTCGCATGCCTTTAAAATGGTGCCAAAGGCTTCACAAAATCTGTTCAAGCTTCGATGGTTAAGATTTTTCGGTCATTTTCTGATTAAAACGTAGCAAACTTGCTGTATGTATAAAAGTCAATGACCGCTAGAGTAGGCTGCATAAATCATCACTCTCGCACCATTATAGGATGAATGACATTCCTCCTGAAACAAAATATCATCAGTCCAGCAGTCGTCGTGCCTATCAGTATTCCTCGGTTTAACTCGTAAACTCGATTTAGGCTCTTTGGTTAAACTCTTAAATTGCGCACGAGACCTCGTTGAATCGGTTTTGGTTTGCTATGCCTTTTTTTTGTCCACGTAATCCGTAATAAACGCGGGAAAACATCTGTAACTAAAATGGCGCGGTATGATAGGTGGTGTCTTTTTTTAGGAAACAATAGCCACACTTGGGACACTATTATTGTGAAGCTAGAAATCAGCCTGTCAATATGAGCGTGATGTTGTTAGCCCACTCCCACACATAACACATATACAGCAGACGACTTTCAAACATCTTCGGACAAATGTAGCTAACCCTTTTAAAAGAAATTGTACATATTAATAAATAGATATTAAAATATTATGGCAAAAGGTTAACAATTGGCCGCGCTCGTAGATTTAAGGACGAGCAACCAGTGGAGCTACGCTTCTATTGTTTCACTAGAAGAATGCATTCATGCCTTTAGGACATATAGGCGGACAGTTTAGATTCTGGCGAGACCACACTCTAGTCTTCGATACATTAATTGATGCCATGAGACCCCCAAAAGCGCCAGATGAATGCCACGTGGGTGTTATGAGATGGTGGTAAGGGCAGGCGGGCGTGAAGCCCAAACCTGTTTTTAATATGCCTTGTATTGCATGCTTCACATTTGAACCGTTTGTATATATGTATAGCAAAGGTGGTGTTCTCGTATATATTCCGTCCCGCATACCCAATCAGTTTGGCGATAAACACACATTAGAACAAGAGGGCCAAGATGGCCCTACATCGATCACCCGATTATTTGTCTGCGAATGTAAACTACAGGGAATGGACAGTCAACAAAACAGCTTATCAATTTAAGACATTAAATCATTTTGTCCCTTTTCTGATGTCTCCTGAATGCCATGTTCTTCAACCAAACAGTATGCCTTGAACAATTGTTGTAGAGGCTCACCCAAGGAACATTTCTACCAAACTATATTGGAATTTGACATGCCGATTCAGAGAAGAAGATTTTTAAAGTTTGGACACTTTGGCCCCTTTCTGATGCCGCAGCAACCCTGGCGGCCATGTTTTTCAGCGGATCGGACATATTTGAACAATCTTGGTAAAGGGTGCCCCAATTAACAATTGTGCAAAATAATTTTCAAATCGGGCTAATACTTTTGGACAAGAAGATTTTTATAGTTTTAACAATACACATATAAGGAAAACAAGCTTCGCCCCCTGGCGGCCATGTTTTTTCAAAGGATCGGAAATATTTGAACAATCTTGGTATAGGGTGCCCCAAGGAACATTTGTCCAAAATAATTTTAAAATCGGGCCAGTACTTTTGGACAAGAAGATTTTTTAAGATTTGGCAATGTTCCCCTTTTCTGATGCCGCAGCAACCAAAGTTCTACGTGGAATTAAATTCTTTGAACAACTTTGAAAGAGGACCACCTAAGAAGTTATTTTGAAATCTGTCAATTTGTTTAGTAGGAGAAGTCATTTGAAGGAAATTGTTAACAGACACCGACTACGACGGACGCCGGACGGCGAGTGATCACAAAAGCTCACCTTGCACTTCGTGCTTAGGTGAGCTAAAAAAATGTTTTGTAGAGCACTTCTCAAGTGTAGATAGCAGTGACATACAACACACTTTGGGAATGAGCGATCAGCGACCTGTTCATGGCTGATGAGCAGTGTCCGGTAAAACGATAAGCGCCCTTCCGGACTTTCCGCCGATCATCGTTGTTCGCCACTTTAGTCGACCAAACATCACAGAAATCTCAAGGTTATAGTTGTGGAAAGATACAATATTAGTTAATATCTACATTAAAATTAACCCTTTCCCACATACAGACGCTTTCTGACGCCTTTGCAGGAGATGACTTTTGAAAACATGACAAATTTCTCCTTTTGCCAATGATTTAAACCTTATTCAATAATTGTTCTTTTACTTATATTTCGTCTAAGGGGGGATATATAGAGAAATGATTCATGAAACAGAAAATCCACAGGAGGCGAAAAGTGTATATCCGGGTACGCCTGTGTGGAATGCTTAGGCTGATCCGGGTCGATACTTTACGCAGAGTCCGCAATGTTGATTTTCTCACGAGACGGCCTACACATTGATTATTGCCAAGCTACGCCCCTGCTGACCTCTTGCACACGCGTCGTTTGGTTTGTACCCAAGGGTTTAACTATGATGTAGGGTCATAGGAAGGTCAAAGGTCAGATGTGTTCTTACTTTCGCTCGATGTAAATTTCACATTTGGCATTCAAGTGTTCAAAACTTACATCTAATGTACCAAAGGTCTGTAAACAATAAACGACTTCCAAATTGTAGCTTTCATCCAATTTAACATGCATGTCTCTGAAGCAGGGAACAGGCAGGTGCGAGACATTCGTATAATTTTCGACCCTGAAAGATGCTATACTTAAATGTGGCAAAAACAACATGCACAAATGCAATATCTTGAGAAAACATTTTATTCTATAAATTCCTAAACAAATTTAGGATTTACACAGTTTGGTTGCAAAACATCAGAGAAAAAATAAGATACATGCTTATTTTTGTTATGAATACGGTTGACATGGAAACGTGACAAAATAACATTGCAGGCGGTAACATCACAGACAGAGTATGTAAAATCATTAGGTTTCGTGGTTTGAAATAAAGTTATTTATTTTCTTCGCTTTCGAATTTACAAATAATTTACATCTCTACTTTGTAATAAATCAAAGTATTTGTCAATACACAAGAAAAGAAATATTTTCTGTATATTGTACTGCAACACTTTGTCAGAAAATAATTCACATCTTCATATTACAGTTATCGAGAATGACATAATTTTGGAACTTGCAGAACATAATAAGCAATTTAAACACATTTTGAGATTATCACATAAAGGGGATGATAATCAACGTTAACGAAAATTAATGGTTTTCCGTTCTAAAAATAATCTGTTATGCATTTAGCAAATGCATGTCATATAATTGTAGCATATAATGGCCTGTTGACAAATAGGGCCGGTTATGAAGCTAAGTTATATCACATTGTTGTATAGATCAACCCTTTCCCATATACAGCAAACCTGCAGCAGATTATTTTGAAAACATATAGGTAAAACACGGACAATCTCTTTCGTAAGAGTTTAATTATTGAACAGAGTAGGAAATAATACTTTCAAAATTCATCTGTAGCAGGCAGATGTGTTTAACCCTTTCCCTCATACGGCAATTCTGCAGTAGACCACTTTGAACATATTTTGTCAAAACATAGAAAATCTCCATAATTGAATGGATAACCTATGACTACAAGTGGAAAACATTGTGTCAAAAGGAGAAATTGCACGTTTTGTGCAATTTCTTCTTTTGTCACTATGTTTTCAAAAAGCTGTCTGCTGCAGAGGTGTCACCAAGCGTCTATATGAGGGAAAGAGTTAAATGCATCTACATGAGGGGAAAGGTTACCCTTTCAGAAATGTCCATGCATTTTGAGGCATCAGTACCAGGGAGAACCTTTCAAAACATTGTGACAAACGGAGTAATAGCTAATGATAGGAGCACATTGTCCTTTGCCACAATGTGTTATTCAATAATTATACTTTCATTTATATAATTATTTCAATAATTGTGTAAACATGTTTTCAAGGTCGTTTCAGATGTGCCTTATGTGGGAAAGGGTTAACAATAGTTAAGTACAACTTAACAAGACTAAAACATTACTTGCAAACAGTATGGAACGAGATCAGATGACATATAAGTGTTATCTAGACTTGATCTTTAATATTTGCTCAACAAATTGGACCTTCAAGGGCAGGATTAAATTAATTCAACCCTTTTCCACTTACATGTACGACTGTTCTGGGACAGACGATTATGAAAACATATTTGTATACACAAAGCTTAACCCAAGTAATAGCTTAAAGGGATTGTCTGAATATTTCAGGGTTACAAATTTCGAACAATGAAGACTATAATGTGACTAAATACCCCGCCTACAGCAGATGCGTGGTTGGAAAGAGTTAAAAAAAAAAGGTCAAGTACACGGGCAAATAACTCTAGAACGGATCATATCTTGCCTGTTTACAATTCATGAGTACAGAGCTTCATTAATTATCTTATCGATTGAAGAAGTTGTTTACTATACAAAATGTGCATGACATTTAGCTAAGCAAACAACCTACATGTACCAATGCCGAGATTCCAGTATAACCACTACAACCTTGTTTTAAACCTTTTCCAACCCACAGACGAATTCGGACGCATCCACAGCAGGTGAGGTTTTGAAAACAAAATTATTGATTGATTGGTGTGTAACGCCGTTTTTAACCATTTAGCAGCCATTTGACCGCGACTAGTTCACCTACCCATATGTTCCTGGCTTTCTGACACCAGTACACCACACAAGTCTTTCCAAGCAACTAGCTGTTCTTCCATCTAGACTGTTAGCCCATTGGTTGAAGACGAATGGAGCCCGTCACATTGACTTATAACAAACGTCCTAAATTAACAGCAATTTCTCCCTTGGCCACAAAGTTTTTAACTCTACTCAATAATTATTCTTTAAATGACAAAATATGTTTTTGTATTACACTAATGTTTTCAAAACAGGCAGCAGCAGATTGTTTTTTATGTGGCCAAAGTCCTAACTAAGCAAGAAAAGTATCAATTAGAATCTATCTTGTCAGTATTTGTATGGATATTTTGTTTCTAGTCCTGAAAATGTGGAAAAAATAATGTTAACTTCAATTCTTGAAATATCATGTTTAACATCTTTAGCCACTTTTATTACTGTTTAACTGTTGAACAACTTAAGCCACATTTATTTTTAGCATAGCTTTTAGACCCCCAAATCACAAAACAATCCCTTCAGGTACAATAAAAGAAATTGCTGAAAGAAATAACAAGTGTAGTTCAATGAACCAAAGTTGACTGCTTGTATGACAGCATAATTGATATGCAAGAACAAATGTTGTACTTTTTAACTTATTCAATTTATATTACATCAGTTGTAATGCATTTGACGTCCTTTATCTGATACAGACAATGATTGGCGCTTTCTTTTGATGACAATCATTTGAAAAAACACAGTGAAAAAAGTAGAAAAGGATAATAAAAAAATCCTCTTATCTCTTGAAAAAATTTGTTAATGAACCAGAAGTTGAAACTATAGGACCTTGAAGATCATGAATGTCTAATCCGATTTAGCAAATGAAGATCTGTATGGAATTAAATTCTAGAATTAAACTGTTACAGTCATGATGACCATGATTTTTGGCTTATCTATATAATTTCAGCATAAATTTAGCAAATGAAGATCTGTATGGAATTATATTCTAGAATTGAACTGTTACAGATGTTATGACCATGCTTTTTGGCCTATCTATTTAATTTTAGTATTTAAAGGTTCAGCCAAAGTTCTACATGAAATTGAACTTACTGGGACCTTTTGTAACAGACCACCTGGGGGAAATGCAAAGTGTGATTCAAGTAAACCAAAACATATATGAGATGCCATGGTAAGAAACTGTAGAAACTCTGGTGACTACCCAGGGTGATCACATCAGCTCGTTTAGACCACTTCATGCTCAGGTGAACTAAACTCATCTTATATTAAGCCAATACAAAGCCATGCTTTATAAATTTCATGAAAACCTTTTCTTCAACCTAAGCAAATTGGAAACAATGTTCTGGAGAAGCCAATAGTTATAAATCCGAAGAAAAACTGTTTACATCTGTACATTAGGAAAGTATAATCCACATTCAGTCAGTATGAAACATTGCTGGGAAATGAAAATATTTCTTAACAAAAGACTTTCAAATGTTGTCTGCTGAAAAATGATAAAAGTTGTCTGGATCAGGCAAAGAGTTTACCCTTTCCCACATACAACAAATCTGCACCAGAAAACATTTTGAAAAGAGTTGAAAACATAGTGGCAAATGGAGAAGCTTCTCATTATGAACAATTTTTTCTTTTGCTACAGAGATTTATAAAACCATCTGCTGCAGAGGAGTCTATATTAGGGAAAGGGTTAAAGATGAGATGAATATAATTAAGATAACATTATTATCATATTATCTTTGAAATGAAAATGGGTTTTGTAAATTATTAAAAGATTATTGAACTGTTCCCCCTAAATATCAATAAATTCAGATAACTGTCAGTAAACAGTGTTCATTGGCACTGTACATTCAATACACTTGTTTAACCCATTATTTCACATGATGTTTTAAAGGTCATCTACTTTACAACCATGAGAAGAATAATTGCAACAATCTAGAAACTGAAAGATTTATTTTGTTTAAGAGTTGAAAACATTGCTATAAAAGATGAAATTGCTCAAAACGAGCAATTTCACCTTTTATTGCAATATTTTCAAAAGTCATGTTCAATGGCAGGTGTCAAATGTCGTCTGTGACTCTGTGTGAAGTAATGGGTTATACAGAAGATTTCATTACCTAGCCAAGTCTTACACATGGAGATCTGCTAAACTATCATTGAAATACCTTGGACATCCACATGCAAAGCGTAACCCTTTCCCACTTATAACAAATCAGTAGCAGGTGACTTTTAAAACATCTTGTCAAAAATGTAGAAATCTCTATTAATTAATATCTTATAATGAAGTCAAGCTGAAACATGGTGTCAAAAGAAGACATTGCTCATAAGCAAGTTCATGTTTTGCCAAAATGCTGCAGGCATGTCAAAACACATCTGCAAGATGGTAAAGGTTAACTGATTCCCAGATGTAGACAGCATTTGACCCTTTCACAGTAGGACTTCTTTATGACAGTGTGGGAAAGGGAGATTTATTATTCCAAGAAGCAATTTATCCTTTTCCCACAATGTGTCCCACTCTGTGTAAGGGTCATATATTTAATGTTCTAGATGAGGCATATTTTTCCTCAGATGTTTTTGTAGTAGATGACTCTTAACACTTTCCCTCATATAGATGCTTTCTGACGCCTCTGCAGCAGACGGCTTTTGAAAACATAGTGAGAAAAGAAGAAATTGCACAAAACGTGCAATTTCTCCTTTTGCCACAATGTTTTCCACTTTTTGTCATAGGTTATCCATTCAATTATAGAGATTTTCCATTTTTTGACAAATACGTTAAAAGTCGTCTGCTGCAGAATTGTCGTATGAGGGAAAGGTTAAAGTTTCATATCGGCTAAACATTTATCTGTTTATATAATTTATAACAGCAATATTACAAACTGCAAGTTCCTTTTAGACAACTGTTTTCCACAAAAAGTTGACTCGATACTAAATACGTTTTAACCCTTTCCCTCATATAGACGCTTTCAGATGCCTCTGCAGCAGACGGCTATTTGAAAACATAGTGACAAAAGAAGAAATTGCACAAAACATGCAATTTCCGGCTATTTGAAAACATAGTGACAAAAGAAGAAATTGCACAAAACGTGCAATTTCAATTTCTCCTTTTGCCACAATGTTTTCCACTTTTTGTCACAGGTTATCCATTCACTAATAGAGATTTTCTTTTTTTTTAACAAAATATGTTCAGTCGTCTGCTGCAGAATTGTTGTATGAGGGAAAGGGTTAAATCTGTGATTTGTCTGAATTATATAAACAGTCTGAATTGATTAAGCTTGTTGTGTCTTTTAAAAGTAAAATGATATATTTACAAAGCTAGAATAATAATAATAATAATAATAATAATACCCATTAAAACATCTTGTATCCCTTTCTGTTAAAATGTCTTAAAAAACAGTGAAGCAGCAACATCAACATATCGAGGCAAGAATTGCTGTAACAGTCGTTCATTAACCCTTTCCCACATACAACAATTCTGCTGCAGATGCCTATGATGAAAGCATCTTGGGTAAACTATAGAAAACCTCAGTAAATGTAATGTAGATTATTGAATAAAATTGAAAACATTGTTGCAAAAACAGAAATTGCTCATTATGATCAATTTCTGCTTTTGCAACAATGAGTATTTTCAATTTGATTCAATGATCATACTTTACATTACAGAGATTTTCCATTTTTTGCCTACCTTTTGCAACAATATTTTCAATTTTATTCAATGATTCTACTTCATTTACAGAAATTTTACAGTTTTTGCCAAAATGTTTTCAAAGGTCACTGCTGCTGATTTGTTGTATGTGGGGATAGCATATTCCATTTTTTTTTTTATCAAAATAAACATTTCCCCTAGATGTCTTAAAGCAGAATGATGATAGATAGAAAAGACAAAAAAACATTTTTAATAAGATGCAAAATTGTAAGAATCAAGTTTCTACAGAGTTAAAAAACATTGTGGGAAAGGGAGAATGTCCTCATTCATATAGTAGATTCATCTCTTTCTTACAATGTTTTCGAAATTTTCTGTCTGCAGAGGGGTCAAAGGTTGTCCATTTCAGGAAAGGATACAGCAAAGATGCCTCACATTAACCCTTTCCCACATACAACAAATCTGCAGCAGACGACCTTGAAATTATCAAAGCAAATATTTGGAAAATCTCTATAAACAAGAGTATAATTTATTAAATAGGGCTGCAAACATCGTGGCTGACAGATAAACTGCTTATCAAGAGCAATTTCTTATTTTGCCACTATGTTTATATAAAATGGTTGACTGCAGATGTGTCAATATGTGGAGAAGGGATAAAGAGGCCTTTCAGGAAAGGGGTACAAAATAGTAAACATTGCACATAAATTCAGCAGGAGTGACTGAGAAGTCCGTTTTGAAAGTGTCTTCACAAAGCAAGGTCGCAGGGGGTCAACAAGGTCATTGATACAAGTTCAAGGTCACAAGGTGGCATCCATGACTGAATCACCTGTTAATAATACAGTGAGAAAAAGATTACAAGAGTGCAACAGTGACTTAACAATTTTAGATTTCATTCTTTTATGACCAGAGCTGTAGGTTAAAGGAATATGTATACATCTATTCTTAGATAGTTTGATTGATTAGGGTTTAACACTGTTTTCAACAACTTTTCAGTCATAGTTCCCCATCTGATGTGTTTTCCTGGATTTTTCACACTAGTACTCCACACAACATTCTTTCCAAGCAACTGGCTGCTTATCCACATAGACTGTTTTGTTTGCCCCTTGGTGGAAGACAAATGACGCTTATCACAGTCACTTTTAGCAAACATCGGTAAGAATGTTGGCTGAGCTGGGGTTCGAACTCACAACCACTAGATTGACAGCTTGCTTCGCGACCACTGAGCTAGCGGGATCAGCTTAGATAGACCGAAATAATGACTCGGTCATGTGACTTATGCCAATGAATTTGTTAACCCTTTCCAACATACAAACAATCTGAAGCAGACAACTTTAAAACAAATGGAGAAATTGCTTGTTTTGAGCATTTTCTCCTTTTGTCACAATGTTTTCAAAAGTTGTCTGCTGCAGAGGTGTCAAAAGGCGTCTATATGTGGGAAAGGGTTAAATAGACTTGTTGAAACAATAGCCAATTCTAGGAATATCAAGACTGAAATGCCGAGATGAGATGCCCCAGTATAGAGAAGTGATTCTTTTGGTTCCCACAATATAGGGTTAAAATGAATTATGCGTGATATAGACTTGAAACAAAGACCTATTTACTCCACCTTCATCTAGCTTTCTGCTTGTATACCTACAGCCCTGCTCATTACAATTATTAGTTTTAGCTGCATGAAAATACAAAAGCCATGTCAAGTGAAATTTCGGGTCTTTAAACGGCTTCTCTGCTTGGTATTATTTAACCCTTACCCAAATGGTGTTTTTGATTTCCAAGATAAATTCTGAAAACATTGTGACAAAAGGAGAAATAGCTCATTATGGGCAACATTCCTATTGTAACAATGATTCCAACTCTATTCAATAATTATACGTTTGATTAATTTTCCCTACTTTTGTCAAGATGTTTTCAAAGTTGTCTGCAGCAGATTTGTGTATGTGGGAAAGGGTTTAATCAATTATGTTTGTCATTAAACAATGGTAAATAATCATCTTACACAAGTTTGTAATGAGGCAGTTAGGTGACATCTTCAAGGAAAGGGTGTGAATGTTATAACATGTTTAAGGCAAATATTCAAATATGCACATGATCAAAACTTGTCTGTCTGTCTTATCAGAAATTCAAAAAGAATACAAATAGCATGCTATATGTGCAGGGTTGCATTGCTGACCATTAACTGTTCCCCACATGAAGATTCATATTGAAGCATCTGCAGCAGACGGCTTTTTGAAAATATAGTGACAAAAGAAGAAATTGCTCAAAACGAGTAATTTCTCCTTTTGCCAAAATGTTTTCCACTTTTAGTCATAGGTTATCCATTCAATTATAGAGATTTTCTATTGTTTGACAAAATATGTTCAAAGTCATCTGCTGCAGAATTGTCCTATGAGGGAAAGGGTTAACCCTTTTCCACATGAAGATTCATATCGAGTTTTTCATTAATTTGACCTAGATTTTTTTTTCAAAGTCACCTGCTGCAGCTTTGTTGTATGTGGGAAAGGATTACAATAAAATATCTTTTTTCTTGCCAGAACATAACAATATAAGAGGATGTTTCTGTCAATTATACATTATAAGAAATAGTCCATGCAAACTGATCAAGAGAGATTTGTTATCGTAAACTGTAATTTGTTTTAAATTATCTGAGATCAAAGTTTTAAGGAAAACAGTAATTGATAGAAAAGTCAATTGTACTTCCTAGCCCTAGATTGCAAGCTTACATGATGCCACTCCACTGAAAGTCAACATTCAGAAAAAGAGAAGCTCCTATTATTCCTTGTTCCATCATGGTTCTGTAATTTTGCTCAATACACTTCCAAGGATGCTCGATGACTTAACCCTTTCCCTCATATAGACGCTTTCTGACACCTCTGCAGCAGACAGCTATTTGAAAACATAGTGACAAAAAGAAGAAATTGCACAAAACGTGCAATTTCTCCTTTTGCCACAATGTTTTCCACTTTTAGTCATAGAGATAACCAATTTTTTGACAACATATGTTCAATGTTGTCTGCTGCAGAATTGTTGTATGAGGGAAAGGGTTAATGGCAAATAGAGAAGGCTTCGATCAGACTGAACATTGACACTGGCTGATTTGGATCTGGACCATTGCTGATCTCTTGGTTTTTGCTTTACATGTCCCAAATTATCCAAATGTGTCCAAATAAAATTATCACATCAGTTCATTAGGATTGGGGGGGGGGGGGGGGGGGGACAAAATCAGACATCACAAAATAACCACACATACACTATGTACATGCTCTTTATTGTCTTATCAATTAAAAACTTCATGCTTTGAGGACAATAAATATGAAATTAAATATAGAATACAACCTCTGAGATATATAATTGTTCGAAGGAACACATCGATTCACCTGCCAATTTGTTACTGTGTAATGAACCATGGCTCAAGGTATGCTACACAATACATGTAAACTGATTTCTCCTTTTGCTACAAGGTTTTCAAAATTCTCTGCACTAATTGGGTCAAAATTATCACAAAATTAAACTTCTATAGTAGTATTAATTCTAGCATGCATAGGCCATTTTTCCAGTTACTTTTGCTTTACTTAATCATTGATTTGAAAGTAAATAGCATTTTTAAAGTTTTCAAAAATTCTTCTTTTGTAGCAATTGAAGAAGATCTAGATTTGTATAACATAAATTCAACTGT
The DNA here is from genome assembly GCA_031761405.1 of Serripes groenlandicus. Lineage (NCBI taxonomy): Eukaryota > Metazoa > Mollusca > Bivalvia > Cardiida > Cardiidae > Serripes > Serripes groenlandicus. The sequence continues at coordinate 56,221,611 of JASEVX010000011.1, read as the reverse complement.
GAGGATAATGTTGGTGAAGGAAACAAAACTATGTATAAATGCATCAAATCTGAAGCAGACAACTTTGAAAACATCTAAGTAAAGATATAGAACTCTTTAGTTGTAAAGAATAATTATTCAAGAGATAAACCATTGTGGGCATTGAGAAATCGCTCAAAATTAGCAATTTCTCTTTTTCCAAAATGTTTTGAAAAGTTGCCTGCTGCAGATACGTCTACACATGGGAAAAGGATAAGGGTCTTCAAATATTAACATACGCAAAATAAATCTATCTTAACCCTTTCCCACCTGCAGCAAATCCGCAGCAGATCACTTTAAAAATGTCCACTCAAAAATATGGAAAATCTCTATAATTGTAGGTATAATTAATATAAAAAGTTGAAAAGATTGTGGCAACAGGAAAAAGTGCTCATTTCAAGCAATTTCTACTTTTGTCACGATGTTTTCAAAAGTCGTCTGCTGCAAATGCGTCAAAATGCGTCTATAGGTGGGAAAGGGTTAATATGTTGTACCATTAAACCATTTCATGATAAGCAGTTCAGAAACTCCAAATAACAAATCTATTATGAAATGGTCTATTCATGAGTACTTGTAAGTGACATATTTTCATGCAGATACACCAGTTACATTACACAATCTTTTACTCAACCAATGAAAACCTGTTTTATGTAATTTCATGACAAATCAATTTTTTTCTTCTGACAAATGATTATATAACCCTTTACCTGATAAAAAGAACATATCAAAAACATTGTGGAGATAAGCAACAAGAGCAATTTCTTCTCTTCATACAATATTTTTTATCTTTAAATTCAAAATTTTTAATTTCCAAGATAACACAATTTTTTCATCAAATGTTTTCAAAATAGATAAAACCTTAAAGATATCATTTCAGGTAAAGAGTTAACTTGGATTTGACTTGTTTTTTGCCTAGGAATATTTGATGATAAATGAATGTTTTCTGTTTGATTGTTTTCGTCCAAAAATATTTTTTGAAGTATAAACCGATTAAAAACGGTAACAGAAGAAACAAGCAACATAAATTTGCCTTGACGAGCAAATAACATGAAAACAAAATTTCAAATTATGAAAAAATAAATTGCATTAATTTTGATGTCTTTAGATCAAAATAGCATAATTTTCATTGGTCGCTCAAAAATGAAAAAATGTTAGACTGTTTCTGGTTGGCTGTAAAGGGGCCACAATACAGATCACATGACATCCACAAAAAACTCACATGGGTTACCCATGGCCATTCTAAAGGACTGTCTACTTGCACTGACGTCTTGTGGCACACCTAAACTTTTTTGGCCTCCTATTTCGCTCGGGTTGATAATGGAGCTAGCGACAGTTTCCGTGTCACTACCACCGGACCCATGTGGACTAGACTTCTTCATGGATTTTTCCTTCTCCTTCCTGCTACTTCCAGAAGCACTGCTCCCTACATAAAGATAAGATGTATAATTTAGAGTTTCATTATCACAAAATATAATCAACTTAATTATTCAGTACCTGTTTCTTTTATATCATAGAAGACAGTACACCGATCTATGATCCCAAAATGAATCATCAAATAATAAGCTAGGTAATGTGCCTTGCCCAAGGGCATTCCACAAAGAAACAAGAGGAACATGACGGTCCTAAATCGCTCATCTGATTAAAAAGAAATCACAGCTTTCAATGTTCTTACAAAATGCATTCAAGGAAAACATATGTGGTCATATTTATGAATGGATCATAATAATTTCAACAATCTTCGTAGAGGGTCAGGTCAGGGTACTTAAGGATCATTTGTGCAAAATTATTTTTAAATCTGGCCAGTACTTTTGTAAAAGTAGTTTTTTTTAAGTTTTCACTTCATGTATATATAAGGAAAACTAGATACGCCCCCTGGAACAATGATTTTTCAAAAGATCTGAAAAATTAGAATTATTTTGGTAGAGGGTCACCCAAGAAACATTTGTGCCATTTTTTTAAAATCGGACCAGCACTTTTGGACAATTTTTTTTTTTAAGTTTTCACTATACACATATAAAAGAAAGAAGCTCCGCCCCCCTGGCAGCCATGTTTTTCAATGGATCAGAAAAATTTGAACAATCTTAGAAGAGGGGTCAGGTCAGAACATTTGTGCAAAAAGATTTTTTAAAAGATTTAGCATTATTCCCATTTTCTAAGGCCGCAGCAACCAAAGATCTAGTTGGAATTTAATTCTTTGATTTTTTTTGATGGGGACAGTTGTTTCAGGGAAGGAATTTGAACGGACGACGGACAGCCACCGGACGATGGGTGATCAGAAAAGCTCACCATGAGCACTTTGTGCTCAGGTGAGCTAAAAACAGTTGGGGTGGGGTCATCAGTTTGAGGGGAGTGGTGGCCGGTTTTTCAGAAACAAAAAATGTTTCGTAGGAGTCAATAAGGGGAAAATGGGGAATTAAACGAAACTGGCAGGTGTTATTGAAAACTCACATGCATTATGGTTCATGTCAAATACTGATACCGATACTTTTTTTCATTGCATGATTACGCCATTTTCCCCACCACACTTTTGCTTCATTTTTCATAATTTTGAAGATATTTTTTTATCAGATATAGGATAGCTGAAACAAGAACTGTCCATAAGACAGCGCACTTGACTACTCCACCATTTATAAGATACTAAGACATGGACTCCAATGTATGTACATACAAAACTTGAACTAGTATTTATAAGTCAAATACTAAAGGGTGATTTTTTGCATTATATGCAAGATGGATTTATCTAACTTGATTGTTTACAAAAGTGTGATAGGTGGGAAAAGTTTTCTAAAGTTTCTAGTGTTCACAAAGTTATTCTAACATTTGACTAGTGACCTAGTTTTTGACCTCTCATGACTAATTTGTGAACTTGACCTAGATTTGATGAAGAAAAATCTAGAGGTTAAATTTGATGAAGATTGAATGAAGAAAGAGATTGCTAGAGTGTTCAGAAGATTATTCCAACATTTGACCTAGTGACCTGGTTCTTAAAACCCCATGACCCAGTTTAAAAATTTGATGGAGACAATTGTTGTGATTTAATTTCATGAAGATTGAATATCAAAAGTGAATTCTTGAGTGTTCACAAAGTTATTCTAACAATTGACCTTGTGACCTAATTTTAAACTGGACTGAGATTTGATGGAGATAAATTTTATGTTCTGATAAACTTTCATGAACAATGAATGAAAAATGTGGCTTCTATAGTCAAAATTAATCAAGGTTAAGTTTTGGCAAAATATGACCTTGACCTTGAAAATGTAGATGTTTAATGATGTCCCATGACCCAACAAAACATCTGACAAAGTTTCAGAAAAATTCCAGCAGGGGTTGCTGAGATATAACCACGGTTAAGTTTTGAGGTTAAGTTACCTAACCAAGGTCAAGTTGTGCCAAAGTATGACCTTGAAATTGATCATTTTGATGTTGAATGATGTCCCATGACCAAACAATACATCTGACAAAGTTTCAGAAAAATTCCATAAGGGGTTGCTGAGATAAAACCAAGGTTAATTTTTTAGGTAAAGTTACCTAACCAAGGTTAAGTTCTGCCAAATTATGACATTGAACTTGAAAAATTTGACGTTGAATGATGTCCCATGACCAAACAATACATCTGACTAAGTTTCAGAAAAAGACCTTCTAGGAAATTTGACCTACCCCATTACCCAGGTTTGAACTTGACCAAGATGTGATCTAATAACTATTCATGAAGATTAAATAACAAACGTGACTTCACAAGGTTATTCTAACATTTGAACTAGTGACCTAGTTTTTGACCCCTCATGACCTATTTGTGACCTTGACCTATATTTGATGAAAACAAATCTAGTGGTTAAATATCGTGGAGATTGAATGAAGAAAGAAACTTCTAGAGTTTTCAGAAGATTATTCCAAATTAAGCCTAATCATGACCTTGACCTTGAATGATGTCCCATGACCAAACAGTACATCAGACATAGTTTCAGAAAATTCCAGCAGGGGTTGCTGTGATATAACCAAGGTTAAGTTTTGAGGTTAAGTTACCTAACCAAGTTCAAGTTCTGCCAAAATATGACCTTGACCTTGACAATTTTGACCTTGAATGATGTTCCATGACCCAACAATAGTCCTGACATAGATGTAGAAAAATTCCAGCAGGGGTTGCTGAGATAAAACCATGTTTTGAGGTTAAGCTATCTAATCAAGTTCAAGTTCTGCCAAAATATGACCTTGACCTTGAACATTTTGAAGTTGAATGATGTCCCATGATCATACAATACATCTGACAAAGTTTCAGAAAATTTCAGCAGGTGTTGCTGAGATATGGTGATTTGTAAAATGGACTGATTTGTCTCACTCTACTATCGTTGGCAAGACAAATATTTCATTGCTGAGATAAAACCAAGGTTAAGGTTTGAGGTTAAGTTACCTAACCAAAAATTATTGACGTTGAATGATGTCCTATGACCAAACAATACATCTGACAAAGTTTCAGAAAAATTCCAGCAGGGGTTGCTGGGATAGTTATGTGTAAAAGTGGCCGCCGCTGTGGTTGCCGGAAAAGTGACTGCTATGTCTTACTCCACTTCTACTATAAGATTTAAGAATGTATATTGTTTTATGGTGCATCGACAGCTAAGGTCATTTAGCGCGCAATTAAATTTAATTATTCATGATCCCTGGGTAACCAAACCAGTACTAGGCTAGAAAATGTGCCTTGCCCAAGGGCACTTCACCATGACCGTAGTGCCGCGACTGGGGATCGAACCCGGGACACCCGGTTTCGAAATCCCCGACGCTAACCACAGCGGATTCCTATAAGATTTAAGAGACAGCAAGATAACTCTCTTTTCTGAATACCATGGAGAGATCTGAATTGATCAAAAGTTGACTGCTGCATATGTATCAAAATGTGTTGAAAGGGTTAAATGTATTTATAAGATGACATAAAGAAGATTCTAGTAAATACGTGTTATAACAATTGACCATGTGGTTATAGAGAAGAAGATTTGAATGCATGATTGACACAAGACAATCACAATAGCTCTCGATGGGTACTACATGCTCAGTTGAGCTAAAAACATAATTCACAATCAGTCTTTCGTCCTTCCACCTAACATTTATACACCTAACTTTTCAATGAACAATGATTGGTGGATCTGCTTTAATGTCTAAGGAACACTGGCAAACAAATAAATCAAAAGTGTTGACGGGCAGACACATAGACGACGGAGAGGAGATCCCCGTGTCTCAACCTGCCAAGACCGGCAACACAAAACCACGATCTGTAAACAGTTATCATTCTGCATTAACCCTTTCCCTCATATAGACGCTTTTTGACGCCTCTGCAGCAGATGGCTTTTTATAAAACATAGTGACAAAAGAAGAAATTGATCAAAATGAGCAATTTCTCCTTTTGACACAATATTTTCCACTTTTAGTCATAGGTATAATTCAATTATAGAGATTTTCTATGTTTTAACAAAATATGATTAAAGTTGTCTGCTGCAGAAGTGTCGTATGAGGGAAAGGGTTAACAGATAACAATGTATAATTGTCAGATATATAAATCAACAACATTTATAACATTCATTTTTCAAAATGCTAAGTAATACAAAATGTGCATGCCAAAATTATTCCAAAGCAATCTGTGCAAAATGAAAAGGTCAGTAAAGCCGAAATATCACAATACAAAATGCAAATTAAACAGAAAGGCCTTTAGCCCTTTCCCTGCTGCGAGCCCATGTTCACCCATCTGGGCTATTGAAAACAATGTGGTAGAAAGAACACAAGTAATTTCTATGTGGGAAATGGTTTACTGAGTTTCTCCTATTTTTCCGACAACATAACATGTCTTCTAGCTAAATGAAGCCGATAAAACAGGAACCTGACAATCATATCCCTTCTTAATCCATTCTCACATACAACAAAACTTTCAAAAGCATTTATGCTCTGAAAATTAACCCTTTCCCACATACAACAATTCTGCAGCAGACGACTTTGAACGTATTTTGTCAAAACATAGAAAATCTCTATAATTGAATGGATAACCTATGACAAAAAGCAGAAAACATTGTGGCAAAAGGAGAAATTGCACGTTTTGTGCAATTTCTTCTTTTGTCACTATGTTTTCAAAAAGCCGTCTGCTGTAGAGGCGTCAGAAAGCGTATATATGAGGGAAAGGGTTAAATCTACACCTTTTCAATCAATGTGCGAGACCATCTTTGCCGAATTTAATTCAGACCTCTAGATAAGAAGACCACTTCACATCCCGAAAATCCTTTTATGTCTCTCAAACCATCATATCGAGGGCTTGGCGTGAAACGGTTGTAACTAAAACGCTATTTTGAAAACCCTGATTTAGGGGCAATTTTGACCCCTTTGTAAACGATGCAAATTTAGGTGCCATTGCTCAGAACGAGCAATGGCACCTAAATTTTCATTGTTTACCAAGAAAAAAAGATTTAATGCTTATAAAGACTTTATGGCGAGGTGATTAACCTTGGTAACAAAAATACAAATTTTAGTTACAACTGTTTTACGCCAAGCCCTCAATGTTGAGGATACTCAGGACAAACGTCTCAATAAGACGCTTCATTTGAGTACCCACAACATATGGTTTGGTTGGGTAATAAGAGAGATATTGTTGGAAAAATGCCAATTTACTCCTCCTTATCTAGCTTCTGATAAGTTGAACATTCTACAAACCAGAGCAACTTGAAGAATCCCTGCCGACGCCCTTCTTCATTCCATGGATGGGCTGACTGGTATGATATGGGTTCACATATTGTGAGTATGCAGATGAACTGCTCCCTGTACTGTAGTTATGTGGGTGACTATAGGTATGGGAAGGTGGATATGGGGGTGGTGGCATGTGATTAGTATGTGCATGTGGATGCAGATGAGGATGCAAGAGCGGCGCCGATGGCTGCTGCGACTGGTTCTGCTGCTGTTTTTGGTTATACTCTTGTTTTTCTTTGTTATCCCAAAGTCTACTTATTTTGTTATAAGTGCTTACAATACATGCACAGTCATTTTTTGAGGTTACTGTAAGGAAAATAAAACATAATGACAAAATGCAAGCATTTTACCAAACAGAAAAATATTGCCTGTCTGAATATTGATATTACCCACTCTGTGGTGTGGTTGCTTAAGCATCTGCCTCAGGAGCAAAAGACTATAATGTTAGCTCCCCTGTCTCGCCACACCAAAGAATTTAAAAATAGCTATAATGGCAATCTATTTGGCATTGATAGCATTAGGACTGATGCATCAATGACAGGATAGATAATATCCGTCATACTGGTAGATCTTGATTGGAAACTTCTCATTTTGATAATCACTTTACCACATACGGCAAATCTGCAGCAGACGACTTTGTAATCATAGTGACAAAATCCTGAAAAATCTCCATAAAAGATAGCTTAATTTTTAAATAAAGTTGAAAACATTGTGGCCAAATTGCTCATCAAGAGTAATTTTCACCTTTGGCCAAAATGTTTTCAAAAGTCGTCTGCTGCTATTGCGTCAAAAGGCATCTGCAGGTGGGAAAGGGTTAACACTTTCCCACATAAAGACACTTTTTGACGCCTCGGCAGCAGAAGACTTTTGACATGGTAGCAAAAGTGGAAATTTCTCATAATGAGCAATTTCTCATATTGTCAGAATGTTTTCAACCCTTTTCAATAAATATGCATTCATTCATAGAGATTTTCCACATTTTTGCCAACATTTTTCATCTGCTGCAGATTTATTGTATATGAGAAAGGATTTATCTTCAGAGATCCAGGCTCATCTCTTTCAAACTTTGCAATACATTCTGTAAGGTATAAAATGCAAACAAAAACCAAAAACATGTATCCCACAAAAATAGTTAGTCCTTCCTTCAAAGTTTGTAAAATATTCAATCTGTAATCTTTCATTGAATACAACATCTAACCCATGCTCTAGGAAAACCAAGTAAACAACATTTGTGGCCAGTGTATAGATCAACATATGGATCTGATATTTTGTATGAGCATGCAGATCTTATCTACTCTTTTTTATTAACCCATTCCCACATACAACACATCTGCAGCAGACGACTTTTTATGAAAGAGCTATTATCAAATAGATTTGAATTCATTATGGGAACAGGAGAAATTGCTCATTATGAGCAATTTCTTCCCTTACCGCAATGTATTCAAAATTTGTCTGCTGCAGATGAGTCAACATGCGTCTGTATGTGGGAACGTGTTTATACGCCAAGATTAGTGCACTATATTTACATTCAACCCTTTCCCGTAATGCAGCAGATGCATCTGCAGAAGACAACTTTTTAAAACATTTTGGCAACAGTTTTTTCAACTGTTTTCAATATTCCATACTTCCTTGTATAGAGCTATTCCATATTTTAACCCTTTCCCCCATATAGACATTTTTCAACGCCTCTGCAGAAGACAGCTTTTTGAAAACATAGTGACAAAAGATGAAATTGCTCAAAATGAGCAATTTCTCCTTTTGCCACAGTGTTTTCCACTTTTAGTCATAGGTTATCCATTCAATTATAGAGATTTTCTATTATTTGACAAACTATGTTTAAAGTCATCCACTTTTAGTCATAGGTTATCCATTCAATTATAGAGATTTTCTATTATTTGACAAACTATGTTTAAAGTCATCTGCTGCAACAATTTTGCAGCAGACGACTTTGAACATATTTTGTCAAAAAGTAGAAAAATCTCTTTAATTGAATGGATAACCTATGACAAAAAGTGGAAAACATGGTGTAAAAATAAGAAATTGCTCGTTTTGAGCAATTTCTTCTTTTGTCACTATGTTTTCAAAAAGCTGTCTGCTGTAGAGGCGTCAGAAAGCGTCTATATGAGGGAAAGGGTTAATCTAGATATGTTCAATGTCTTCGGCTGCAGAATTGTTGTTTGTGGGAAAGGAATAACAACATTGTCACACACTCAACATGCAACAATTTGATGTAGAAATTCTTGCAGCAGATACATTGGTTGCTGGGAATGGTTAACCCTTTCCCACATACAAAAAAAATCCACAGTAGACAACTGAAAATATCTAGGCAAAAATTTGGAATTTCACTTTAAACAAAAGTTTAAAAATTGAATCAAGTTGAAATTATTGTAGCAAAAGATGAAATTGCTTGATATGAGCAATTTCTTCTTTTGCCACAAAGCTTACACAAGCCATCTGCTTCAAATACGTCAGAAGTGGGAAAGGCTTAACAACTTGCAGATCAAACCTTGAAGGATAAACTATATAAAGAACGATCCAGAGGACTAGACAAGGAGGAGCAAGTGGGTATGGGCGCAACATTATCCTTATCATTACCCTATGCTGTGGTTACTTTACCCTTTTCCACATACAACAAATCTGCAGCAGATGACTTTGAAAACATCCAGCAAAAATGTGAAGCGTCTATATGTGGGAAAGGGTTAAACAAATTGTGTCACTGAGAGGCATCTTTTGAGTAACCATAACAAAGCTTGGATATCAAATCATTATTTCAGAACATGAGATACAGAACATGAGATACACCCCACCCCTGCTGCTCTGTGTATCTAATTAAAATTTGAAAATCCTTAATTGACATTTAAAAATATTTTGTGGGTAAAAGAAAATGGTGTCCGTCAGACAATCCTGTTGTGCACCAACAACATAGGGTTTAGTTGTATAATAAGAGAAACATTGCAGGAAAAGTGCCAGTTACTCCCCCTTACCTAGGCCTCTGGATATCGACATATATTATGTCCCCTGACAAATGGGGTCTTTTAAAACACTTTATTTCACACAAACAACTTTTTTGCGCCTCCACTTTTGAAAACACAACAAGAATAGGAGAGAAACTATTATTCCTTTTCCCCAGAAAGTTTGCAACTCTGTATCCTAATACTGCTTTCATTTAATTTGAGGGCCGCACAAAACAGTCATGAGATTTGAAAGAAGTTGCGGAGTCGATAGTCAAATTAACCATGCCAAATCATAAAGTAAAAATAAATAAATACAAATATGCAAAATCAATAAACTAACAGGGGATCAGGGATTGAAAAATAATAAAGACACACACATTTTGTAATTGAAGTATACAAAGCTATATGTTTAGCTGATGTGATATATTTTCCACCATCTGCTACGAAAGCATGTGCAGTAAAATAAATAACGTAATATCGAGAAAACTGCAAGTTAATTTTTGAAACCGAGTAGTAACAGCTTTGTTTTGAGCAATTTCTTGTTTTCCTGCGCTGATTTCATATGATATTTACTGAAAAGGGCAGCAAGGATACCATATTACTATTAAATGTTAAAACCAGCACAGAAATTGTCCTTTAGAAAGAGCCTATTCTTACTGATGCTACTAATGCCTTATTCACATACAAAATATTTCCGACGCCGAACTTTTGTTGCAATTGGAGGAATTGCTCATTACAAGCAATTTCTTATACAGAACTGTTCGGAAATCGCAGATGAGCAGTTTTCTGGTAACCTGGCCCTGTTTCATGACTTAAACTCAAACAAGAGACAACAACGCTGCACTTACCTCCAGACCCGCTGTGAACTGATCCTGTACTGTTATTACCAGCCACAATGCTTCCTGGTCCTGCAAAGTTACCTCCCAAACGGCTATCAGCACCGTCCACAAAACTACCCACAAAGCTCTGTGAATCAGTACTGGCGTAGCTGTAAGGCGGGATGTAATTAAGATTCTGTGGGAGATAGTTTGAACTACTGTACGGGTATTGATTGTTCCACTGTGGTGGCGGAAGGGGAGCCAGTGTGTCTCGATCCGCTTCGGAAACCGAGTCGACATCCTCCAGGCTCAAACCTGAGAAGTCTGAAATGTATGAAATGAGAACAATCTTTAAATTCCCCATTTATTGGAAAAATTTTACAGTCCACTGCTTTGAAAATATCTAACTTGGCAAATTGGAAGTACAATTTTGTTGCTATAATGAAATCATTATGGGAAAAGGAGAAATTGCTCATTTAAGCAATTTCTCCCCCCCTTTTCCTACAATGATTTCAAAAGTTGTTTCAATGTGCAAGGATTGAAAAAACATTTTACATGATCCATGCCCAGTGATGATGCTAATCAGCCTGCAGCTGTGCACATTCTGATCAGGATTTTCTGCATTCTTTGTGAAGCAACTAGAGAACTCTCCAACATATAAAGAAGCAGACGAATTTGACAATATTGTTACGAAAGAAGAAATTGTTCAAAACGAAAATATTTCTCCTTTTACCCCATTTTCAATTATTTTACAGTAATTATACCTTCATTTATAAAGAATTTTCATATTTCCGCCTAGAAGTTTTCAAAACTTCTTTGCTGCAAATTTGTTGTATGGTGGAAATGGTTAAGACCGAACATTGTCAATGTGGTTGTAAGTTTGACCTTTAGAGGTCTGTTTTTGGATGAAATGGCAATGACTTGTCACACTAAAACAGACCTTCGGGATTTTTGGGTTTTGCATTTAACCCCCCCCCCCCCCCCCCCTTTCTCACATACAACAAATTAAGCAGGCGACTCTTAAACCAGGCAAAGTTTAATCCTTAAAAGGAGATGAAAACATCGTGGCAAAGGGAGAAATTGCTCAAAACAAGCAATTTCTTCTATTGTCACAATGTTTTCAAAAGTTGTCTGCTGCTGAGGCGTCTGTATGTGGAAAATATTTAATTACCAGTACTGTCAAGCACAAAGACCTTATCAAGCGTTTTTTGACAGAGCTACGGCAGTTTTTCACAAAATGAACCTACTATGTCTGCAAAACATGTTGAACATGTTAAACATGTTTAAAAATAGATATAAAGCCCTGTATATTTAAGTTTTTGATTGATGTTACCTTATAAACCGGAGCTCAAGGTAATGGTCATTTTTCATGTTTTAAAATCCTTATTTGACATTCAAACCCTATGTTGTTGGTACTCAACAGAATCGTCTCAGTGAGACGATTCTTTTGAGTACCCACAACATAGGATTTTGTTGAGTAATACGAGAAATATTGTGGGGAAAAGACCTCTTATCTAGTCCTCTGATATACTTTACTCTTTCACACATACAACAAGTCTGACATCTGGACAAAATAAATGGAAAATCTCTATAAATGAAAGTGTAATTATTGAATAAAGCTGGAAACAAGGTGGCAAAAGTTTTCTGCTGCAGATGCTTCAAATACGTCTGGGAAAAGGAAAGAGTTAACCAGTAAGGTTATTTTTGAACATATTTAAATTATCAAAATACTACTTAATTGGACACTTTTCAACTTGCATACTTCTTTTGAAAGACAGCAGACTTCTTATGAAAATTGCTCATAATGAGCAACTTCTCCTCTTCCTGTAACGATTTCAACTCTTAAAAATTAGCATACTGTTTCTGAACTTATTCCATATTATTTGTCAGAATGCTTCCAATGTTGTCTGCTGCAAAAACATTGTAATGGGAAAGGGTAAAACATTAATTGTAATAAGTTTGGTTGTTTGACACTAATGACACAACAGTCATGAAACAGGCCCTTTAAGCATGAAATATTCATGTTAACCCTATCCCACATGCAGACGCATTTTATTGCATTTGTAGCAGACAACTTTTAAGTAACATTGTGGCAAAGGGGAAAATTGTGCATGATGAGCAATTTCTCCTTTTGCCTCAATGTTTTTTACATTTATTCAATAATCATACTACATTTATTTTATTGTTCCATAATGTTCACTGGTCCGCCGCCAAGTAAACAAACTTTCTCCCTGTGAAGGAAGACGTATTAAAGCGGTCACGTTTCTAAGGTCGAATGACGACAGGCCATTTTACCAGACAATGTAGGTCCTGTTCTATACTAAAGGGTGAACATGAACATAAAAGGAATGGACGGGTGACAGTCATTTACGATCTCCCTATTTGTGACAGAGACTGACAAGTTTTGAGAGTTTTATCATCAGTTTTATAGACCATATGTCGCATTATCACACAAATCCCCATTGTTCCTGTTAAACCAGCAAAGAATATGACACGATTGAAATCGTGCTTGTTTGTATGGTGTTTTCAACAATTTTTCAGTTAAATCATGGCATATCCTGGGTAGTAACCCATACTAATGGTCGATTCAGACTGACACCATCATTAGGTTATGTTAACCCTTTTCCTCATACGACAATTCTGCAGCAGACGACTTTGAACATATTTTGTCAAAACATAGAAAATCTCCATAATTGAATGGATAACCAATGACAAAAAGTGGAAAACATTGTGGCAAAAGGAGAAATTGCACGTTTTGTGCAATTTCTTCTTTTGTCACTACGTTTTCAAAAAGCCGTCTGCTGCAGAGGCGTCAGACTGACACCATCATGTGGTAATGCTAACCCCCACAATTCCGAGTGCCATGGAGTGAGAGCGGTTACTACCATTTTAGAGTTCTTGGTATGACCCTGTCGGGGATTGAATTCTGTATATTGTTTCTAACGGGCCTATATATAGGCGGTATGAAAAAAACCACTTGAGGGACTACACTACTTGTAACTGGACAGTTAACCCTTTTCCTTATATAGACAAGGAGAAATTGCTTGTTTTGAGCAATTTCTTCTTTTGTTGACATGTTTTCAGAAATCTGTCTGCTGCCGAGGCGTCAGAAAGCGTCTATATGAGGGAAAGGTTTAACAAAGATGAAAATCAAATCAGTCAAGTCTGTTTACAATTTCAAAGAAATTATATTTATAGAGTTGTCTGTTTCGAAAGTTTCTAGATAAATTAAAGAGTTAACAGTTTAAACCTGCAGTTGAAAACTTTGTGTTTTCAAAAATCATCCGCAGCAGTAGTGCCTTAACCCTTTCCTCATATAGACGCTTTCTGATGCCTCTGCAGCAGACTGCTTTTTGAAAACAGTGACAAAAGAAGAAATTGCTCAAAACCAGCAATTTCTCCTTTTGCCACAATGTTTTCCAATTTTAGTCATAGGTTATCCATTCAATTATAGAGATTTTCTATTTTTTGACAAAATATATTCAAAGTCGTCCATTGCAGAATTGTCGTATGAGGGAAAGGGTTATAAAGAAAGGGTTTTACAAAACTCGTACAAAAACTTATGTCCATATTAAAGCCTGACTAATCCAAGATTAGTTAGCTATTTTCTATTTTTAGACAATATATGTTTAAAGTTTTCTGCTGCAGAATTGTCGTATGAGGGAAAGGGTTAAATGCCCATCTGTATGAACATTCTCTATTTTGCCATCTTGTTATGACATAATATTATCATCTCAAAAAAAAAAATCTTATATTATTATGGCCGTAACCCCAAAAAGTGGAAAACATTGTGGCAAAAGGAGAAATTGCACGTTCTGTGCAATTTCTTCTTTTGTCACTATGTTTTCAAAAAAGCCGTCTGCTGCAGAGGCGTCAGAAAGCGTCTATATGAGGGAAAGGGTTAAGTATATTTCATAAGGTCCTTTCCCATAATGTAGATACAATTTGACACGTCTCCAGCAGAAAACATTTGGAAACATTGTGGAAAAGGGAGAAGTTACTCATGATAAACAAGTCCAGCTCTCGCCACAAAGTGTTTAACCCTTTCCCTCATATAGACACTTTCTGACGCCTCTGCAGCAGACGGCTTTTTGAAAACATAGTGACAAAAGAAGAAATTGCACAAAACGTGCAATTTCTCCTTTTGCCACAATGTTTTCCACTTTTTGTCATAGGTTATCCATTCAATTATGGAGATTTTCTATGTTTTGACAAAATACGTTCAAAGTCGTTTGCTGTAGAATTGTCGTATGAGGGAAAGGGTTAACTAAATTCAATAAATATGCTATTATTTGTTAAGATTGTCCATGTTTTTACAAAGACATATTTTAAAGTCGTCTGCTGCAGATTTGTGGTATGTGGGAAAAGGTTAATTAACCACAATGCTGTGTTGAAACATATTTTGATGGATTCTCTGAAATTATATTTTAAGTGTTTTGCCTGTTTGGAAGTAACAGATGAAAAAAAAAAAAATGATGACTTCATGCAGAACAGTTGTAACTTCATTTTGTAACAATCTTTACTTATAACGGTTATGCATGAAGTCCACAAAATGCCAAGTTCATTTTCACATGGCTTGATTGATTGGGGCTTAACACCTTTTTCAACAATTTTTCAGTCATATCACGGCTCTCATATGTTTCTTGGCTTTCTTACACAAGTACTTCATACAACATTCTTTCCAAGCAACTGGCTGCTTTTGCATGTAGACTGATAGCCCATTGGTTGAAGACGAATGACGCTAGTCACAATGACTTTTGTCAAACGTCAGAAAGAATGTTGGCCGAGCTGGGTTCGGCAATTCCTCCTTTTGCTCACCATCATCTGCACGAGCTAAAGGGGCAAGGCTAACAATGAATCTACTTTTCCACCTTGTTTTCGCCTATTCCCACATACAGCAAATCTGCAGCAGACGACTTTGAAATGATCTAAGTAAATATACATGGAAAATTTCTATATATGAAACTTTAATCATTGAAAAGAGTTGAAAACATTACGGCAAAAGGAGAAATTGCTTATTTTGAGCAATTTCTCCTTTTGTCATGAAGTTTCCAAAAGTCATCTGCTGTAGAGGTATCAGAAAGTGTGGGAAGGGTTAAATATAATATGATAAATTGGAACTGTCACTAAAACAAGACATAACTAACTCATTCCCACACGCAGAAAAGTTTTGAATCATTTGCAAACTTGAAAACATGGCAAACTGTTAAATTTCTCTTAATGGGCATTTCATGCTTATGCCTTTTTTTTTAAATTTTGTTTGAATATAGTTATACTTTCAGTTTACAAGATGTAGTTACAACAGTTTTGCATGAAGACATCAAAATAGTTTTGTTGCAAAAGCAGTCAGCTGTAGATGCATATCTAAGGAGTTTATACAGGTAAAGTTTAACCCTTTCCAAACTATATAACAAATTTGAAGAAGTTGAAATTTCACAGGTAGCCTGCTGAAGATGTGTCATAAGGGTTTCTGCTTGTGGGAGAAGGTTTAACTCTTTCCCTCATACGACAATTCTGCAGCAGACGACTTTAAACGTATTTTGTCAAAACATGGAAAATCTCTTTATAACTGAATGGATATCCTATGACTAAAAGTGGAAAACATAATGGGAAAAGGAGAAATTGCTTGTTTTGAGCAATTTCTTCTTTAGTCATTATGTTTTCAAAAAGCAGTCTGCTGCAGAGGCATCAGAAAGCGTCTATATGAGGGAGAGGGTTAAATTGGAACCAATCTAAAACATATCTTGATCTAATTTATGCCAGTCAGCTGTAAAATGCTTTTCCACATGCACCAACTCTACAGCAGATGACTTCAGATACAATCAAATAGGATTCATCAAATAAGATTTATTGATGAAAATAGTTGATAATATTGTGGCAAAAGGAGAAATTGCTCATTATGAGCAATTTCTCCGTTTGACACAATATTTTCAAAAAGCGCCTCTGTAGGTGGAAAAAGGATAAAAGTGTAAATGACATAAAATTGACCATAAAAAGATGCTTTCTAATATATAAAGGTTTGAAACCATTGTGGGGGGAAAAGGGGATGCTATCTGTCCATTTTAAACAATGTTTTTAGTTCAGTATCAAAATGATAAAACTTATTATTTTCAGGGCTTTACATTTTTTGTTTATAAAACAGTCTGCTCTTAACCCTTTCCTACCTGCAGACGCATTTTGACGCATTCTCAGCATACGACTTTTGAAAACATTGTGGCCAAAGGTGAAATTGCTCATGATGAACACAATTAAGCTATCTTTTATGGAGTTTTTTTCAGGTTTTTGTCACCATGTTTTCAAAGTCATCTGCTGCAGTTTTGTTGTATGTGGGAAAGGGTTAAAAGAATACCATAACAAAATCACTGGTGTGAAGAAAGGTACAGAACTCTCTAATGAAAAAAGTATTTCATAGTCAACAGTTGTCTAACCTGATCTCAACAAAGGTAAAGTTGTCCAACATTTTTAACCCTTTCCCACATACAGACACTTTCTGACGCCTCTGAAGCAGACAACGGAGAAATTACTCATCGTGAGCAATTTCTCCTTTTGCCAAATGTTTTCAGCTGTAATAAAAGATTATACTTTCATTTCATAGATTTTTCATATTTTTGAACAGCCTTTTTTAATGCTGTCTGCTGCAGAATTGTTGTATGTGGGAAAGGGTTAAAACTGATGGTATACTTTTTTCAACGGTAAATTAATCTGTCAATAAACAAAACATCTGTTTTGAGAAAAAACTGTCTTTATTCAAAATACAAAATTAATACATATTATCCTCATGTAAATTAAACTGGCACTGCCATGGTACTGAACACCCTATCATTCAAGGTTTATAATGGTCCCACAATGTAAATTCTTTCTGACGCCTCTGCAGCAGACGACTTTTGAAAACATGGTGGCAAAAGGAGAAATTGCTCATCATGTCCTTTTGCTACAATGTTTCAACTATTCAATAATTTCATTCACAGATATTTTTTCTGTATCTTATGTAGATGTTTCCAAAGTCGTCTGCTGCAGATTTATCATATACATGTGGGAAAGTGAAATAACACCTAGATAAAAATGTCATTTCTTAAAATGACCAATTTCTCTGTATGCCAGTGTTTCTACCCTAGTGTCAAAATGTTATTTCATTTAGACACAGATTTCCTTTAATTTTGCCGATTTGTTGTATGTAGGAAAGAATTAACAGATAAAATTAGAATATAAAACTCGAGCACTCCTTATTGTTAAATATAGCATCTCATAATGGCATCCCTATCTAGAGTACGAGACATAAAAATATCAGATGGAATTTCTCGCATAGCCAATTTATAATATCCAGGGTTTTCCCTGGAAGAAAACACCCTGAGCATGAGTAACTGAACAGCTATATGCTGCTTTAACTCTTTGCATGCTAAATTGGTTTGTCTGCAAAATTTTGAAAATAATATTTATTTTCCCCAAATGTTTATTGAAATTGAATCCGAGTGACAAACAGTTTAGATCTCAGATAAGTCCCCACGTTTTGTGGGGACTGATCTGGATCCAAACTGTTTGCAAATGTCATCAATGGTTGACAAAACCCGCCGCTAGCGTGCTAAGAGTTAAACAGAATTCAGTTATATCAGGACATTTCCCGGGTAAAATGATCAGCTGGTAGGTTTATCCCAACGCCAGTGCATCAGTCTTAATCTTATTCCTGCAACTCTGAGTGCCATAGAAGGAAGCCTCTACAACCACTTCTTTGGTGTGACCCAAACGGGAATTAAATCCCTAGGCTCATGCTCAAACCACTCCACTACCATGGCAGTAAGGACTGATTGAAACAGTAGTAAACATGTTAGTATAGTCTCAACAGTTAGCATTCTTGTCTCAGTAAACCAAGAGACAAAACACTAACTTTGGGTTGAACAAGAGAAGTTTTTAAAACATTTTGCCCCCCCCCCCCCCCCCCCCCCCCTTTTGTGTTCAAGGTCACTGTGATTTGACCTTTGAGTTGATGACCTTAAAATCAAAAGTGGACATCTACTGCTCGTGCTTTGGTCTACCAAGGACTGACCGACCAACCAACTCAATATACCCACTTTTCTTCGAAGGGGGCGGTCATACAAAAAGTGTCTGTTCTGTACAAGAGTCATTTGTACCTTACTACTATAATTTAAAAGTTATACTGTTTATTTTCCAAAATCCATTGCACTTTCTCCGAAGTTAAAATTAGCATTTATTCCAGCAAATGTTGAAAGCTGCTGCCTTTTCTGTCTGTGAAGCCCATTACTTCTTTAAAAGTCTTTAACAATGAGCAGCTGTTGATGCTAGATACACTATCACCTGGAGAGAAAAAGGAAAAAGTTTGTCAAAACAAATCTTTACATGTAACTGTTTGAAGAAAAAGACAAAATACCAAAGCTTGCGGAGTAAGAGCAAATTAAAAGAAATCCACATTTTGCAAATGCCATCTTTCTTGGATGCAAACTACATTGTGACAACATAAGCTCTCATACTAATCCTAGAAGCATCTGCAGCAGGTAACTTTTCAATACACCATTGCAAAAGAAGAAATCAATCATAAAGATCAATATCTCCTGTTGCCACAAAGTTTTAAACCCTTTTCAATAATGATATTTTAATTTATAGAGATCTTCGATATTTTCGCATACATGTACGTCATTCGAAGTCATCTTCTGCAGATATATGTAGATAAGGTTGACTTACAGATTCACAACAGTATGTATAAATTATTTAAACTGTCACAGTGACTTTTGTCAAACGTCGGAAAGAATGTTGGCCGAGTTGGGGGTTCAAACTCACAACCCCTGGATTGACAGCATCACCACAGTCTCGGCAACAGTAATTTGATACCAGTCTTCAAATGATAATATGATTAAAGAGAAGAAACATGATTATGTGCTGCTGGCAATATTTTAATTAGCAAAAGTGTGATGACATCAGAGAAATTATCCCTTTGAGTCGATGAGGCCCCGCCAAGTCTTGTAACACAAAATAAATGAGAAATATTGATGAATATCTTAACAATGGTTTTAATCAACAAATAAAGAAGGTTTTATGTATATTTGATCTCCGTATAAAAAGGTGTGTGCCTAGTGCTGCTTGGGTCAGTTAGTGCGCATGTGTGAAGGTATGGAGTGTAGCTACATGTTTCTAGTCAAAATGGTAACCAAAACATACTTCTCTAACTTAACTCTCTATTTATCAGGTTTGGCTTGATTTTCTACATATTAAATGGTAACATACTTTAATATAAATCTGCATAATTCCTATCAAACATCAAGTAACGTATAAAAAAATATCATAAATCTACGTACCTACACATTCATTCCACTTGACAATCCACGATGGAGCAGTCTATGCTGTTTATTGGAGTTACTTCGGGACACATTTCCATGTTGTGATGAGACGTTTTCTCATCCTGCTTCTTGTATCTTAACATATTCATCAGTCATCTTCTCTTTTTAGTTTGACCCCTTCCAACATGCCGACGCCTATGCAGCAGACGACTTTTGGTAGAAGGAGATATTGCTCATATTAAGCAATTTCTCCATTTGCCAATGTTTTCAACTCTATTCAATAATTATACTTCCATTGAAAGATATATTCTCTAATTTTGCAGCGATGTTTTCAAAGTTGTCTGCTGCAGATTTGTTGTATGTGGGAAAGGGTTGATATACTGATTTACTTTCAATTGATGTTGATGCTCTTACAACTTCTATTAATCGCAATTGATGTCTGCGTTCGGAATACTTAATTGATTTTCATGCTGAAGTCCAAAATGATTATCAGCTCTCTCAGAAATTATACTGGTCCTTTGCATCCTCGGGTTCTGCTGAACACATCTACTAAGCTACTTTCTTCTTTGTTTATTCTGTACTGATTCTTTTCTTATCCCTCTACCCATTGATTTACTTCCTTCCACGGCCTGCTTTGTAATCTAATTATCACACAGCACCAATATCGGCAGCGCTGAATTTTTAAAAGCTATCCAAGCACGACCCCCATAAATACCATGACTAGGAACCAATGGGCTCATTTCCGATTGCCTCTGGACCAGGAAACACGCCCATAATAATACCCCCACCCATATATATCGCCCAGTATAACATCAGCATCTCAGAGAAAATGCACAATGGACATTTAGAGTCCTACATTAGCATTTACCATTCTAAACATTTAACTAAAATGACATTTTCAATATTGTCTACTTTGACAACATCTTAGTTAAAATGTTGGAACATCCCGATGTTTAGAATTATATAACTACGATAAGAAGATGAAATTGTTGTTGGAAAAGGAGAAATCGGCTTTTATGAACAATTTTTCTTTTTCCAACAATGTTTTCAAATGTTGTCTGCTACTTAGGCATTAATTGCCATCTTTGTGATGGAAAAGTGTTTACCGGTAACTGATTTAATCAAAGCGCCAATGGCACTGTAGTGGTGATCGTATGGAAAATCCTGCAAAGTAACAAGCAGTATATCGGTGTAGGGCTTGCGATGACTCTGGTGAAGGGTATATTTGAGAATGTATCAACCCTGCATCTTTTGACAGTAGAATAATGTTAGTTTGCCAGAATGTTGTCTTGGTGATGTTTTAGTTACGTTCTGAAATTGGTCATGTGTTAAAAATTAGGCCATTCCAAAGTTATGACAAATCTAGTTGGTATTCGATAGACTACCGTTTTAGCTCATTAGAATGGCTATTTGTAATCTAAATTGTTTCGGGTAATCACATGTTTATCACCAGGTCGCTAGGACATATTAAGATAAAATATTTTTTACACTTTAGAAATGACTAAATTATCAAGAAAGGAGAGAAAACAGTATCCATTAGTATGGTGTTTGTTTCAATGATGTCCGCTATTAAACAAATCTGTTCAATTTAGTCCCTTCACATTGCATGATTGAGGGTTGTCAGAGACATATAAACACAGTGTATTTATATGTCTCTAAGGTTTTTAAACTGCTTCGAATAATGTGAGTGCAAAAACAAACACAAAACATGCTCAAAAAGCACAATTTCACTATTTGCCAAACTGTTCAATTTATAAAAATATAGGCATATATTATAATGCTCGATCTCCAAACTAAATTAGGCTGCACTTTCAGCATTGATTGCTAATTGACTATAGAACTGCAGACGTGTATACATAACGTGTGTACACACTGACATTGTGTGTCCTTTAAACCTTTGTCAACCAGTCTTATCATCTAGACGCTTTCATATATTTAAACAACTACAAAATAAAGCGTTTATAATATTGAGATTTAAGAACACCAGTCTCGCGAGCTATTTATAGAACCTTTTGGAATTTCCAGATTTGAGTATCATCAGAGTTATTTGCCGTTATGTGCAAGGCAGAACGCGCAATGATATTTATTATCTGCCCAATCATGACGAAGATAATATTTACATATTTTAACTCTATAAATAATGTCTCGATAAAACTCAAATATTAGTAACAATCCGGTACCAAAGTAGCACTGACATAATTATTATTAATCACGTCTCTGCATCAATCATGGAACTTTAACGGATGTGAGTAAATTAGTTTGCAGTAAGGAAAACAAATATCAACCGATTGTTCAAAACCAACTATGTAAATATTATTCGTTGTTGTTTCTGTTAGCATTGTGGCGATTGTCAAACCAATCGCCACAAAAACACTTCAGTAACTAGTCGGTATACATATATAAATCTATAGTAATATGAAATCCATATTGGACCATCTGTGCAACATGACTTAACCATTTCACACAAACATCAAATCTGCAGACGACTTTGAAATCATACAGGAAAAGATATGGATAATCTTTATCAATGAAAGTATGAAATTTGAATTGTCAAAAGGATTAATTGCTGATTATAAGCAATGCCTTTCCCCCCCCCCCCCCCCAACAATGTTTTTGAAACCCATCTGCTGAATATGTGTCTAAGTGTGCCATAAGTGGGAAAGGGTTAAAAATTGAAATCTTCTTAGACAGTAGAATAAGAAATCAATTTGGGCATAGGGGAAATTGCTCAACAATGAGATATTTCTTCTTGGCACACAATCCATTTTTTTTTTTTTGCACTGTTTTTCAAAAGATGTCTGCATAAAGCCAGAACCATATAAAAATGATTTTGGACAAAGGATATTTCTTCTTTGAAAACAATGCATTATGTCCAATTATAATAGAGACACTAAACATTGTCTCAGTAGGAAAGGTTTAATCCTCTCTATGTACAGACATGTTTGTTGCAACTGCAGCAGACAACTTTTGAAAACATTGGAGACAAAAGTAGAAATTGCTTATGATGAGAAATACCTGCTTTTGCGCATGTGTTTTGTTGTATGTGTGAAACGGTTAATAGCTATCTTTGTATTTTACAAATACATATCTAAAATAGCAATATGACCTCATGGACAAGGTACAGGGTTCAATTATAAAGTTGAGGGTCAAGGTCAATGTAAACGGTCAACGGATAGGTGAATATAATTGTAACAAGAGGGTGATTATGACGTGGGTAATGATTATATGAAACAACATGATGCACATACCTGGGTATACTAAGCCTCCTGAAACATGGAATAATGGAAAATATAGAATGGTTACTATGGTAACAATGATTTCAAGAGGAATCTTAACAGGATTAACAACAAAGTAAAGTTGGAGCTGTAGAAAATAATTTTTATAATTGCTGAAAAAGAGTAAATCGAGGGCTTGGCGTGAAACAGTTGTAACTTAAAACCTATTTTGAAAACCCTGGTTTAGGGGCAATTTCGATCCTTTTGTAAACATTGCAAATTTAGGTGCCATTGCTCAGAACGAGCAATGGCACCTAAATTTCCATTGTTTACTAAGAAAAATTATTTAACGCTTATAAAGACTTTATTGCGAGGTGATTAACCTTTGTAAAAAATTACCAATTTAAGTTACAACCGTTTCACGCCAAGCCCTCGAAATCCTCCTCCTTTCCCAACAAAGTCCTCTGTCCATTCATTTAACCATTTACTTCAAACAGACAACATTTGACGCCTGCTTTTGCAGACGACTTTTGAAAACATAAAAGGTGAAATTGCTCTAAACAATATCATTCTTTCTCTTTTCTAGATTGGTAAAATTGTTCGTCTGGTGATTGTAAAGCAGACGACATATGAAAAGTCTTGTGAAGTAATGGGTTAACAAAAATGTGTAACCCAATACTTGAAAAGAGCAGAAGAAGAACGTGTTAAAACCACAAGATGAATGAATGATGCAAAATGACCAATGACGCTGGCAAACATAAACCCAACCTTTACCCAAAATGTTTAATTAAACCCTTTCCCACATGTAAACGCTTTCTGACAACATTGAAGCAGACGACTTTTGATAAAATTGTGGGAAAATGAGGAATTGCTCATGATGAGCAATTTCTCCTTTTGCCACAATGTTTTCCCAACTCAAATTAATAATTTAACACTCATTTATAGAGATTTTTTCCCGTCAGATGCAAACCAATCTTAAGAAATTTTGAAATTTATGGATTAAACCCTGACCCACATACAGAAGCCTCTGCAGCAGACGACCTTGGAAAGTTGAAATTGCTCAAAATGAGCAATGTTCCCTTTGACACAATGTTTTTCCATATATTTGCCAGGATGACATCAAAGTCATCTGCTGCAGATTTGTTGTATGTGGTTAAGGGTTTAAACCTATGTGTGGAGACTACCAGGATGCTGGTAAACTGGCAGAAGTGCAAGCTGATCAGAATCTACAGTTTTCTAAGGTCGATTTTCAAGAGATGAGACCCATTAATTCCTTTCCAGACCTTATTGATGCGTCTGCAACAGACAACTTTTGAAAACATTGTGGTAAAAGGAGAAATTGCTTCCTTTTTGCCACACTGTTTTCAAACCTTTACAATATATCATATTGTCATTGCAAGTGATTTAACTAAGACGTGTTTTAAGTCTTCTGCTGCAGTTTTTCGAATGTGGGAAAGAATTTATTTGTATAGTTCCAATACCAAAACACACATATTCACCACATCTAAAAACTTAAATGAAACAAACAGCCGAGAACATATTATTGAACGAGAATAAAATACCTACCGCCACTCAAGTCTCCAAAAACATAGTAGCACTGTTCTGAAAATGTGATTTTATTCACTGTATGCCTTATAAAGCCAGCTTTTAATAAATTACAGGCATACTTTCTAGCGTCCCTTCTGTCTGCGAACCCCTCCACATGGGTAAATAACCATTCCACTAAATCGGAACCTGTGAAGAAAATAAGACAGTAAACATGTTAAAACTGGATGATCTATCCTAAAATGACTTTATCCTAAAATGACTTAGCCCTTTCCCCCAAACAACAAATTACTTTTGAAAACATCTTGGCAAAGGGAGAAATGGTTTATGATGAGCTTTTTTCCCTTTTACCACAATGTTTTTCAGCTTTACTTAATAATAATAATACTTTCGTATAAAAAAGATTTTCAATATTTTTGGAAAGCAAGGAAACACAGGTTAGGCGAACTTGACGGCATGTTTTAACGGAAAACCTATGAGAGCGACATTAAACTCCAATCAATCCATCACTTCACACAGATAGTCATACTTACAAACCTACCAAGCAATGCAATGATTTCAGTCGATGAGGGTATAGAAATGTTTCTGTAAAAAATACCAAAGAATGAAGTATTGGTATAATACGAGTTTGGCAGTAATATATGAGCCATTATATAAATATTGCATGGCTTCCAGTGTGACAGTACATATTGTCAACATGAGGAAAATACTGTTACCCGAGGCGAAGCCGAGGTTAACAGTATTTTACCGAATGTTGACAATATGTACTGTTACACTGGAAGCCATGCAATATTTATTTTATTATACCGAACAAAATTACACGTTTATTTAATTTATTCTGTACCTTTGTAGGGGAGGTGAACATGGGTAGATCTACAACAATGTAACACACACATATGAATATACCGGTTAACAGTATACTGTTACATGGCACGCGCATCTAAAAGGTGACGTTATTGTTTGAAATGACGTCATGCACGTGCATAACCAACATTTTCACGCGCCTGCCATGTAACAGTATACTGTTAACCGGTCAAAAACGTACTGTTAGCATGAAACAGTAAGAAATTGCCCATGATGAGTATATGAGAATTTAACATTACAAAGTCACGTGAGGTATAATAAAATATGGTGTCCGGATTTTGAGTTACATCACAAACACTGTGGTGTCCTCTTTTGTAATATTTGACTTTTGTCAAATTAAATGCTATATATGTTTAGAACAATATCTAAAGCTGTTAAATTCTAAATGACAAAATAGATTTTATCTTTAAATAAAGAGAAATGTGGGTTTTAAATTGTATTGTTAGTAACACAGGACACCATGTAATAAATCAATTTTATGAAGAGTATGCCTAGTTAATTTTTTTTAGATCTAGTTTACATTTTCACCATCTTTATTTGGAATTATTTCAATAAATAAATGGTTTATTTAGTGAAACAATTAATAGAATACAACTAGATAAAGAATGGTGTAACAGGACACAACATGATGTAACAGGACACAAACTGGTGTGTAACAGGACACAAAATGATGTAACTGGACACAAATTCAATTGTATTGTTAGTAACACAGGACACCATTGTAATAAATCAATTTTATGAAGAGTATGCCTGGTTAATTTTTTTTAGATCTAATTTACATTTTCACCATCTTTATTTGGAATTATTTCAATAAATAAATGGTTTATTTAGTGAAATAATTAATAGTATACAACTAGATAAAGAATGGTGTAACAGGACACAAAATGATGTAACAGGACACAAACTGGTGTGTAACAGGACACAAAATGATGTAACTGGACACCAATTGTGCACTTCATATAAGTGTGTAATATAATAGCATAAACATTTTCAGTATAAATAATTCTCCAGTTAAATTAAAATATACTTATGCAAATATGTATTTATTATGTAAGCACAATGCTTATGGAGGTAGAATATGCTTTCCAGGACAGTCAACGTTACAAGGCAAAAGAGACAAAATTCGCGATTTTTTCCCCCAGTCAAAAATAATAACAAGTTCTTCGTAGTGAATTAAATAGGTTCGCAAACATCTCTGGACAATTTAAATAACGAAATAGGAAGTTACTACGCATTGCGATACATTATAAGCAACCATTGATGACCTCAATCGGCTTGGTGCCGGCGTAACAAAATTTCAGAAGTCTGACTGTCATTTTCGAGCCGCCATTTTAAAACACTCTTGTCGTAAAACGTCTATAACTGTCGTAAATTGTTGCGATGTTTAATGTCGTAAATAGAACAGCCAAAATTTAGTTTCCTCCTAGGTGATTGACGAAGCATATTTTAATTATAACAAAATAATAGGGCGTAACAAAAAAAGACACCATTTTGATAAACAATATTTTGACTCCCTGTCAAATAAAAGATATCTGTCCCAGAACAACATGTTTACGACATTAACAAAGAATGTAAGTGATCACGTGATTTGTATGCAATGAAAATATGGTTATCGGTCCAGGTTTCGAGTTTTGATGCTATTTAGACGTGATGTAACTGGGTGGACACATTCGTTACGCCGATGTCCAGGATTTTATATTCAAATCAAAATCGTATTTACGTCGCTCTATTAAATCTTAAAGTTATATTTACAAGTAATTTTTTAAATTATTATTTCACATATATTAGTTTCCAAACTTTAAATATAAAGAAAAACAGTTTGTTTTGGTTTTCAAAAAGTCCTCCCATGCCTTTGTCGGGAAGGACACGGCGAAAATGCTCAAGAAAAGTATTAATTAAAGGAGTTTATCAGTTCTTTCAGAAATCAATAGCATATTATTTAATAGATTTAGTAGTTTCTAACAGTTTGTGACATGCTGATAAACTATAAAACACATAGTTCTTCAAATAAAGGAGAATAAACTAGAGATTGCTTTTTTGAAAAAGCGCTTGTCTCCCCATTTGTGTGGTCGTAGGGGAGGAAAAGAAATGATGGAGATAAATTTTTTAGTTTTGGACTGGAGATGAAGCAACAGTGACAATCCTCAGTTATTGAGCAGAAACCATTTTTCAGCTGAGGGTTACCATGACCTTGGTCTTTGACCTAGTGACCTCAAAATCAATAGGGGCCATTTGCTGCTGGTGACCAACCTGCACACCAAGTATGAAGGTCCTGGGCCCAGAGCAATCTTCAGTTATTGAGCGGAAACCATTTTTAAGCCAAAGGTCACCGCGACCTTGACCTTTGACCTACTGACATCAAAATCAATAGGGGTCATCTACAGGTTAGGACCAAGCTGCACACCAAGTATAAAGTTCCTGGGTATAAGCGTTCTTGAGTTATTGAGTAACACACATTTTTCAGCTGAAGGTTACAGTGACCTTCGACATTTGACCTTGTGACCACAAAATCAAACAAATTCAATAAAGGTCATTTACTGGTTAGGACCAACCTGCACACCAGGTATGAAGTTCCTCAACATAAGCATTCTTTAGTTATTGAGAGGAAACCATTTTTCAGCTGAAGGTTACCATGACCTTGACCTTTAACCTAGTGACCTCAAAATCAATAGGGGTCATCTACTGGTGGTGACCAACCTGCACACCAAGTATTAACTTCCATGGCCTAAGCATTCTACAGTTATTAAGCAAAAACAATGTTTCAGCTCATTGTCACTGTGACCTTTCAGCTCAAGGTCACTGTAACCTTGACCTCAAAATTAATAGGGTCTTCTACTGGGCATGGCCAACCTGCATACAAAGTATGGAGTTCCTCGGCCCAAGCGTTCTTCAGTTATTGAGCGGAAACCATTTTTTACCTCACAAGGTCACCATGACCTTGACCTTTGACCTACTGACATCAAAATCAATAGGAGTCATCTACTGGTCATGACCAACCTGCATACCAAGTACGAAGATCCTATGCCCAAGAGTTCTTCAGTTATTGAGAGGAAACAAGTGTGACGGATGTGACCTTGACCACTGTGACCTTGACCTTTGACCTAGTGACCTTAAAATTAATAGGGGTCATTTGCTGGTGGTGACCAATCTGCACATCAAGTATGAAGTTCCTGGGCCCAAGCAAAAACTATTTATCAGCTCATTGTCACTGTGACCTTTCAAGCTCATGGTCACTGTGACCTTGACTTTAGACGTACTGACCTCAAAATCAATAGGGGTCTTCTACTAGGCATGGCCAACCTGCATACCTAGTATGGAGTTCCTCAGCCAAAGAGTTCTTCAGTTATTGAGCGGAAACCATTTTTTACCTCACAAGGTCACCATGACCTTGACCTTTGACCTTCTGTTATCAAAAACAATAGGGGTCAGCTACTGGTCATGACCAACCTGCATACCAAGTATGAAGTTCCTACGCCCAAGCGTTCTTCAGTTATTGAGCGGAAACAAGTGTGACAGACGGAAGGACGGACGGAACGGGCAAAAACAATATGTCACCCCCATGTAATGGGGGAGACATAATAATGACTCTGTGATGTAACAAAAAATCCCGGACACCATATTATGGCTCATATAACATTTCAGAAATAACTACAAAGTATTGACGATGCTTTTAAACCCAAGTAAAGTCTTTTTCTGATACTGACAACTATTTGGTGCCTCTAAAGCAGATGAACTTTAAATTTTGAAAACATATTGTGAAAAGGAGAATTTTTTCAAAACCATGAGCAATTTCTCCTTTCACCATAATGTCTTAAAAGTCATCATCTGCATGAGTGAATGCAGATGAAAACATAAGAAAGAGATGTGTCAATACATGAGTCTTACCTATAAATGCATTTGGTATAGTGATTTTAAGCCACATTCTATCTCTGATTTCTAAACCAGAATCTGGGGAAGCCATTGCCTTGACAACAGTGGCCATATCTGTGTTAATGGTTAAATTAAGGTCATCAAATCCTGAAATAGATACAAACATATAAGATGCAATAACTTTATTTAATTCATATTGTACTATACATAGACTAAATTTGGAGACCTCTGCAGTAGAGTTATATGGATCGAGCGAACAAACACAACCAACATGTCAGGAAGTAAAAGCATGACAGACTATGAAGAAGTGATGGCTGTGTATCTCTCTGCCACAACAGACAACACAATAAGAGCTGTCCCCGGTCCGCATAGCAGGATGCTTAATTATAAATCAGATCTTCAATGTAAAACTTACAACATTTTACTAATGCAACCACCAACACAAATTATTAAAGGGTGACAAGAAAAGCTCTCAAGGGACACTCAAAGCGAGCTGAAAACGGAAAACCTGGAAATATTCTTTTCCAACATTGTTTTTCAACTCTGTATCATACTCATACTTTAACTTTTCCTAAATCTTTATAATCAAATGTTTTTAAAGCAGACACCTTTAATAACAGAAGGGGTCAAAATTATGGTAATTAGAAAGACCTGTACTCAACACAATAATCTTCTTTTCTCAATATATGCACATTTTACAATCAAAACATGTTTTGATTATAATATTTATGAGAAATATAATTCTTTTCTCACAATGTTTTAAATTAAGTCATCTCAGAAGTTACCCTTTTTGGGGCTATTTTTTTCAGCAAATTTCTGTTTATATCAAATTTATACTTTGTATCTTCCTCGCTGTATTTTCTAGTGTATATTTATTATTCAAAGCAGACAACTCTTAAACATTTCCTCCATACACCAAATTAACAGCATTTGGCCCATCTGCAGCAGACAACTTGAAAACAGTGTGGCAATGTGGTTCATAATGAGCATTTCTCTTTTTGCAACAATGGTTTCAACTCTTGTTAAATAATTAAACTTTCATTTATTGATATTTTCCACATTTTTTCCTGGTTGTTTTCAAAGGTTTCTGCTACAGATTCGTCATATGTGTCTGAAAGTGTTAACCCTTTCTCTCTTAAAAAAAATTCTGCAGCAAACGACTTTGAACATTTTTTGCCAAAAGATAGAAAATCTCTATAATTGAATGGATAACCTACGATTAAAAGTGGAAAACATTGTTGCAAAAGGAGAAAATTGCTCGCTTTGAGCAATTTCTTCTTTTGTCACTATGTTTTCAAAAAGCCGTCTGCTGCACATCGGGTAAAGGGTTCACTTACTCTCCGATTCCGGTATAGAACTTGATATCGAGGAGCTGGTCGAGGTGATGTTACTTAAAGATGGACTAGGAACACCCCGGCTGAGATATTCTTGTTTTAAAGCTGTAGTATGAGCAACCCACGCCGATGGGTCTATTGGTCGTACCGGTTCCTGGCGCGGAACTGTAAAATAGCCTTTAGGATTTGGGTCCCAGCATTTGGCTACAACCAGGGTTATAGGTCTGAAATAGAGATAAATATCAGTAATTATATAGTTATAACTTGTTTTATCCCTTTTCCGCATTTAAAAAAAAATGTGACTTTGAACATATTTAGACAAAAAATTTAATTCTCTATAAATAAAGTCATTATCAAATTAAGATGAAAACAGTGATAAATTGAGGAATTACTCATTTTGAACAATTTCTCTTTTTGCCACGATGTTTTCAACTCCTTTTAATAATTAAACCCTTATTTATGGAGATTGTTCATGTTTTTGCCAATACATTTTCAATGTTGTCTGTTGTGGAATTGTTGTACCCTTTCCCACATATAGACACTTTCTGATGCCTCTGCAACAGTGGACTTCTGAAAACATTGTGGCAAAAGCAGAAATTGCTCAAAAAAAGCAATTTCTCCTTTTGCCAAAATGTTTTCAACTCTTTTCAGTAATTATACTTACATTACAAAGAGCCTTTCCATGTTTTTGTCTGGATGTTTTCAAAGTCGTCTGCTGCAGATTGGTTGTATGTGGGAAAGGGTATATTGTAGAACAAATGGGTGTTGCTGCAGGAAAACCATACTAAATGTAATATTTGATTCGTTTCATTGGGGTTTGAGTCCATTTTCAACATTATTTCAGTTGTATCACGGCAACAGTTCACTTATTCATGATACCTTGGTAAACAAACCAGTACCTGGCTGGGATATGTGCCTTGCCCAAGACTGGGGATAGCATCCGGGACACCCAGTTCAAAATCCCCTCTGCTAACAACACAGTCTAGGCAGATTCCCAGATTGCATAATTACACAAGAAGAAAAATATTTGCCTACGCATCCATGCAAGGATTCAAATGGTTACTGCATCAGTTATATCATTACAAGCATGTTCAATGGCGTGTTTTTATTTTGTTAAATCAATGGGTACAATACATATAGACCAAATAAAAACTACATGCAGTACTCACCCAGGTTTCTGGACAGCCTCTCTCAGAGTGCGGACAGCATCGTCGTTACTCATGTTTTCAAAGCTGACCCCATTGACCTCCAGGATCATATCGCCTGGTTCTATTCGACCATCCTGGGCCACTGCTCCACTGTAATGTAATTCAACAGATTCTTTATATTTCATAGACATATTACAGAAAATAAAGAGGAGCATACAGGTCCCTGACCAATCATATCGCTCTTATTAATCCATAAACCCGTTTCCGATGCCTCTGCACCGGACGACATTTGACAACATTCTGGACAAAGGAAATATTGCTAAAATATTTTTTTGATGTAAGTCAACAGATGCTTTCTTATTTCATAGACATATTGCAGAAAATAAAGAGGAGCATACAGGTTCCTGCCCAATAATAACCCTCTTGTCAATACATTAAATCTTTCATACATACAACAATTTCTGATGCCTCTGCAGCAGACGATTTTTGAAAACATTTTGGCAAAATGAAACAATTGCTAATCTTGATAAATTTCTCTAAAAGCCGTCTGCTGCAGAGGCGTCAGAAAGCGTCTATATGAGGGAAAGGGTTAACAGACTCGGAGGAGACCGCTAAAACAAGTTTGTCTGTATGAACAAAGTCTCACTAAACCATATTTTCAGACGTTTAACCCTTTCCCACATGCAGGCGCATTTTGACGAATCTGCAGCAGACAGCTTTATAAATTATTGTTGAAAATGGACATGAACAATTTCTCGTTTCCTCACAATAATTGCAACTCTATTCAATAATTATGCTTTCATTTATAGAAAATTCCCAAATGTTTTAACTCAATGATTTTAACTTGTCAAGTGCAGATGTTTTTGATATGGGGGAAGGTAATTGATTTAATTACTGATGATCCAGTTATCATAATTTAATTTATACATGATTGATTGATTGGGGTTTAACGCCGTTTTTAACAATTTCTCAGTCATATCACGGTGGCCAGTTCACCTACTCATATGTTTCCTGGTTTTCGCACACCAGTACTCCACACAACAATCTTCCCAAGCAACTGGCTGCTTTTCCACATAGACTTAGCCCATTGGTGGAGACGAATGACACATGTCACAATGACTTTCGTCAAACGTCGGAAAGAAAGTTGGCCGAGACGGGATTCGAACTCACAATCCCTGGATTGACAGCCCGCATCGTTACCGACTCGACATGATGTTCAAGTTATCTTTATTTAATTGATTACTAATGTTTAAGTATTCATTAAGAGTCTTAGTCTTGTAACATCTATACTTACCCCTTCATGATGGAGCCCACATAAATCCCCCCATCACCACCTTTGTTGCTTTGGCCTACAATACTGATACCCAGAAAATTTACGGTGTCTGAAATAAAGAAAACATATTCATTATTTGATGAGCAAAAATCTCCCATTCATGCGTGTTTTTTTTAAAGTCCTCTGCTGCAGAGGTTTAAAAAATTGGCTATATCAGTGATTACCGTTGTAGACAATTTCAGTCACCTATTTTGTGAACAGTTGAAGCTTGAATTATTTTACGCGGAGTTGAAACATTATAAAAACAAAAGGGCCATGATGGTACTGTATCACTCACTTCAGAACAATTGTTGCATTTAAGTAGGTAAAGACGCTGCTTAAAGATTTTTCTATTTAAGCTGTAGCATCCAAACAATCTTGTATAATGGAGCGAAATAGTCTGAACAAGTTTGGTACAGGGCCATTTAAGGAACAATAATTAATACAAGTCGAATATAGGAGAAAATGTTGTTTTAGGTAATCTTCAAGTGGCTTCTTCATACAAGTTGGCTACGTAACAGACTCCGAGGAGACCGCTAAAACAAGTTTGTCTGTATGAACAAAGTTTCACTAAACCATGCTTTCGGAAGTATTTTTAGCCCTTTCCCACATGCAGGCGCATTTTGACGCATCTGCAGCACACGGCTTTCAAAATTATTGTTCAAAATAGAGATGAACAATTCTCCTTTCCTGCAACTCTATTCAATATGTCATCAGTGAAAACAATGGCTCTTCACAAGTAATCTTGTGCTCCAGTGAGCTAATAAGAAGCCTTAATTGCTTTGAGCAATTTCTTTTTTAAACCCTTTCCCACCTATAGACACATTTTGACGCATCTGCAGCAGACAACTTTTGAAAACATTGTGACAAAAGTAGAAATTGCTCAAAACAAGCAATTTCTCCTTTTGCCATGATGTTTTCAACTTTTCTCAGTAATTATACCTTATAGAGATTTTACATATTTTTGAGTAGACATTTTCAAAGGAGTCTGCTGCAGAATTGCTGTATGTAGGAAAGGGTTAAAAGTCGTCTGCTATTCAAAGCAAGGAAAGTACTTCAAATCGGGGGGACAGGTGAAATCCTTTCCCCACATGCAGACACATCAACAGCTGATGACTTTTGAACATTTTGTGGCAAAAAGAGAAATTACTTATGATGAGCAATTTCTCCTTTTGTCTAACTGTTATCAACACTATTCAAATTACTCAACTTAAATTCAGAGATATTTCTGTAAATTTTCATCAGTTTTGGCTTTGATACTGTCAAAGTTGTCTGCTGCAGACAAGTTGTATGTGGGAAAGTGTTAACAACAAATCTTTCTTAATAAATGAGCCAATGATATTACACATGATGAGTGTTTGAAGGAACATGTTTGCCTGCTAATAAGTCAGGAACATGTGTGACATATGCAGGGGAAGTAATCCACATTGAATCCCCCTTGACAAGGGAGGCAACCCAGAAAGCCAGTACAATGCAAAACAAACTTACTTACCCATATTTAAATTAACAGTGATTATATTGAGAGACATAGTTGAGTCAGTTATACTAGAAAATGAAGATGCCTGAAATGAGACAAATAAAAACATAATTTATAAACAAGATAATGTATCCCTCTCTCAAATACAGATACATCTGCAACAGTTTACTTTTCTGGCAAAAGGAGAAATTGCCCATAATGAACAATTTCCCCATTTGTTACAACATTTTCAAAGTCATCTGCAGCAAATTGTTTAACTCTTTCCCTCATACGACAATTCTGCAGCAGACGACTTTGAACATATTTTGTAAAAAAATAAAAAAATCTCTATAATTGAATGGAACTATGACTAAAAGTGGAAAACATTGTGGCAAAAGGAGAAATTACTTGTTTTGAGCAATTTCTTCTTTAGTCACTACGTTTTCAAAAAGCCGTCTGCTGCAGAGGCATCAGAAAACGTCTATATAAGGGAAAGGGTTAATAAACTGGCACATTTTCAATAAGTTCCAAGCTCTCAACATCTCAAAGTTATATAAACAGTTTGTGCAAATTTGGAAGAAAAGATGGTTTAACCCATTACTTCACACAAACGACATTTGACGCCTGCTGTTGCAGACGACGTTTTGAAAACATTGCAATAAATGGTGAAATTGCTCAAACGAGCAATTTCACCTTTTATTGCAATATTTTCAACCCTTTATCAATATAATTCTTCCAGATTTCTCGATTGGTAAAATTGTTCGTCTGATGATTGTAAAGCAGACGACCTATGAAAAGTCATGTGAAGAAATGGACTAAAACTTCATGACAGACAATGAGAATAAAGCAATCGCACAAAAAATGCTATCTACAATATGTTAGAATAACAAGCAAGTTCAAAGTTGATTTGCACACCGTCATAATTAAACTGGCCACCAAATATCGTTGAAAAATCTGACTTCCAAAGAAAATTATCAGAAATAAATGGGGGGATGGACTGGAGGATAAAGAACGGGTGTCTAGCGCAGGATAACACTATATGCTGCTGACAATTTGTGTGTGCAATTAACATGAACTAGTCTCCAACAAAGAGGCTCATTATCTAACAGTTTACCACACTTTGACACATCTGCAGCAGATGAATTATGTAAGCATTGAGGCTTAACCCTTTCCCTCATATTATCATATAGATGCTTTTTGACGCCTCTGCAGCAAACAAGCAATTTCTCCTTTTACACAATGTTTTCCACTTTTAGTCATAGGTTATCCATTCAATTATAGAGATTTTCTATTGTTTGACAAAATATGTTCAAAGTCGTCTGCTGCAGAATTGTCGTATGAGGGAAAGGGTTAAGGAGAAATTTAATGTGATAAGCAATTTTTCCTTCTGCCATATGTTTTAAACGGATGCAATGAATATTCTTTTATTTCTAGAGATTTTTCACATTTCTGCTTAGATATTTTCAAAGTATTCTGCTGCTGATTTGTTGTCCTAGGGAAAGTGTCAATCCTCACTATCTATATTTTAACCCTTTCCCACATACAACAAATCTGCAGCAGACAACTTTAAAAACATAGTGACAAAAACCTGAAAAATCTCCATAAAAGCTTAATTGTTAAATAAAGTTGAAAATATTAAGGCCAAAGGAGAAATTGCTCATCATGACCAATTTCACCGTTTGCCACAATGTTTTTAAAAGTTGTCTGCTGCTATTGCATCAAAATGCGTCTGAATATGGTAAAGGGTTAAATAATATATTAAAAGCTTTTCCTACTTACACGACTAATAGGGGGTAAGCGATGTTTTCGCCGTCGTTTTCTTCTGCTATTATATTTTGAAGATCTTGCTGTGGTTGTG
Source organism: Serripes groenlandicus (assembly GCA_031761405.1). Classification (NCBI taxonomy): domain Eukaryota; kingdom Metazoa; phylum Mollusca; class Bivalvia; order Cardiida; family Cardiidae; genus Serripes; species Serripes groenlandicus. The sequence continues at coordinate 56,185,212 of JASEVX010000011.1, read as the reverse complement.
TCTGTGACAGTTGAGAACCTGAAATGACAAAAAGTATTGATTAGATTCAATGTTATCAGTTTCCCTCATACAGATGCCAATCCATGGCTCTGCAGAAGAATCTTTTTTTTTAAAAACATTGTGAGGAAAAAGAAAAAAGGCTCAAGACCAGCAAAATCTCCTCTTCTCAGGATGTCTGACTGAATGAAAATCATGATGATGAGATTTATCATTAATATATTTTCAAAGCAAACATTTGACTTAAAATATCATAACAGGTAAAAGAACAAATTCAATTTGATGTCTTACACCAAATCTACAGCAGACATTATAAGCATTTCCTCCTGTTGCAACATCCTTTTCAAAAGTCATCTGTTGCAGATGTGTGAATATGCATCTGTATGAATAAAGTAGATGCTTCCTTAACCCTTTCCCTCATACGACAATTCTGCAGCAGACGACTTTAAACATTTTGTCAAAAAAAATAGAAAATCTCTATAATTGAATGGATAGCCTAAGACTAAAAGTGGAAAACATTGTGGAAAAAGGAGAAATTGCTTGTTTTGAGCAATTTCTTCGTTTGTCACTATGTTTTCAAAAAGCCATCTGCTGCATATGCGTCAGAAAGTGTTTATATGAGGGAAAGGGTTAACAGTTACTCTTACAGAGCTCTCATGCTGTGAAATCTTTATTAGAACCGTAAACCCGATAGCCCCCTTCCCACCTCCATGATCTCCTCCCCAACGAGGTCAACCTGAAGATCGTGGAACATCTTAGGATGATCAGGGTTTATCCCCATAGCTCAAAAAGCGTAAGGGTGTAACGTAGCGGTATCGGGAAGGTCATTTTGGTCACGGCAAAATTGTTGTTTAAAGATTTCCACGACCTACCCCGACCTAATTGAGGACATGGAAAAATGCAACATAGTCATTACCTCTCCAGGGTGGTCGTGGTGAGGTTGGGCAGAATGTTAGTTGGAGTACTGCCGTCTGCCATGATATTAATTTAACTGAAATACCGTTGTAAACTTGCAACATAAAACTCAAATAAATCAAAACTTTCTGTTGGCAAACAAACTGTTTGACTCAATTTATCATTAAGAGGTACTGTACTGATTGCCTCGGCTGTAAACAAGTGCTGTACAAATGGTTACATAGACAACATTCTTCTTGCTTTAACCTCTTCATACATACAACAACGTTTTCCAGAGGTCCAGATAAGCAGGAGTATACATCTCTTTTTTTACCCATAATATCTCTCTTATTATTGAACTAAACCCTATGAATGAATGTATATTGTTTTATGGCGCATCGACAGCTAAGGTCATTTAGCGCGCATTTAAATTTTATTATTCATGTTCCCTGGGTAAACAAACCAGTACTAGGCTAGAAAATGTGCCTTGCCCAAGGGCACTCCAACTAATGTGGGTACTCAAAAGAATAGTCTCAATGAGTACCCACAACATAGGGTTAGAGGGTAAAATACAAAACTCCCCTTATCTAGAGCTCTGGTTTTCTTATACAGACTGTATTGTGAACTATACCCTTCACATGATGATATTTATTTCAACTCATTTACACGAACCATTTCCCTCATACGACAATTCTGCAGCAGACGACTTTGAACATATCTTGTCAAAAAATAGAAAATCTCTGTAATTGAATGGATAACCTATGACTAAAAGTGGAAAACATTGTGGCAAAAGGAGAAATTGCACGTTTTGTGCAATTTCTTCTTTTTTCACTATGTTTTCAAAAAGCCGTCTGCTGCAACAGCGTCAGAAAGCGTCTATATGAGGGAAAGGGTTAACTTCCAAAGACACCTAATGAGCATATCTGACCAATTGGAATTATAATTTAATTTGTTATTATTATTTTTTGACCGGCAGTGGCCTATAACTCGGCATAATGTACAAAGGCTTCTCAATATTCAAGCTTTCAACTGAAAACTTGAATATTTAATTACCATATACATGTTTACATTTAATAATTATGATACAACAATGAAAGAAAAGAAGGGAAAAGGGGCAATTGCTCCTCTTGAGCAATTTCTACTTTTCTCACAATGTTTTCTGAATATGTCTGCTGCAGAAGAATCAAAAGGAGTTAATTTCTACGCTTTGAACTTTATGACACAAGATATTTGATGTGTATCAATACAGAACTATTTTAAAAAGTATGCAAGGATGCATTTGGAAACAATTCAAGCCATGGCACCAGAATTTCAATATTGATTAACCTTTTTCCACATACAGACGCTTTTTGACGCATCTGAAGCAGACAGCTTTTTGAAAACATGGCGACAAAAGGAGAAATTGCTCAAGACGAGCAATTTCTTCTTTTGTCACCATGTTTTCAACTCGATTCAATTATTTTACTTTCATTCAAAGGGAGTTTCCAAATTTGTTCAGGGATGTTTTCAAAGTCGTCTGCTGCAGATTTGTTGTATGTGGGAAAGGACTAAAACTTAGACAATCTATTTTTGTAAATTGGGAGTTTGATCTTCACCTAAATGACCTTCAAAAACAATCCCAGTCCTCCATTTCATCTTGGCTTCATTCCTGGGAAATTAACAAACCATGTTTCAAGACGGAAATATATTTTTATTGTGAAGTAATGTCTTAATTATGAGGTTTATAGTGATAAGTTACTGTGTATATATTTTATTTGTATGGCATTTGTATGGCATTTGTATGGCATTTGTATGACTAGCGAGTCAGTGGTAATGCTTACAAACCCCACGATCCTGAATGCCAATGAGGGAAAGCCATTACAACTATGTTTGGTGTGACCTGGCAGGGGATCAAGCTAAAGACCTCCGCACACAAGGCGGTACCTTGTAGACAAATCTAGTAAGCTGATGTTTGCATCTTTAGATTAACATTCCCTACAAATACTACTGAAGTAGAGCCAAATCATTATTTTACTAAGTTTTTAATTAAAATCTTTCCCACTTGCAGACGACAAATGAAAACATTGTGGCGAAAGAAGAAATTACTCATGAGCAATTACTACTTTTGCAAAAATGTTTTCCAACTCTGTTAAGAGAGATTGTTTACGGTTTAACTAGATATTTTCAAAGAAGTCAGCTGCAGATTGGTTGTATGTGAGAAAGGACTAAATAACATTGGAATTAGTTTTTGTTGTTTGAAAATTGTGGCATCAAAAACCATAAGACACAAGTTGGCAGGTAATACATTATGAGCGAAGAAGGGATAATTGGGTAAAACATTTTTGCAGTAAAGCTGCAATTACACAATGAAAGCCATATGTTTGTTCTTCGTACATCATTGACTTGAACTTGCAGGAAAATATTTACTACTGTAACAGAGGTCCAGATAAGAAGGGATATACAGCTCTTCTCCCCATAATATCTCTCTTATTATTTTATTTATTTATTGGGGTTTTACGCCGCTTTCAACAATATTTCAGTTATATCACGGCGACAGTTCACTTATTCATGATCCCTGGGTAAACAAACCAGTACTAGGCTAGAAAATGTGCCTTGCCAAAGGGCACTCCGCCATGACCGTGTGCCGCGACTGGGGATCAAACCCGGGATACCCGGTTTCGAAATCCAAGATGCTAACCACTCGACCACAACGGATTCCCTCTCTTATTATTAAGCCAAACCCTATGATGTGGGTACTCAAAACAATTGTGTCATCGAGAAAATTCTTTTAAGTACCCACAACAAACGGTTAGAATGTAAAATAAGGATTTCAGGAGGATGCAAAACGCAGCTTAACCCTTTCCCTCATATAGACGCTTTCTGACGCCTCTGCAGCCGACGGATTTTTGAAAACATAGTGACAAAAGAAGAAATTGCTCAAAACAAGCAATTTCTCCTTTTGCCACAATGTTTTCAACTTTGAGTCACAGTTTCAATTATAGAGATTTTCTATTATTCAACAAAATATGTTCAAAGTTGTCTGCTGCAGAATGGGGCTCTGCTGTAACTGATACACTGTCGAAATATCACATCCTTTCAGCAGATGACTTTTGAAGACATTGTGCACAATTTTGACCATTTTCTCAATTATACCCACAATGTATAATCAACTCTCCTTGATGACTTTACTTCTGACATTATTTTCTGTATGGCTGTACAGTTTTTTCCTCAAAAGGTTTTCAAAACATATATATGACTTTGGAAATTTCATATCCATACTCCGTACTTAAACCTTTCCCACATACAGGAAATCTTCAGCAATATGGAAAAAATCTCCTTATCCCTTTCCCACCTGCGGACGCATTTCGACGCAATAGCAGCAGACGACTTTTTGAAAACATAGTGACAAAAGAAGAAATTGCACAAAACGTGCAATTTCTCCTTTTGACACAATGTTTTCCACTTTTTGTCATAGGTTATCCATTAAATTATGGAGATTTTCTATGTTTTGATAAAATACATTCAAAGTCGTCTGCTGCAGAATTGTCGTATGAGGGAAAGGGTTATACTAAAGCGTCTACATGTGGGAAAGGGTTGAAAGGAAATCGAGGGCTTGGCGTGAAAAGGTTGTAACTAAAATTGGTATTTTTTTACCAAGGTGAATTACCTTGCCATAAAGTCTTTATAAGCGTTAAATCATTTTTCTTGGTAAACAATGGAAATTTAGGTGCCATTGCTCGTTCTGAGCAATGGCACCTAAATTTGCATTGTTTACAAAGGGGTCAAAATTGCCCCTAAACCAGGGTTTTCAAAATAGGTTTTAAGATACAACCGTTTCACGCCAAGCCCTCGAAATATTTACTGCGGTTTTCATGGTATGTTTCAGCTATTTTGTAATAGCAACTTTTCACTAAAGCAGACAACATTTGACTGCTTTGCAGCAGACCACTTCAGTTCAATAGTGTGAGGAAAAATGTGAAATTGATCAACATGAGCCATTTTTAATTATGTCAACCAACAACTTTAAATCTCTGTCTCGACTTCTACTCTCAATTCCCCAGAAGTAGCAATTTCTTCTCAGACTTATAAGTCTTACGTGCAATTTCTCCTTTTGCCACAAGGTTTTCCACTTTTAGTCATAGGTTATCCATTCAATTATAGAGATTTTCTATTTTTTGACAGAATATGTTCAAAGTCGTCTGCTGCAGAATTGTCGTGTGAGGGAAAAGATTAACAGCAGACAGATGAGTATGAAAGGAGTGCAACTGTGAACCCATTCCACATGCAGACAATATAATAAAGTGACTGTTTGATGTAGTTGCTGCAGCCTGCACAGATTTGCTGTAAGGCGTTAGATTTGCTCTAAAGCTTTTCTGATATGACATTCTAACCCTTCCCCACAAACAAATCTGCAGCAGACGCCTTTTCAAACAATATTGGCAAGAATATGAAAAGTCTATGTAAATGAAAGTATAATAATTGAAGTGTTGAAAACCTTTTTCTGACAAAAGGAGAAAGGGCTAACTAGCAGGAAGTTATTCTTTTGTCACAATGTTTTCAAAATATGTCTGTTGCTGAAGCGGACAGTATGTGGAAATTTGTTAAGCGTTGTCTGTGATGAAAATATTATAGGAAAAAAATGTAATATTTATCTCTTTCACCACAATCTTAGCGAAAATCGTCTGCAGTATATATGCAACTACAGCAAGATCTTAAAAATTAAAATGGAAGAATAATACTCCTTTTGCCATAATGTTTTCAACAATATTTAATCATAATGCTTTCAATTAAACAAACTTTCCATAGTTTAATCAAGATGTTTCCAAGACGTCTGGTTCAGACGTTTTAATTTGTTTGTATAATATTATATGGGAATGGGTTAAAGTGAGTATATAAACAGGTAAATTCAGCAAAATCACTCTTAGTCTCTTAAGTAACCCACTAAAGCCTTTATTGTGGGTACTCAAACAAACTATCTCAGTGTTAGAGATCAAATAAGTATTTTTAACCCTTTCCCTCATACGACAATTCTGCAGCAGACGACTTTAATATATTTTATCAAATAATGGAAAATCTCTATAATTGAATGGATAACCTATGACTAAAAGTGGAAAACATTGTGACAAAAGGAGAAATTGCACGTTTTGTGCAATTTCTTCTTTTGTCACTATGTTTTCAAAAAGCCTTCTGCTGCAGAGGCGTCAGAAAGCGTCTATATGAGGGAAAGGGTTAAATGATGAAGTATGCACTTTATCGGGAGCACAAAGTTCCTATTCAGAGGGTTGAGAATCAAGCTAAGGCGTCAGTTCACTTATTCACGATCCCTGGGTAAACTAACCAGTACTAGGCTAGAAAATGTGCCTTGCCAAAGGGCACTCCACCATGACCGTAGTGCCGCGACTGGGGATCGAACCGGGGACACCCGGTTTCGAAATCCCCGACGCTAACCACTCTACCACAGCGGATTCCTCTTTCTCACATACAACAAATCTGCAGTAGAAGACTTTGAAAGCATCCAGGTAAGAATGTGACTCAAAATTCTCTTTAAAATGAAAGTGTAATTATTCAACGGCGCAGAAAACACTGTGGCAAAAGGAGAAATTGCTCCTTAACCCATTCCCTCATATAGACGCTTTCCGACACCTCTGCAGCAGACAGCTAGCTTTTTGAAAAACAAGCAATTTCTCCTTTTGCCACAATGTTTTCCACTTTTTGTCATAGGTTATCCATTCAAATTTAGTGATTTTCTAATTTTTGACAAAATATGTTCAAAGCCGTCGGTGGAAAAGGGTTTAGGCAAAATTTCTTATTTAGACACAATCTTTCAGAATTCTTCTTATGCAGAGGCGTCAGAAAGCGTCTGTATGCAGGAATATTTATTTATTTATTTAGTGGGGTTTTACGCCGCTTTCAACATTATTTCAGTTATATCACGGCGACAGTTCACTTATTCATGATCCCTGGGTAAACAAACCAGTACTAGGCTAGAAAATGTGCCTTGCCCAAGGGCACTCCACCATGACCAAGGTGCCGCGACTGGGGATCAAACCTGTATGCAGGAAAGGAGAGGACTAGATAAGGAGGAGTAAACTGGTCTTTTACCACCAATATCCCTCTTATGACTCAACTAAACCCAATATTGTGGGTACTCAACAAGATTCTTTTGGGTACCCACAACATAGGGTTTAATAAGGGTCAAATAAGGATTTTAGAACAAGATTTTATCTAAAGCTCTGAGAAAGGGTTAACCCTTTCCCTCATATAAACGCTTTCTGATGCCTCTACAGCAGACGGCTTTTTGAAAACATAGTGACAAAAGAAGAAATTGCACAAAACGTGCAATTTCTCCTTTTGCCACAATGTTTTCCACTTTTAGTAATAGGTTATCCATTCAATTAAAGAGATTTTCTATGTTTTGACAAAATATGTTCAAAGTCGTTTGAGGGAAAGGGTTAAATAGATAATAAACTAAGTCACTTCCCCTCTAAAAACCTACATCATTATCAACAACAAAAGCTCATGAGGTTGTTTTTCTATCCAATGAGATATGTATATGCAAATCAATGCCAACTTGCAAATCAAAACAAGCACTCTCATTTTTTTTTTACTTCTCCCCCTTTACAATATTGCCTTCATTTATCTTCCCAGATTATTCATGGTTATTACTTATTTCTTATCTAACCCTTTCCCAATTGCAGACACATTTGATACATCTGCAGCAGATGGCTTTTCAAGTTTTGCCAAAATGCTTTCAACAATATTTCTTCATTACAATTTCATTAAACCAATTCCCACAGCTGATAATTTATAAGAAATTTCTCCTTTTGCCAAAATATTTTCAATATTCATCTGCAATGCATTAAAATGCTTCATGTTTAAAGGGGTTAAAGAAATTCTCAATAGTTTGGCCAAGATGTTTATAATGTCGTTAGCGGCAGATTTGTTTTTATGTTGGATAGGGTTAACCATTAACCTGATAAGAAATTTCACCAGAAATCTGCTTTGAAAATATCTGAAGAATTAAATATCTTGCAACTCAAAAGGTGGAAGTATAATTTCAATACAAATTGGAAAACGGAGCCAACAATATATTTTTTTGTCCCTTTCCCCCCCCCAATTTTTTTAAATGTTGACTCCAAAATGTTCAATGTTGTCTGTATTAATTCGGGGGAAAAGCTTTGCTTTGAATCAGATGACTTTTGAAACATTGGCAGCTGATGTCTTTTGAACAAAAATATATGAGCATGTCTATGAGAAAAGGTACACAGTTCTAATATACTTAAATAAGCTTGTTAGAAGAATATGTCAACATGAGTAGATTCTGTTCAATGCAAACTTATCCCTTTTCCCCTGGACTAGCTCAACTATGTAATGAAAAATTGAGAAATTGCTTAAAACGAGAAATGTGTATGTGTCCTTCACTTATACTGCATCACTTGTGTTCCTGTTGGCTTCATGCATTTAGACAGTTGTAACTACATCTTGTTCAAGAAGTAGTTACAACCATTTTGCATGAAACCATTGATTTGACACCTTTGGAAAAAGGAGAAATTGCTAAAATAAGGGCATATTCCCAAAATATTTAACATCCAATTTTCTAGTAACTAAAGATATCAATTTTTATCTTATCAGGTAAATGTTTAAAGTTTCGCACTGACTTACTTTTAAAGGTTTTTCAAATATTTTTGCCTAAATGGTTGTATGTGGGGAAGGGTTAAACTGTGCTCTGGCTCAAAATTACCATTCAATCTTTTTTATATACAAAATCCCTTCTTTTTAATTACCATCAAAATGTCTTCAAATTGACATGTCTCAACATCATATTCTGCCTAAGGAACTGGGATAAGACTGGAATTTGCTAATTGATACACAGAAAAAGTCTCAAGAATTTGCTTTGCTATTTCCCTCATATAGACGCTTTCTGACGCCTCTGCAGCAGATGGCTTTTTGAAAACATAGTGACAAAAGAAGAAATTGCTCAAAATGAGCAAATTCTTCTTTTGCCACAATGTTTTCCCCTTTAAGGCATAGGTTATCCATTAAATTATAGAGATTTTCTATTTTTTGTCAAATATGTTCAAAGACGTCTGCTGCAGCATTGTCGTGTAAGGGTTAAAGAACAACTTTTTATAACCTTTACCCTCTGATGCCTAATAGCAGCAAACTACATTTTGGAAAAATTGTGGAGAGAGGATTTGTTTTTCGTTTTATTGGGGTTTTATGCTGCTTTCAACATTATTTCAGTTATATCACGGAGACAGTTCACTTATTCATGATCCTTGGGTAAACAAACCAGTACTAGGCTAGGCTTGCCCAAGAGCACTCCACCATGACCGTCATGACGCAACTGGGGATCGAACCCAGGACACCCATTGAGAGAGGAGAAATTGCAAATGAATTATGACAATTTCAGTCTTCAGTCTATGATGTAGGTGGATAAAGTTCAACCCAATCTTACATACAAAAAATCTGCATCAGAAAACCTTGACAACGGCAAAATTATGCAAGGGCTGTACACAAATGGAACTGTTATTTTTATGTGAGTTGAAAGCATTGTAACAACATGAGATGACCCATATTTGAACTTGACCTAGATAACAGTAAGACACACTTTGTGTCAAAATGTCAAGCTGCTGAAGCAAAAAATGTGGCATCTATAGTGTTAACAAGATTTTCCTTAAACTTTGCCTTGAGACCTAGTTTTTGACTGGACATGACCCATATTCAAACTTAGCCTACATATCATCAAGACAATCATTCTGACAAAGTTTCAATATTTTGAAGTTAAAACTGCAGCCTCCAGTGTTAACAAGATATTCCTTCAATTTGACCTTGTGCCCTAGTTTCTAAACCAATATGACCCATATTTGAACTTGACCTAGATATCATTTAGACAAACATTCTGGCAAAGTTTCAATATTTTTAAGTTAAAACTGCAACCTCCAGTGTTAACAAGATTTTTTCCATCCATTTGTCCAAGTTACCTAGTTTTTGACCTCCTATAGCCCAGTTCCAAACGTGTCAAAGATCGGATGTACATGAAGATGTTCTGATAAACTTTCATGAAGATCAAATGCAAAATGATGCCTGTAGAGTGTTTACAAGGCAATTATTTACGACACACGCTGGACAGACGCTGGACAAAGTATGATAACAAAAGCTCACCTTGAGCACTTCGTGCAAAGTTGAGCTAAAGGTTTGAAACTGGACCCGAACTTCTACCCCCAATGAAATTGCTAATAATGTCTTCTTTTTTATTTTACAATTCCCAAAAACGGATCTTTGCAGTGTTATTAATTTAAACCGATCAAGATAAGGTGATAAAAGATGCTGATTGAAAACTTGCTATAGCAATAAAGACAAGCTCCCATTGTATAACTCTTGAACCCCTAGATCACTCTCTATTTACCAGTCTATTTGAAAATCACAAATAATTTAGTTTCAGCCAAAAAATACATCAAAACTTCACTGAGCATAAAAACTTTTAAACTTTTTACATTATGTTGTATAGCATCTGGGATGTTTCATTTTCCAAAAGAGACATATTTGGCTCAAGCCCCTGAATAAGCCCTTACAAATCCCTTTTCAACCCCTACAAGATGGAGGAAGGCGTTAACCCTTTCCCTCATATAGACGCTTTCTGACGCCTCTGCAGCAGACGGCTTTTTGAAAACATAGTGACAAAAGAAGAAATTGCACAAAACGTGCAATTTCTCCTTTTGACACAATGTTTTCCACTTTTAGGCATAGGTTATACATTCAAATATAGAGTTGTCTGCTGCAGAATTGTCGTATGAGGGAAAGGGTTAAGTAAAGGGTGATTGGTTGCATCTGTCTAGCTCATCAGAAATGTCTAGCAGCACATTTCTCCATTCATTCTGCAAGTTCTAGGTTACACCGGAGTAAATACTACACACAACTGATAAATCAATCTTCAAACTTTCCAACAAACCCTTGTTTGTCATTTTGCAACAAGTTACTCTTGAAACCAGTGTTGCAAATGCAGAAATTGTTCATGATGAGCAATTTTTCCTTTGCCTACAATGCTTTCAACTCCACACACTTATTTTACTTTTGTTTTTAGATTTCTTACATATCTTAGCCTGAATGTTTTCAAATTGTCGGCTGCAGTTTTGTGATATGTACAAAAGTCGAAAGGGTAATAATTATGAGAAATTACTCCTTTATAAACAATGTTTTAAATTTTAACAGCTGCAATGTGGTTGTAGTTTTGATCACGAAACGATAGTTGGACAATTTTAAAACTGTTTCCCCCATGCAGATGCATTTTGACCCTTCAGCAGCTGCGCGATTTTTGACAACAATACCATTGTCTCACACCTGTACTCCACACAACACTCTTCCCAGCAACTTGGCTACCTTCAAACATAAGACTAGTTAGCTCCTTGGTGGAAGACAAATGATGCCAGTAATTATGACCTTTGTCAATCATTAGAAGGAATGAATGCCTGAAAAGGCGTTCAAACTCACAACCCAACAATTGATGGCCTTCATCTCTACAGACTGAGCCATCGCTGCTCAACAAAATATCCTTCTGACCATTGCATTTAGAAATAGGTAGATAAGTTTCCTACTGGAATATTTGTTTACAAATTTGCTATTTAACCATTTCCTTCATATGCATGCTTTGTGAAGTATAGTCTCTGCAGCAGGAGAATTTTGAAAACATGACCAAAGGAGAAATTGCTCAAAATGAACAATATCTCCTTTTGTCAAAATGGTTTCAACTTTTTATTCAATAATAGTGTTTATCTTTAAAGATTTTCCATATTTTTGTCTAAATGTCTTCAATGTTGTCTGTTGCCAATTTGTTGTATGTAGGAAAGGAATAATCAAACCCCTTACATAGGTACAGTTCCTACCAATATGCTTGTATTTCTATCAAACAAATATATTAACCCTTTCCCTCATATAGACGCTTTCTGACGCCTCTGCAGCAGATGGCTTTTTGAAAACATAGGTGACAAAAGAAGAAACTGCACAAAATGTGCAATTTCTTCTTATGCCACAATGTTTTCCACTTTTAGTCATAGGTTATCCATTCAATTATAGAGATTTTCTATTTTTTGACAAAATATGTTTGCAGGATTGTCCTATGAGGGAAAGGGTTAAGTTCCAAGTCTTGAATAGTAGTGATTTCATTTTTCATTGACAAGGGTAATTTTGACAATAAAACCTTAAATCACACACTTATCAAATAACCTTTTATTCTTATCTTGTAACAGTATCGCCGTTTAACCCTTTCCCTCATATAGACGCTTTCTGACACCTCTGCAGCAGACGCCTTTTTGAAAACATAGTGACAAAGAAAGAAATTGCTCAAAATAAGCAATTTCTCCTTTTGCCACAATGATTGACACTTTTAATCATAGGTTATCTATTCAATTATAGAGATTTTCTATTTTTTGACAATATGTTCAAAGATGTCTGCTGCAGAATTGTTGTATGAGGGAAAGGCTTAAAAATTCAGCAGACAATTACCTACAAAGCAAAGCATTGTTATTGAATAAAGTTGTAAACATTGTTGCATAAGGAGAAATTGCTCACTATGAACAATTTCTCCATTTTCCACAATGCTTTCAAGTCACCTGCTGCAGAAATATTAATATGCGTTTACATGTTTCAAGAAGGGTTCACCCTTCCTTATATAAAACAAATATTTGGCAAACAACTTCAAAAACATCTAGACAATTATATGATAAATTTCAAGAAATCGTCACCTGTCAATTGTGATATTGTTTGTTTGTTTGTTTGGAGTTTAACGCCGCTTTCAACAGCTTTGGTCATATCACGGGGGTCAGTGCACCTACCCATGTTTTCCTGGCTTTCCCACACCAGTACTTACACAACATTCTTTCGAAGTCACTGACTACTTTCTCACATAGATCAGGTGAGAGGCAATGGAAAACATCGCCCGAAAGAATGTCGCCGCAACTGGGTATCGAACCCGTGACCTCCAGATCACGAGTCAGATACGCTACCAATTGAGCTACCCGGCCGGGTCTTGTGATATTGAATCAGATCACTGACTGCCTATGCAAGAGAAATCCCAGGCTTTGAATACAACTGCCAATTAATGAAAATTGGAATATAATTTGGGGCCTCGTTAAAAAGCTTTTATTTGGCAAAATGATGTGGCGATAATTAAAATGGCAAATGTAGTGCTTCTTAAGTTAGGGGTATAAATGTAAAGCTTTGTTAATGCAGTTTCCTGTTTGGGGTATAAATATAAAAATTTGTTGTTTACCTGCTCATCGTGTCATCTTCCGAGTCAAAGAAACTAGTGGTTTCAAGGTCACTGCTAAGCATCGTAGAGGATTCATAAGAGTGACCATGACCTCTCCTTGCGCTGTGTCGAAGGTCGAGTTTTGGGTGTCCATTTAGGCGTGGTGGGTGGGCTGTAATGATAAATGATATAACATGTTAATTGTTTGATAAATATATTATTTCGCAAAATGATGTCACTACCAACAGACCAACAAGGGGACCTGTTCTACTTATTCTTTTTATACTTTCATTTCCATATTTTTACCTAGAATCTTGCAAAGTGATCTGCTGAAGACTTGTTGTATGTGGAAAGAGTTGATAGTTGTAAACTTGTGTTTTATGGGTCTTTAACCACTTCCCTCATATGACAATTCTGCAGCAGACGACTTCGAACATATTTTGTCAAAAAATAGAAAATCTCTATAATTGAATGGATAACCTATGACTTAAAATGGAAAACATTGTGGCAAAAGGAGAAATTGCTCCGTTTTGAGCAATTTCTTCTTTTGTCACTATATTTTCAAAAAGACGTCTGCTGCAGGTGTCAGGGTCTATATGAGGGAAAGGGTTAACCACTTCCTTTATATACCTTCACATGTTGACTTTTGAAAATATATTTTGAAGCATCTGCAGAAGATGAATTTCTGAAGCATAATGTGGCAATGAACAATTTCTCTTTTAGACACAAAGTTTTCAAATTTTTCCAATAGTTTTACTTTAATTAAATTTTTTGTAGAGTGCTTTTTCTACATTTTCATTTCCAGATATTCTTCATATTTTTGTCTATGAGTTTTTTTTAAAGTCGTCTGCTGCAGATTGTTTGTATGTGGAAAAGGATTTAAATGCAGAAGACAATTCTAATCAGTACACAGACTGTTGGTGTCAAGATTGGATTCTGGAAACTGGCTAAATGGAATAGATGGAGTATATATGATCTACATAAAAGAAGTAGTTATACATTTGTCTTCCAAAAATCAAGCTTTTAATAATTTAGAAGAATTTAACCCTTTCCCACTTATAGACGCATTTTGATGCATCAGTTTTATTGGGGTTTTACTCCGCTTTCAACATTATTTCAGTTTATATCACTGCGACAGTTCACTTATTCATGATCCCTGGGTAAACATTTTGATGCATCAGATGACTTTTCAAAACACTGTGACAAAAGGAGAAATTAACAAGAATTTGCATATTTTTTATGTAGACATTTTCAAAGTCATCTGCTGCAGATTTGTTGTATGTGGGAAAGGGTTAACCACATTCACACATGTATGGCAGTGGGTGTTTGACGCATCTTCAGCAGACGACTTTTAAAAAAACATTTTGAGAAAAGGAGAAATTACACATCTAGACTTAACGCTTTCTGACATCTCTGCAGCAGACGGCTTTTTGTAAACATAGTGACAAAAGAAGAAATTGCACAAAACGTGCATTTTCTTCTTTTGCCACAATGTTTTCCCCCTTTTTGTCATAGGTTATCAATTCAATTATGGAGATTTTCTGACAAAATACGTTCAAAGACGTCTGCTGCAGAATAGTTGTAGGAAAGGGTTAACCTTAATTTATATATAGTTATAACATGTTTTTCTCAAGTGTTTTCAATGACGTCTGAAGCAGTATTGGTCTAAGATTATGTGAGCAAAAGTGTTGAAAAGTATCAACATTACAAATTTAAGTTATATAAGTGTAAAAGAGATTTTGTCATAAAGCCCAGTTTACTCAGATCTCCTCAGCAGCATATTGAAGTAATGTGTAAACTCAATTATCCACCTAAATTAGGTCTAAACTGGGGTGCCTTTGATGTTTTATCATACAAATTAACACACCTCTTAGGATGAGTTCACTTAACCTTTTCTCTCATTCAGTTGCTTTCTGACGCATCTGTCAGCAGACGACTTTTTAAAACATTGTGGCAAAAGGAGAAATCGCTCATAATGAGCAATTCCACCCTTTGCCACAATGCTTTCAACTTCATTCAATTATTATACTCTCATTAGCAGAGATTGTTCATATTTTTGCTTTCAAAGTCGTTTGCAGCAGATTTTTTGTATGTGGGAAAGGACGGGGTTAACTGAAGCTGTTTATGACACATGCCTGGCTAATATCAAAGAAAACCAACTCATTTATAGGCTTAATACTATATCTTTCAACAGTATATATACTAATCATAAATGCAGTCTTAGAAAATTGTTCTATTTAAATTGTGTTGTATCTGTTTGTTTAATCCTTTCCCTCATATGGACGCTTTCTGACGCCTCTGCAGCAGACAGCTTTTTGAAAACATAGTGACAAAAGGAGAAATTGCACAAAACATGCAATTTCTCCTTTTGCCATAATATTTTCCACTTTTTGTCATAGGTTATCCATTCAATTAAGGAGATTTTCCATGTTTTGACAAAATACGTTCAAATTCGTCTGCTGTAGAATTGTCGTATGAGGGGAAGGGTTAATAAATGTTTCATTCGTTGATTGGATGATTTTTACCCTTTCACATACAACAAATCTGCAGTAGACAAATTTGAAAGTATCTTCACTTAAATATGGAAAATGTTTTTATTGAAATTGAGATGAAAACATTGTGGCAATAGGAGAAATTGCTCATCTTGCAATTTTTTTTTTCAAAAGTCGACTGCTGCACAGGCATCAGAAAACTTCTACATGAGGGAAAGGGTATAAGCTATCTTAAGAATATTGCTCTATTTAAATTTTGTTGGATCTGTTTCTTTCAATGCTTATTCAGACAAATTTCCTTTGTTGATTGATTTATTGAGTTGAACCGTATTTAAATATTTGTGTATTGTGGCAGAAGGAAAAATTAATCATAATTCAATTTCTCCTAACTTCTTGAACTCAACATGTTTGACTTTTACCAGTCTTGGGTATTACCCAACTGAGGATTGAACTTCTTGAACTGACAACATGTTTGACTTTTACCAGTCTTGTGTAGTACCCAACTGAAGATTGAACTTCTTGAACTCAACATGTATGATTTTTACCAGTCTTGGGTATTACCCAACTGAGGATTAAACTTCTTGAACTCACAAGGTAGAAGAAGATTTACCAATACACGACTGAGTCAGTACTTATTACGATAGAAGAGAAGAAATAAAATCAGCATGTATACCCTATATTCTGCCCTCTTATCCAATTATCCTATAACATAAAATTCCCCTTGCCATTTTTACCAATTTTCTTGTATGTTTTAACCCTTTCCCTTATACGACAATTCTGCAGCAGACGACTTTGAACGTGTTTTGTCAAAACATAGAAAATCTCCATAATTGAATGGATGACCTATGACAAAAAGTGGAAAACAGTGTGGCAAAAGTAGAAATTGCACGTTCTGTGCAATTTCTTCTTTTGTCACTATGTTTTCAAAAAGCCGTCTGCTATAGAGGCGTCAGAAAGCGTCTATATGAGGGAAAGGGTTAACCCTTTCCACCTGCAGACGTATTTTGATGCATCTGCAGCAGATGACTTTTGAAAACATTGTGGCAAAAGGAGAATTGCTCTGAATAAGCAACTTCAACTTCCCCTATTGCCACAATGTTTTCAACTGTATTTAATAATGTAACTCTCATCTATGAAGATTGTTTCACTAATTTGTGAAGATGGTTTCAAATTGATCTGCTGCAGATTCGTTGTATGGGGGGAAAGGGTTAAGTGGCTTCCAACAAGGAACACACTCTCTTACACCTTTCTCCCATTCAACATATGAGCCGTCCCACGAGAAAAATATTATTGTTGACTCTGCGTAAAGTATCGATCCGGATCAGCCTAAGCATAGACACTTTTCGCTTCATGTGTATTTTCTGTTACAGGAATCATTGCTCTGTACCATTCCCCCCCCCCGAAACGGAATGTGTCGGTCCACACAGACTGACCTGGGTCAATACATTACGCAGAGGCCATAATGTTAGTTTTCTCATGGGACAGCTTATATCTACAATCAGACAGCTTTGAAATAATAGTCTCCATAAATAAAAGTATAATTATTGAATAAAATTGAAAAATATTGTGGAAAAAGAAAAACAAGAGGTCTGACTTGCTTTTCTACAAGAAGATTTTTAAAGTGTTTATAACTACATGAACATAACAGGAAAACAAGCCCCCCCCCCCCCCCCCCCCCCCCCCCCCCTTGGGCATCCATGTTTTTCAACAATTGTGGTAGAGGGTTAAGGCCTTGAGCTCTATGAATGCATTACCATGTATTTACAATGGAAAATCAAAGCGCCAATGGCACTGTAGTGGCGATCGTATTCATATATTGCAACAACTACAAAGCGTTTATAATATTTATAAAAACCTTTCAGATATAGCATTTGTATGACTTGAAAACATTGTGAGAAAATGTGAAATTTCTCATTTTATCACAATGTAAGATATAGCATTTGTATGAGTTGAAAACATTGTGAGAAAATGAGAAATTTCTCATTTTATCACAATGTAAGATAGAACAGTTGTAAGAGTTGAAAACATTGTGAGAAAATGATGATAGAATAGTGAAGAGTTGAAAACATTGTGAGAAAATGATGACAGAATAGTGAAGAGTTGAACACAGTGTGAGAAAATGATGATATAATAGTGAAGAGTTGAAAACATTGTGAGAAGAACAGTTGTAAGAGTTGAAAACATTGTGAGAAAATGATGATAGAATAGTGAAGAGTTGAAAACATTGTGAGTAAATAATGATAGAATAGTGAAGAGTTGAAAACGTTGTGAGAAAATGATCGTTGATAGAACACTGTAAGAGTTGAAAACGTTGTGAGAAAATGTCATTTTCGTAGGACAATATCTTTTCTAAAAAAATGTTAATCAATCATTTGTTCCTAATTCAAAAATTATGAAGACATATAACTATAAAAAGTTGTTTTCGTAACAACCAAAATATGGTAATATGGGATTAAAAGTCGTAAGCAAAGTTGTTTTCGCGGCAGCCGAGTTGTTTTCGTGAGCCGATTTTATTTATTTATATGCGTTTTAGCCTACGACACTCACTAATTTTTCTATTTCGCGTAATTAGTACAAAAAAAATACTATTACATACTTTTAAAATTCATCGTTATATGTTTGTGCACATGCTTTTAAGTAAATAATTAGAAAACTTATGAATACATGTGATTTATTGTCAAATAAAACGTTGTTTTTGTGACAGTCATGTTGTTTTCGTGAGCCGACTTTATTTATTTATTTGCGTTTTAGCCTATGCCACTCTATAATTTTGCAATGTTATTGAAAACGGGACCAGGTACGAAATAAGCACTTTTTACGGACCATAATTGTTAAACTCGTAGGTATTTTCAGAAATTACAAAAGAAGTTAATTGGCCGTTTTATTTTGGCGAGGTGCTTTCAGAGTACAACCAATTCCTGTAAACACGGTAATATTTTACTCTCAGGCCGAATCAGGTTAAAGGTCAAAAGGTTACGGTTGACTACAGTAAAAATAGAACGAGGCACAGCTCTGCATACCATACCCAAGACGCGCGATGATATTTATTATCTGCCCAAACATGAAGAAAGCTAATATGTAAATAGTTTAACTCTATTTAGATATTTTCTCGGTAAATCTCAAATATTAGTACCAATCCGGTATCAAAGTAGCACTAACATTATCATTATTAATCGTGTGCCTGCATCACTGATGGAACTATATATATATATGGCGGTTTAACGGAAGTGAGTAAATTGCCTTTGCAGAAATATCTAACCGACTGTTCAAAACCGACTATATAAGTTTTTTTTCGTTGTTGTTGTTTTGGTAGCACTGTGGCGATTGTCAACCAATCGCCACAAAAATAACAAAAATCTTTTCCCACAAACAACAAATCTGCTGCAGATGATTTTGAAAAATCTAAAATATTAAAATCCACATAAATTAAAACATCTTTTTTTTAAATAATTGAAATCAAACTGTGGCTCAAATTGAGCAATTTAATTTTTTGTGACAATGTTCTCAAAAAGTATCTGCAGCACAGGCAACTGAATGGATTTACATGTTGAAAAGGGTTAAGCTTTCCATGAAAACAGCCCCCCTATTGGCAAAGGCTATTACTACTTATTATAATACAAATTTGATTTGATTTGATATTAATATTACATGATCAATTTAACCAGTTCCCACATACAACCAATCTACAGCAGATAAATTTGAAAATTTCTTTAAAATGAAGTATCATTGTTGGATAGGGATGAAACATAGTAGTGGCAAAAAGATATTGCTCATGATGAGCAATTTCGTATTTTGCCACAATGTCTTCAAAAGTTATTTGCTGCAGATGAATTAGAAAATGTCTGCAGGTTGGAAAGGATTTATACTCAGGGATAGGTTTTGAAGTAATTTTTATGCAGAGTGTTAATCCTTCCCTTGAAGCAGCTGAAATTTGACACCTGTTCATTCGACAAATGTGCTTAAAAAACATTTTGAGAAAAGTAAAAATTTTACAAAACAATAATTTCTTCCATAACACACAATATTTTCAAGTGCATTGATAGTACTAAAATTAGCATTTGGTGATGGCTTGCAAAGGGGCCTACACACAGGCAACCCAAAACTCCTGGTGTCTTATTCTTAGCATTAACCACTAAAGCTTCAAAAATAATCCTAGGGATCCCAACTACAAAACAAGAAGATCAGTGACAAATTGATTATGTGGGGTTAGCAATAGAGGGCTGGTGAAACTGGAGATGAAAACAGGATAGAGCAAAATTAGTAGTGAATATGACAAATTTAACCCTTTCCCTCATACAACAAATCTGCAGCAGACGACTTTGAAATTAATTTGTCAAAGGTATGGAAAGAGTCCATAAATATAAGTGAAGTTATTGACTAAGGTTGTGAACATTGTGGCAAAAAGAGAAATTGCTCATTATGATACAATGCTTTCAAAACGTGTCTGCTGCAGAGGCGCCAGAAAGCGTCTTCATGTTGGAAAGGGTTTTTAATATAATGCGCTACATATTTCAGCATGCAGGCATGGCTGTAGATGAAGACATGCATCTTTTTTATGAATTTTTTTTATGGCATTAGAAATCTCCAGGCTTATTGAACTTGCCTGTGCCACCAGTATAGAGCATGACCGCGCTTTATACTGCCGGCAGCTTGTCTCACTATTTTTAGCTTTGGATTTTTCAAACTGATAAGCTGGACAAGTCCATTTTAAAAATACAGTATTTAAAGGGTTAAATGTAAAACAGTTGCAATTTATATAATAATGTTGGATACAAAGCTGCAAAGGTGTCAAATGTCATACATATTAGGTAAAGGCTTAAATTCTTTCCCTCATACAACAATTCTGCAGCAGACGACTTTAAACTTATTTTGTCAAAAAATAGAAAATATCTATAATTGAATGGATAAACTATGACTAAAAGTGGAAAACATTGTGGCAAAAAATTGCTCGTTTTGAGCAATTTCTTTTTTTGTATTTATGTTTTCAAAAAGCTGTTTGCTGCAGAAGCGCCAGAAAGGGATTTTATGATGGAAAGGCTTAAAACTCTTTCAATGATCAATTTTCAAAATAGATGTCAGCATTATATTTGGGAAGATCAATAGCAAATTCTAGGAATATCAAGATAAACATTTTGAGCTGAGCAGCCAACAATTTAGAGCCAAGAGTCCAAGGGTTAACCCTTTCCCTCATAGAGACGCTTTCTGATGCCTCTGCAGAAGACAGCTTTTTGAAACCATAGTGACAAAAGAAGAAATTGCTCAAAATGAACAATTTCTTCTTTTGCCACAATGTTTTCCACTTTTAGTCATAGGTTATCCATTCAATTATACAGATTTTCTATTTTTTGACAAAATGTGTTCAAAGTCGTCTGCTGCAGAATTGTTGTATGAGGGAAAGGGTTAATACATCTTTCAACATCATATTTCTGTTTTAAGAAGATACATCTTTATAATTTGTGATACTATTATGAATCAGATGCCAGTAGTCATGTGTCAAGTGCACCTGTGAGAAAGATTTAAACATTAGTGCTATGATAGGCCTGAATCTTTCACCTTGATTTTCCTCCTTTATGACTTAGTATCTAAATTAACCAGAGACAACATGGTTTAAACATGTCATGAACGTGGAATTAACTAGTTATGTTTCTTGTATCGTTACATTCAATTATTGTTGCAAATTTAAAGTGAAACAGACAATTTATTGAGGTTAAATGCCGTTTTCAACAATATTTCAGTTATATCACAGCTACAACTCACTTATTCATGGTCCCTGGGTTAATAAACCAGTACTAGGCTAGGATATGTGCCTTGCCCATGGGCGCTGCACCATGTAACAACTGGGGATCGAACCCGGGAGCCCTGGTTACAAATCCCCAACGCTAACACAGGGGTCTCATTATATTTTGGAGTAGAAGGGTGATGAAGGAAAGTAGAAGGGGGGTCTGGGGGTCCTCCCCCAGCGGGGTAACAGGGGCAGCGGCCCTTGACAGCCGGGGGTCCCGGGGGCCGCAGGCCCCCGGCCGAAAACGATTTTGAGCATTATGAAATCAGTATAGTTAGGTCTCCTGACAGGAAAATTCCTGTCATTTTACATGTGTATTTACAGTGATTCAGATTGCAACTCAGTCTTTCAAGACAGCTGTCCTAAATGTAAAAAAAATCTCAGGCCATTTTGTCCTAAACTTGAAAAATTCATAGGCCACTAAAAGACATGCTAAATCCAAACTTGCACTAACTCATGAACACCTATTACAATCTTCAACAATATTTAAAACCTTTTAGAATTGCAGTTAATATACTAACAGGTTGAGAAAACATGTGGCACAAGGAGAAATGAGCAATTTATTATTTTCCACAATGTTTTCAAAAGTCTTCTTCAGGTGACTGTCTTACTTGAATTTTAAACTTATTTACAGTGTTAAGCTGGAGTGAATAATTGTTATTTTCACTTTTACTAAATTTAAACATAACTAAAGGGGCATAGAAAAAGTCATATAATTGGATGTGGTTTCGAAAGAAAATGAAGAATTTCCACTATGTGATACCTGGACAGCCTAAAATGTTCAAACTTTCAAGTAGTAGGCATGTATATTTTTGAAATGGGGGGATTCTCTTTTTCTAGCAAAAAAAAAGTTTTGAGTGCTACTGTACAGTGTTTGCTCCAGCCCAACATTTTTTAGGGTCATATACTTGGAATTTATGGGGTCATTTGAAAATGTTGGGGGTCATTTCATGATTTGAATATTTTGAGGTCACACACATGGTTTTCATTAACTTAAGAAACCATAAACAATTCTGGTGTATTTTTAGTGTCTTTTAATCACAACTTACTATAACTGAGAGTAAATGACTAGAAGATGACTAGACTTAGAAAATTAACAGACTTCCATCACAATCATTTTACACTGTCACAGATTCCTTACAGTTGCCATTGTTCATAAGTGAGTTATTTGTTTGAACTGTTTAACAGTCAGCACAATAGCTTGTTTGAGCATTGAATTGGGCATTTCACATTCCTGTTGGGGCTTGTGATCGCTTTCTTTACTTTGCGATTCCAGACTGTGTTTTTGGACGGGAGAAAAATGATGTTAAACGCCGCTGCTTAGCAGACGATGGAGCTGACATTTTTTCCCGGATATTTACGTCAGGGACTCAATCGGCACATCTCTAACCAAAATATGCCATCATGATCCATAGCGTGTTTCAGACAGACTCGATTCAAGTTATTATGCCTTTTATATCCTTGACAGCTATCACAACGATAACAAAAACCATGTTTATAATTATTATTATATTAATTTGAGCCTAAAAGTTATGCAGCTTACCTCTTTACCACTTTAATCTATCAAAATCAATTCACAACGGCGAAAAAATTAAAATCTGAAACAAATTTGTTTTCGGTTAAATAAACTAGACGAAATCGGTAAAAAAACCTAAAACGAAATATCGCCCAAACTTGTTTGAATAAGATATATAACTATTTCGTTAAATAACCATTTTGGTGTACTTTAACAACAATACCCACAATACCGTATTCGGTCATCCTCGGTTCAAATCGACCACAATGTGAGTTATGAAACGTCATTTCATTTTCGCTACTGGCCTTAAGCATAACTTGTTCAAAGTTCGGCTGCAGATTTGCACAAAACACAGAAGCTTAATTGTTTTTTTGCTGTCTGCTTGCATCGTTTATGTAGTGGTCCGAAAAAAGGAAGTCCCGTCTGTCAATGCATTTGATTTTTTTTATGTTGGGTGCAGAAAATTGAAGCCGTTTTAAACGCTTTTTTCTGCATTAAAATCTGCTCAGCCAGAAATTTTGAAAGGCTCTAGACCATTTGACAGGCAAATCAGGTACAGTTCTTATCGAGGAGTTGGACAATTGTTCTAGATCGGCTGAATTTTGATTATTTTGTTCCGTATTAATGCTTGTCGACGCGTTATCTTTCCCGAAAAAAAATTCAGCGATTGTCGAAATTGCTTTCGCTCCGACATTTTGAAAGGGTTTAATCCGGGTTCTTAAAAGACGCCCTACGATTGGCTGGTATGTAATAAGCCAGCCAATCAAATCGAGTTTTACATTTTTCCATGATCATTAGACGCTTTACATGTAGTACACAATAATGCATTATAACTGCAATAAAGCGCATGACTCGACAAAACACTTTGTTTATTATGAAGCAAAATGCGTTTACTGCACATGATATTTGTCACCTTTTTCTCGTAGCAATTGAACGTATGGACTTTGTATCGTTTTTAGGTTTATTTAGGGACATGTTAAGACCAAAATCATGAAATCTTACTAATTTAAAAGGCAGCTGTTAAACTGAAAGTAGCCGGGTCATACGGTCATTATTGCCGGGGGAAATCCCCGGCCCCCGGCTCTTATTGAGACCCCTGCTAACAACTCGACCACGGTGAATGCCTACCAGCCAAATAGAAACAAAGTTATGACCAATAAATGCAGATTATGACAGACTAGCGAAGGAGACATGCTTCCCAAATGGCTCTCTAACCTAAAGGCAAGCAACACAAAAATGAAGCATCTAGTTCGCTGAAAAGTTCATGAGGTGACCTACTTTTTGACCGGAAGTGGTTCATTTCAATTTGACCCAGATTTGATCAACACCTTTAGCCTCGACAAATAATAAGATTTGACCCAGTGACCTACATTTTGACTCTTTAAGACCCAGATGGGTTTGGGATAATAAATGTATTGATAAATTGTTCATGAAGATTTGAAGGAAAATGTGTCCTTTATTAAATTAATGTTGCTCAGGAGAGCTAAAATATTAAATTTATCATTTAACTCTTATCTGACTATAAGCAACTTCAAGGGATTAGTGGAAACCCTGTGCAGTAAAAACATATGAGCAGTTTTCAAGGAAACCAAAACCTTAATCCTTTCCCACAAACAACAAATCTGCAGCAGATAACTTTTAAAATAATCAGGCAAAAACATGGAAGATATCTATGAATAATTAATTACTGTAAAAAGTTGAGAACTTTGTTGCAAAAGGTTGAATAGCTTGTTTTGAGCAATTTCTCCTTTTGCCACACTGTTTTCAAAAGTGGTCTGCTGCAGTTGTCAGAAAGCATCTAACTGTTTGAAAGGTAGGGTTAATGTCAATATTACATGTACGGAATAAGACCTGCCAGCCAGCACATCCATGCTAGCGGGTCCACATGGCTACTGCTTTTCAGAAGTTTCTTGAAACCTCCAATATATATATAACAAAGTGAAATGCCAGATCGGATTACGCAAATTGCAAATGCCTTACAGTTGGTTTTTCCAAGAGCACTGCTCATAAGAAAAATACTGGAGAAATAGTGAAATCCATGCCCCTTTTACCATAAGATCTTCACAGGCAAAGCCTAGATAGAGGGTGAGGAGGATCATGCAGGGCCAACTAAAAGCTTACCATAATCTGAGTCCCTACAACAACTGTGGTTACACAGCTTTGTCGAGGAATGCCGAGAGCTCCTATGCCTCCCATGGTCTAAGTCATAAAATACACGGTCTGTTAGTAATATACACATTGAACAGCTAGCCATGTCTCAAGGCGTGTTAGTATTATACATATAAAACAGCTAGCGCTATGTCTCAAGGTGTGTTATTAATATCACACAGAACTACTAGCTATGTCTCAATGCATGTTATTTATATCACACAGAACAACTAGCTTTGTCTCAAGGTGTGTTATTAATATCACACGGAACAGGTAACTATGTCTCAAGGTGTGTTATTAATATCACACAGAACTATTAGCTTTGTCTCAAGGTGTGTTATCAATATCACACAGAACAACTAGCTTTGTATCAAAGTGTGTTATTAATATTACACAGTACAGCTAGCCAGGTCTCAAGGTGTGTCATTAATCTAGCTATGTCTTAAGGCATGTTATTAATTTACACATTAAACAGCTAGCAATGTTAATAAAAACTTATCAGATGTGTTACTGAGATGATCCTTAAGAGAAAACAAAGCTTAAGTCTTGAGGATAAAATTTTTTAATTTTAGAACATAGAACTCCCCCTTTTCTATAGACTCATTTGCTTTTTATATGCGATATCCTGTTTTAATATTATCAATCCTTAATCAGAGCTCCAGATAAAGGGCATTGTTCGTGTTTTAAAATACTTATTTAGCCTCCAACATATATGTTGTGTATACTCACAAGAATCAACAAAGTGGGATACACATGTTTTGATTGACTGTTTGAGATTTCAGTTATATCATGGCCTTTCCAGTACTACTGGTAAATTAATCGTGACACCAACCAGTCAGTCAGAATGCTAACCCAGCAACCCTGAGCGTCTAGGTCAGCCATTACTACCATTTTTTAAAGTAATTGGTATGACCCGACCTGGGTTCGAACCCTCAACCTCCTGCACCAGAGGCGGACACTCTACCAATACATAATCGAGGTGGTTTGAGTATCAACAACGTAGGTTTGAATGAGTGCCCATTAACTAACCAGATACCAGATGAATTTTACCGTTTCCCACATACAGCATATCTGCCGCAGACAACTTTATCCCTTTCCCTCATACGACAATTCTGCAGCAGACAACGTTGAACATATTTTGTCAAAAAAAAGAAAATGTCTATAATTGAATGATTAACCTATGACTAAAAGTGGAAAACATTGTGTCAAAAGGAGAAATTGCTCATTTGAGCAATTTCTTCTTTTGTCACTATGTTTTCAGAAAGCCGTCTGCTACAGAGGCGTCGGAAAGCATCTATATGAGGGAAAGAGTTAATGCTTAAAATACAAATTTCTATATTTAGCCAGATTGAAGGTGTAATCAGTAAAACCAATTAAAAAGAATCCGTGATTCTGCTTTTAAAAAAAATCCCAAACAGAAGGCATATACTAAAAGAGTCATTATTTTTCAATTTGATAGGTTGTGTTCCACTTGAGGGAATGTTTGCACTAAAAGAGTTTGCTCAAGCAATACCTTGATTTCCATGAAATCCCTATCTCCAAAAACAGCACTTTAGTTGATTACAACGTCATATATTGACATGAATACTAATAACTGTTTTCTCACTTGCAGACTCATTTTATGGCAATTGCAGCACATGACCTCTAAAAGCAATGTGTGGCAATGATCAATTTTTTCCTTTTGCAGCAATTTTTTCTACCCCAATACTTTTTATTTCGAGACATTTTCCATATTTTTGTCTAGAAATTAACCAAATTGTCTGTAGCAATTGCATTTGCATTTCCTATGTAAGTAACCAGTACTACTGATCTATTTATCTGTACACAAGTAAGTCAACCCTATTGCCAACCCAACAATCCTCCTGGGGCCAAGGAGGAATAGAAGAGAGATCAGGCAGGAATAAATGTCATCTTGACAAGAGTATTTCAAGAGACACAGTCATGTGTCGCCAGTCAATATGTCACAGAGTTGTCATCTTAGACCTTAGAATCACTCTTCAAAGGTAGGAGACAAAAACAGTTACTTAGCAGTTAGTGTTATGATACATGAGAAGCTTTCTACAAATCACTACATTCTTGACCCATTTCTTAAGTCTATCTAAGGAGTCTTTAAACCCTTTACCACACTAACCCTTTCCCTCATCGACAATTCTGCAGCAGACGACTTTCAACATATTTTATCAAAAAATAGAAAATCTCTATAATTAAATGGATAACCTATGACTAAAAGTGGAAAACATTGTGGCAAAAGGAGAAATTGCATGTTTTGTGCAATTTCTTCTTTTGTCACTATGTTTTCAAAAAGCCGTCTGCTGCAGTGGCGTCAGAAAGCGTCTATATGAGGGAAAGGGTTAAGATACATTTTGATGTATCTGTCACATAAGATTTTTATAAACAGTGGCAAAAGAAGGAGTAACTCATAATTGTCATAATGCTTTCTACTCCACTCCTTATCAAGACCTCTCAAATGGGTTTATAAAATGTCATGCAACAATATATACCTTCCCGATTACAAATCACTTTACATGCCTGCAGCTAATTCCAATTTTTCTTCGTTGTTCTAGTAGGTCACACTATGAATATCTTATGTCCAAATTTTCATTTTTCTTCTTCTTCAGATTTAAGTTCACGTGACAATGGTGTAAACATTTACTGTGTAATCAGATGAACTTTTTTTTCTCTGTGAACTATTAGATTGTTTTGAAAAGGTGTTATTAATCAAAATGAGAAATATCTCCTTCTCCCAACAATATTATGTTAATATATTGTCTGCTGCAAAGGCATCCAAAGTATCTATATCAGGGCAAGGTTTAATGGACAACATTAATAACCAGCGATCCAAACTTAATTCTTACCTCGTCTAGAACTGAGCACCGAGTCTGTTTCGGTACACGTGTCACAATGGTCGTCTCTCGAAGCATTCGCACTGAAAGAGAAAAGTAAAAATGTTCAGGATAAAAAACCAGAAAACAAGCCAATCAGTGTCTATGGATGCATCATGATAGGGTCGTAAAATACCTGGCAGTGTTGACTATAAAGTATGTGGATTTGAAGGTTTCCAACCCTTTCCCACTTAAAACAAACTTGCAGCAGACGACTTTGAAAACATTGTGGCAAATGTAGAAATTGATCATTTTGAGCAATTTCTCCTTTTGCCACAATTTTTCCATAAGTCCTCTGCTGCAGATGCGTCATGTGGTGGGAAAGGGTTTAAATTTTATCTCACGCAATAGTCTCGCTATTGAAATATAAAACCCTTTCCAACATATTTAAATCTGTAGCGACTGTAAAAAATACCTACACAATAATATGGGAAATCTACATTAAATTGAAGATATAATTATCAAATAGGGTTGGAAACATAGTAGCAAAAGAAGAAATCGCTCATGATAAGCAATTTTTACTTTTGCCACAATGTTTACAAAAGTTGTCTGCTGAATATGCACCACATAGCATCTGTAAGTGGGAAAATGTAAATGATAATTTACTTGTTATTACTCATTAGATGCACAATAGCTTGTAGTGAGTGGTATGACCCTAAGCAATGCAAATTTCATAACCTAGTCAGTAAGGGATCATGAATATGTGTTCTGTCACAGTGATATAACTTAAATTCAGTTGAAAATAAAACCAAAATGATGCACACATAAGACTAGTCTGAGTGATAACAGGTTATTTCTACTTGTGATGTCATGGTAGGTTTAACATTGTGGATAAGAGATAAAAAAATGCGGCAAAAGGAGAAAATGTTCATTATGAGCAATTTCACATTATGCCACTTTTTTTTCTCAAAAGCCCTCTGTTGTAGATGCATCTGCTTGTGGTAAAAGGTCAACACCCACTAAAACATCATATCCTTTCAGAGCTAAAGATAAGGGATGTTTTGCATGTTCTACAACCCTTATTTGACCCTCTAACCCTATGTTGTATGTACTCAAAAGAATCTTCTCAGTGAGATGATACTTTTGAGTACCCACAATATAGCTTTTGCTTTATTAATAAGAGAAAATATGTTGGAAAAACAGCTGCATACCCCTCCTTATCTGGACATCTATCCTTTCTTTTGCTCTGGACACTCGACTCCAAAGAGCAGAGAACAGAGAATTTTCCAGACTTATTCCATGCTTAAACTCTGTTGGAGTTCGTAATAAGGGTAACATTTCATGCTTTTACCCTTTCCCTCATGCAGCAAATATGCATCAGACAATTTTTAAAATATTACTTTATCAGGAAAAATTATGGAAAATCTCCATAAATGAAAGTGTATTTATTGATGCGAATTTGAAAACATTGTGGCAAAAATAATAAAAGATAAATTGTTCATTTTGAGGATATCTTTTTTTGCCACAATTTTGAAGATGTCTGCTGCTGCAAATGTGTCAAATTTAGTATACAGGTTAGAAATGGTTAAAATCCTCAATTGACCTCCAAAACATATATTTATTTCGGGTACTTAAAGAATAGTTTCAGAGATAACCAACAAGATAGGGTCATGAGTAATTTAGAAAGCTGGTTTGGAAAGAAGTCCAGATTATTCCATCTTATCTCACATACAGACGCTTTCTGATGCCATTGCAGCGGACTAATTTTGAAAACATTGAGACAAATGGAGAAATTGCTCATGATGAGCAATTCCACCTTTTGCCACAATGCTTTCAACTCTATTCCATAATTTAGCTTTTAATTAATAAAGATAGTCTATAAGTCGTCTGCTGCATAATTAATGTATGTAGGAAAGAGTTAATTATGACAGTTTGCCAGATCAAGGGGTACTGCACTTTTAACCCCCCCTTTCCTACCTGCAACAAATCGGCAACAGATGACTTTGAAAACATGTAAGCGAAATCAAGGACAATCTCTATAAATAAAAGTTAAGTTTTTGCCAAAAAATAAAAAAATGGGGCAAAAGGAGAAATTGTAACAACATTTTTCAGCTGCAGAGGCATCACAAAGCATCTGTATTTGGTAAAGGATTAATTATCTGACCTATGTTGTGGGTAATCAAACAATGCACTCAGTGAGACAATATGTTCGAGCACCACAGAATTGAGTTTGAATGAATAATAAGAGAGATATTGTGGAAGAAAGTCCAGATTAATATATATATCTTTTCTAGGCCTATGCTTCAACTTAAAATCTAAAATTAACGACTAGAATGTAGTAAAGAAATTTAAATATACTTTTGTGGCACATACTGGAAAGACGGCGGTCTACTGTCCCCAATCCCCCCTACTCGCTCTGTAGGCACAACATGTAAATCACCAGCTGTAGAATCCGTACATTGGGACTGTGTGTCAGAGGCATTGCTACTTTCTGCAGCCACCAACTGAAAAACAACAACAAAAACGTACACGTAACAGGTCCAGATAAGAACTATATTTCAACGATATCTTTTTTATTATAAAACCCTATGTCAGATGTCAGTGCTAAAAAGAATTGTCTTAATTTACTGAGCTTTTTCTTTTGAGTACCCACAACATAGGTTTATGAGGTCAAATAAAGATCTCAGAAATTGACAAACACTCTTAACCCTTTCCCTCATACGACAATTCTGCAGCAGACGACTTTGAACGTATTTTGTCAAAACATAGAAAATCTCCATAATTGAATGGATAACCTATGACAAAAAGTGGAAAACATTGTGTCAAAAGGAGAAATTGCACGTTCTGTGCAATTTCTTCTTTTGTCACTATGTTTTCAAAAAGCCGTCTGCTGCAGAGGCGTCAGAAAGCGTCTATATGAGGGAAAGGGTTAAAGACTTTATCTAGAGTTCTGTTTAGGATTATGCGTTATCATTGCCATCATGATCAACTTACAACCTGTGACCTATCGTGTGACAATTCCAAATTGAAACCAATTATAAAACTTAATTAAATCCCTCCAAATTTTATATATTTGTCATGGGATAAATAAAAATTGAGAAACATCCTAGAATATTTTTCCAATAGATGAAATACCCTGTTTGGTACCATTGTCAGCAACACCATTTCCTTCTTTTGATTCGTTTTTTATTGATATAGGTTTAACCTTTTCCCTCATATAGACGCTTTCTGACGCCTCTGCAGCAGATGACTTTTTGAAAACATAGAGCAATTTCTCCTTTTGTCACAATGTTTTCCACTTTTTGTCATAGGTTATATATTCAATTATAGAGATTTTCTATTTTTTGACAAAATATGTTCAAAGTCGTCTGCTGCAGAATTGTTGTATGAAGGAAAGGGTTAACTCTGTTTTAAACAATTCTTCAATCATCAACCAGATCATCTACCCATGCACTTCCTGGCTTTTCAACACCAGTACATCACACAATAGTCTTTCCAAGCTAGCTGCTACTGGTTGCATTTCCATATACTAGACTGTTAGCCCATTGGAGGAAGACAAATGAAGCCAGTTGCATTGACGTTTGGCAAACGTCGGACAGAATGTTGGCCAAACTGTGGTTCAAACTCACAACCCCTAGAGAGAGCCCATGAATCAAACCCTGACAAATAGCTATGAACTTCTTTCACTTCTATCATGATCATTAAATTTATTAACTTTGATGACATAAAATTGAATAAATTGTGAAAATTGCAGAAATTGGTCAGGATGAGCAATTTCACCTTTTGCCACAAAGTTGTCCAAAGTTGTCTGCTGCAGGTGCATTAGAATAGAGTTGATTGTTGATTAAGGCTATTGATTATCAACATTTTTTCAGTCATATCAAGTTGGCTAGTTCAACTGTGAAACTGGCTTTCTTACAACAGACAGTAATCCACACACAAAAACATTCTAGCATCTTGCAGGGATATCAGAAAGCGTCTCTATTTGGGAAAAGGT
The DNA here is from genome assembly GCA_031761405.1 of Serripes groenlandicus. NCBI lineage: Eukaryota > Metazoa > Mollusca > Bivalvia > Cardiida > Cardiidae > Serripes > Serripes groenlandicus. The sequence continues at coordinate 56,153,338 of JASEVX010000011.1, read as the reverse complement.
TAACATGAGATAAGATTTCAAATAATAAACGGTACTTACCCAAGAAACAACTCTTCCATTAAAACAAGGTAACCTCTGGTTTTCATCTATTATCTCTTCTTTGACAACCCTTTAAATAAAAGAAGAGTGTTCAATCAGAGGTTTTGATATGGAAAAGTCTACTGCCAGGTCTTTTCCAAACTATATTTTTATTATTTCTGAATCAAACTAGTGTTGTGGGTACAATTGTTCTCATCAAGATGATTCTTTTCAAAACCCACAACAAAGGGTTTAAAAATCAGATAAGGAATTGAGGACCTGAAATATTCTGCTTATCTAGAGCTCCGGTTCAATGCCAGACATATGATTGTTTAACCCTTTCCCTCATACGGCAATTCTACAGCAGACGACTTTGAACGTATTTTGTCAGATGGATAACCTATGACTAAAAGAGGAAAACATTGTGACAAAAGGAGAAATTGCACGTTCTGTGCAATTTCTTCTTTTGTCACTATGTTTTCAAAACGCCGTCTGCTTTAACCCTTTCCCTCATACGGCAATTCTGCAGCAGACGACTTTGAATATATTTTGTCAAAAAATAGAAAATCTCCATATTTGAATGGATAACCTATGACTAAAATTGGAAAACATGGTGTCAAAAGGAGAAATTGCACGTTTTGTGCAATTTCTTCTTTTGTCACTATGTTTTCAAAAAATCTGTCTGCTGCAAAGGCATCAGAAAGCATCTACATGAGGGAAAGGGTTAAGTGGGTATATATGCAGTTTTCAAAATAAATTTTGCAAAATAAAGTCACACCACAGTGGCTAGACTAGTTCACATACTGTGCATTTCATGGCTTTCTCAACCCAGTACTGGACTCAAGTCATTCCAATCAACAGGCTGCTTTTCCACATAGACTGTTAGCTTATTGGTGGAAGACAAACATCAGAAAGAATGTTGACCACCTGGGCTTTAAAATCACCAAATTTTGTTTGACAGCCTGCAATTCTACCGACAGAGCTAATCTAGCTTGATGACAAGACAGACAATGGCTTACGGAGAAGATATGTGCAGGTAACACAAAAAAGCTTTCATTATAATATACAAAGATGTATCTTATTTCAAATACAAGTGTATGTACATAAATCAAATAATTGCATTGCATGTTGCATCTCTTTCCTCATAATATGTTTTCAAAGCCAAAAATACAAAATCAAATTTAATGTTAAATACATCATACTAAAGGGTTGAACTTGCCATATTACTTAAAGTTTAACTCCTTCCGTGTTCAACATGCAAAATAAATGCAGCAGATGACTTTGAAAACAAAGCAAAATTATAGTTCATAGAAAACCACTGTAAGTCATTAAGTGAAATTATATATATTGAATAGTTGAAAACATTGTAGCAAAATTCCTCACTTTGTCATAATGCTTTGTTTTAACATATCCTTATAGAGAATTTCAATAATTATGCCAACATGTCTTCAAAAGTCGCCTGCTGCCGATTTGTAGTAAGTAGGAAAGTGTTAGGAAGATGAAAATGAATTAGCTCCTTATTAATCTTAAGCTCTGTAGCACTACAATTCATCATGTACTTCATGTATGTATTTGAGGGTGTTTTATTCCAAATTGCAATGTCGAAGAAGTGGGGAATTTTTCGGATATTTTCCTTCTTTGTCTAACAAAAAAAGATCCCCCTTCCATACAAATTTTGGGGGGAATATAGAAAACAGTTACAGCACAATCCCCCCTCCTAGATTGGACACTGCAATTGGAGATATTACATTTCAGGGGCCCTGTTAGCATTATTGGTAGAGAACTCACCCTGAAAGCGAGAAGACCCTAATTTGAATTCTCTACCTGTGGCAAATGAATAAGATTTTTTTGTACCACATTAAAGGGACATCATGCACCGATTACATTGATATAATCTATTATAAATAAGTTCCAGATTATCACCAGTATCAAAAACCGTACATCACAGGCTGCACATGAGGTGTAAACACGAAGTGCGACCTGACCTGTAAATGTATTTAATCGTGGATTTTATTCGCCAATTAACACAGATCAGGAGAGAAATGATGGAAGAGCTTTTTAAAAAACAAAAATCAATTTGCATACGTAGAATATGTTACAAAAGACAAACTCTTACCCGAAGTCGTCATCCATCGACTTGAAAAAGAACTTGTAGTTTGGTCGATTGAGAGCATTTTTAAAGTCCCCTAAAGTTACTCGATCCGCGGGAATATTTAGTTTAATGAGGTACGGCGTGTCTTCATCGTCGATATGGTAGATGATCTTTGTCTCTTTAGCACCTTCCTCCATTACGGAGGCTTAAGCTTTTCCAAAACAAAAATCACAATAGTTTATCTATTCCGTTCTCCAAAATGGCGACCAATTATACTTTTTCTGCTACTGTCAAATTGAGGTTTGTGAGGATAAAAATGAATGATTTCCGAAAAATCCCTGTGATCAGAGTATTAACTTTTGTATATAACATTAATTTAATTTTTAGCGTAAAACTATATTTCTAATAATTAATGATACCGTAAGAGCCCAATGAGGTGTTAACATTTTACGAAGTCTAAAAATAACAATGATTCGGAAACGAAGATAATCACTTTCATTCCACCAATTAAACTACTCATCCTTTCATGTTGCAGGTGCCCTAATTTCTGATCATACTTGACAGCATTTTTTTCTGAATTATGATTAGTATAACTTTTATCCATTCGCAATTCATTATTATTTAAGAACAACTTTTTTGCTAACCAAAATTAGTGTAAACATTTATTTATCCATTTATTTTTATGTTCAGTGTTTGTAACGTAGGAGGCGTTCGCCAAAGAGAACAGCGTGCTATGACTCTCCAAAGATGTTGTTATTTACATTTTCATTATTTATCCTTAAAAAATAAAAGAAACATTTTGATTGTAATTAATTCACAATTTAGTCTAGATAAGATACACAAAATGGCTTCTAACGCAATTTCGATAGCCAAACTACATTTGTTTACATTATTTTCGACCAATAGATTAAGACCTGCAAATCCGGCCCGGAACTGAACGATTCTATTTCCTGTTTGGAATCTACAAGTTACTTTTCTAAAGTGCAATCATCAACGACAGAAGTTTTCTATGTTCTGACGTAAGTTCTTGAAACAACAGTTTTGTGTATTGTAGTTTGTTAACTCCCCTTCCCTGTTGTTGTATCTCTAGTTTTTAATTTCAGCGATGTGAGAAAGTCCTTTTCCCCCAGTGGAATGTAGAATTCCAGAACAGAGGTTGTGGGAAGGGTGGGGTATGATGTTTCATCTAACGATGTATCACAACTCTATGACACTTTACTGCTGTTAATGGCACTGTAAAACCAGATAGTTGAATGTCATTTGAAAATGTACTTCATTTGTTCAAATTAAATTTCCCCAGTCTAGTTCCTTTAATAAATATATCTAAAATACTCACTTTTTTACAGTGAACTGTTCAATGAAACTGAAAGAGGTTTCTGTTTTCTCATGAAAAAGAGAGTTTTCATTCCTTTCAAAATAATGTCTCTCCAAAGCCAGTTGTCATGTTTATAAAGTATAGGTGCATTGTTTGTGGATAGAAGTAAACTATATTGTGGTCTAGAAAATTTGGTATTAAGCACGACCTACTGTTAGTTGCTGGTGAACACAAGTTCGCCGGTGAAATACACTGGTTTCTTTGATTGCAGTCAACGTAGGGTTGAAGTTTTGTAAACCAGCTGAACAAGTCCAGAGCTTGAACTTGGGACCTCTTGTCCTGGAGAAGAACAATCTACTACGTCGCTATAAAACTTAAAAGCAAGCTCTTTAGCAAGGCAGTATAAGTATCACATTATAATATGCAAACACATAGCTACACTCTACTGCATGCTTCCTCTCCTTATAAAGAATGTTCTTAAATCCCTCAATTAACAATAACTACAGCATTATCTCACATTGCTGTGGGTTATTTACGGTGGGTGCAAGAGCTCGAACACCAGACCTCTTGTCCTGGAGGCAAAGACTCTACCACGTCATTTTAAAAACTAGCTCTTAAGCAAAGCAGTATAAGTTTCCTTATGCAAACACATGCTGACATCATTATCTACATGGTGTCTATCTATAGGACAGACCAATAGGAGCATTCTTGTGGCGGAATTGTGAATCTACTGCCAACTAGACACTTTCCAGCCATCGTTACAACAGGTTGGAGTTTTACTTGCACACTGACAGTACTTCTGCATCAAGAGAAATCCAATTCCATCAACAGACCAGTCGGTAGCCAGGCATGTCATACGAGTATGATCAAACAGGCATACACCTTCCTTCATCTCCTGTACAATGATCTCTTCAGATTGGTGAAATAATTCATCAAGCCCATCTGTCTAGCAGAACATGGTGGATGGTTTCAGAAGGGCATGCAATGGTCTCATCTTTCTAGCAATGGCAAACGCATATTGCCCCCTGGTTATTTAACCAAAAACAACCTCTTGCACCAGTAATGTTAGTCAGTGTGGGGAAGTTTCTACTTGGTACTCGGTCGTATGTTTGTTGATGTGACTGTTAGTCCTGCAAAATCTACAGTGTCCTGGGTGAATTGGAACTTCTTCGGGTTCAGAGTGATGCCGCTACGAGCCCACAGGTTGAGCCATTCGTATGCTTAAAAAACTGCTTCTGCAATGGAATTTGCCGACATACCTGTATCATCCACACATTTAACCTTGTCTTTGATGTTTGATATGATAGCTTCAAAGCATTGGCTATAACTTAGTATAAGCACTGGCCATAAATCCCTGTGGAGCCACCTTGTATCTGTAGCGCATCCATGATGTAATAAACGTCATGAAATGGCGATCTTCTTCACAAATAGGCCCTGAGTGGTATCCACTCCAGGTGTCTGTCAATGTTTTTTTCATGCTCTGAGGGACGCAGATAGCCAGATGAAACGAGATGGGTCTGACTGACAGAATGGTGATTTTGTGGTTGTAGGTCAACCGTCCGCCATGGAGTGCTTTCAGATTTGCTGGTTACTATCTTCCTGCAGCACCATGTCATATGTGTGTTTTGACGGACTTGTTTGAGTATACCAATGCAAACATCCCTCTCTAAATTGGCATAAACTTGATCTTGCCAATGGATTGGAACAATTGCCGGCTTGTGGACAGCTACTGGTGTGGCATTTGGATCAACATAGAGTTGGAGGGGCTCGCACTTCATAAGTGGTTAAGGTTGATGTTCACAGACATTTAATGTTGTGGCACCATAATAATCAAGGACTTAGGAGCCACTCTTTCAGGGTATCAACATGTTCCTCTGTGGCTCTCAAACCTGGAGGTAAACTTGTGGGAATCAGGGGTTGAGTTGGTCGTCGTCTAGGGCTTCGATGTTTTCCATTGAGGCGACAACGTTTGGAGATTTAATGGTTGTGACATTAGGGCAGTTAGTGTGAATAATCCCCAAAAAGACAAGTGCTTTCCAGCAAAATAAAGCTCTTTCTTTGGCACCCTGTATCAGCCACCATGGACATAGTGATTGTCTTACAATTGGAGGTGTCCTGCATGGACCTCAGGCAGGGGGACATGCTTACCAATAGCCTTGGGTGAGGTTTTGAAGGTATAGCCACCCTCTGTCCATCAAATATATGATGTTCAAGACATGCCTCATGGTTTTCCTGCTCTGATGTGGACCACAACTGGTCATAGACATAGCCAGCTTTGTCATGGTCTGTGTCTTTGTTTGATCCCCAAGGGCCCCTTTATTTTATGGATTCCTATGGCCCTTACCCTGAGGGCAGACTATAGAAGATGAACCGCTATGGCCCCAAGCTCCACAGGAAGTACACTTGCTACAAGATTTTATCTAATGGCCTTTCATTGTGCCTTTTGCACAATTTGAATGTCCAAGCCTCACAGTTTCTAGACCTTGCCTTGTGGTGAAATAGATTAAGGCTGATTAGTAATAAATCGACAAAGAATGTATCAGTCATAAATGAGAGTCAACATCTTCCTATTATTATATCTTTAATTAAGGATGACTGATGCCTGAAATGTACATGCACAGTAAATGAGTTAAATGATTAGTTACTCCATGCATGAGCTTTCTGACACTTTCTTTTTCCGCAATGTTTTCAGAAGTCATCTGATGCAGATGGGTCAAAATGCGTCTGTATCCGGGAATGAATAAAACTGATTACACTACAGATCCATCAATACTAGGAAAGTGGTTATCTAAGATAAAGTAGTCAAAATGAGGTGGATGAAAACTGTCAGTCTGACTGAGCAATAGGTGCAAGTTTCAAACTTGAATAATGTGAAATGAGTAGCCAAGCGGATAAAAATATAACCCTTTTAGTTTCAAACTTGAAAGGGTTTTTAATATAATGCACTAAATATTTCAGCATGCAGGCATGGCTGTAGATGATGACATGTATCTTTTGTCAGAAATTATAAATTCTGTGGCATTAGAAAACCAGGCCTTATGAATTTGCCAGTACCAACAGTTATAGAGCCAGGCCAGTTTGCACATATGTACTGTTTTATACAGCTGGCAGCTTGTATCAACAATTTTATCTTGATATTCTTAGAATGGTCTATGGACTTTTCAAACTGCAAAGCTGGATAAGTCCATTTTAGAAATACAGTATCCCCAGTCGTGGCACTATGGTCATGGTGGAGAGCCCTTGGGCAAGGCACATTTCCTAGCCTAGTACTGGTTTGTTTACCCAGGGATCATGAATAAGTGAACTGTCGCCGTGATATAACTGAAATATTGTTGAAAGCGCCGTAAAACCCCAATAAATAAAATAAATAAATAAATTTAAAAGGATTAAACATAAACAGTAACCGTTGATAATCATATAATGTAAATATGTGTCTGTATGAGTGAAAGGGTTAAGGTTACTTCCTGGTTTAATTCCATTGGGTAAATCAAAGAAAGGTTTGAAAGGTTCCAAAAAAAATAATAATGTCAACATAATGTCGACATAATAAATAAAATTAACCCTTTACCTTTTAGAATAGAATAGTGGTGTAGTGGTAGAATGTCCATCTCAGTTGCAGTAGGTAGTGGGTCTGATCCCAGGTCATACCAAAAATTTAAAATATTAGAAATGGCTTATCCTCCTTATCCCTCAGGATTTTGTTTTGGGGTATATGCATTATGACTGACTGGCTGGTGTCAGGATAAATGGTCAAGTGGTACTGGTACCGGGGACTTGACTCACCCAGGAAACATCATGATATCACTGAAAAATTGTTGAAAGTGTCTTTAACCCTTTTCCCTCATATAGACGCTTTCTGACGCCTCTGCAGCAGATGGCTTTTTTAAAACATAGTGACAAAAGAAGAAATTGCACAAATGTGCAATTTCTCCTTTTGCCACAATGTTTTTCCACTTTTTGTCATAGGTTATCCATTCAATTATGGAGATTTTCAATTTTTTGACAAAATACGTTCAAAGTCGTCTGCTGCAGAATTGCCGTATGAGGGAAAGGGTTAAACACCATACAAGCAAACAAATCTAGGATCAATATTTGAAATCTTTGCAGCTTCCAGTTATGGTATGCATTTTGAACAATACAGAAAAAGAAGAAATTGTTTATACCGTAATTATTTGCTATTTCATGGTTAAATATTCTTACTCAAATAAGTTTTATAATTATGATTAGTTGTGCTTGTTTGGGAGATCATAAACTGCAAGTTAACCCTTTCCCTCATACAACAATTGCAGCAGATGACTTTGAACATGTTTTGTCAAAAAGTAGAAAATCTCTATAATTGAATGGATAACCTATGACTAAAAGTGGAAAACATTGTGGCAAAAGAAGAAAGTGCTCGGTTTGAGCAATTTCTTCTTTTGTCACTATGTTTTCAAAAAGCCGTCTGCAGCAGAGGCATCAGAAAGCGTCTATATGAGGGAAAGGGATAATTATGTACAAGTGTTAAATCCTTTCTCATAATTGCAGGCACATATTGACACGCATGCAGCAAAAGATATTTGTAAATATTATTTGGAGAAAAGAAGAAATTGCTCAAAATGAAGATAAATAGAGTCAAGAAATCAATAAAGGTTAATTAAGATTCATTGTGAGAGACCGAGAAGATGCTGTATTTCATGGTTTAACCCTTTCCCTCATACGACATTTCTGCAGCAGATGACTTTGAACATATTTTGTCAAAACATAGAAAATCTCTATAATTGAATAGTAACCTATGACTAAAAGTGGAAAACATTGTGGCAAAAGGAGAAATTGCTTGTTTTGAGCAATTTCTTCTTTTGTCACTGTTTTCAAAAAGCTGTCTGCTGCAGAGGCGTCAGAAAGCATCTATATGAGGGAAAGGGTTAATGCTTGAAATTGGCCCTATCCGACATGAAGACACAGTTTGATGCTACAGCAGCAGACAACTTCTAAAACATTGTGACAAAAGGAGAAATAGCTCTTTATAAGTTATTTCCCCTTTTGCTACAATGTTTTCCACTCTATTTGATTTTCATACATTCATTATAGATTTTCAAAAACTTAGTTGATTTCAAAATAACCTGCTGCAGATTTGTTGTACATGTATGTGGGAAAGGATGAAGGAAACAAGGAAATTACAAAGGAAAGGGTTTCCAGTGTGCTGTAATAAAATACCTTTAACTAGTTCTTCTACAAGCTAATATTCAGAATCTCCTTGTATTAAGTCTTTAATTAGAAAACAATTAACTAGTAGAGTAAATTCTTAAAGCTAATTGTTAACCGCTTTAAAGAAAGCACATACTCTAGCTTGCAACATTTATACTAATTAGTCTTTAACCTTTCCCTACATAGAGCCAAGCCCCGGTAGCTCATTCAGTAGCGACGCGGGCTGTCAATCCAGGGTTTGTGAGCTTGAATCTCGCCTCGGCCAACTTTCTTTCTAATGATTAACAAAAGTCAATGCGACATGCGTCATTCGTCTTCCACCAATGGGCTAAGTCTATGTTGAAAAGCAGCCAGTTGCTTGGGACGATTGTTGTGTGTAGTACTGGTGTGAGAAAATCAGGAAATGCATGAGTAGATGAACTGGCCGCCGTGATATTGAGAATGCAAAACATGAACAATCTCCATTAATTAAAGTTTTTAACTCACCTGAGCAGGATGTGCAAGGTGAGCTTTTGTGATCACTCAGTGTCCGTCGTCGTCTGTCAGTTCACATTTTACAAACAACTTCTCCTTCTAAACTAAATGAAAAATTTTAGAAAAACTTGTCATCATGAGCAATTTCTCCTTTTGCCACAACGTTTTCAATAGACAATAAAAAGCAACTATATGAAGGAAAGGTATAACCCTCTATCACCTGCAGACCTATTTGGCTAATTTGCATCAGACTTTTCGGACAATGTTTTCAACTCCTATTTCATAACTATACTTTCATTTAGGGAGATTTTCTTTACTTTTGCTAACATATTATCCATGTGGTCGATTGCAGATTTGTTGTCTATAGGAAAGGGTTAGAAATGCACTTTAATAAATCAGAATTTCATTTTAGCAGTTTGGATTAGATGGTATGATAGTCTGTCAATGATTAAAGTAATGCAAGTAATCGATTTGCCTGGGGTTTTACCATCCTCGTGGTGTAGTGGTAACAGCGTTTTTAAAACATTGAGACAAAAGGAAATATTGCTTACACTGAACCATTTCACCTTTTTGTGACAAAAGGGCAGATTCCTTACACTGAACTACTACTTTTGCCACAATGTTCTTAACCCCTTTCCTCATATTATGATATAGACGCTGTTTGACGCCTCTGCAGCAGACTGCTTTTTGAAAACATGGCAACAAAAGGAGAAATTGCTGAAGACCAGCATTTCTCCTTTTGTCACCATGTTTTCAACTCTATTTAATTATTGTTCTTTCATATAAAGGGATTATCTGTGCTTTTGTCCAGATATTTTTAAAGATGTCTACTGCAGCTTTGTTTTATGTGGGAAAGGGTTAATATGTTACTTGTAGCTCCTGGAATAAGATTTTACCAGCCTTATTTGGTTGTTATGTTTCTGATGTTTCTGGTACATACAGCCGAGCCCCTGGTAGCTCAGTCGGTAGCGATGCAGGCTGTCAATCAAGGGGTTGTTAGTTTGAAGCCCAGCTTGTCCAACATTCTTTCTGACATTTGATAAAAGTCAATGCGACAAGCATCATTCATCTTCCACCAATGGGCTAACAGTCAGGCTAAAGCAGCCATGTGCGAGAAAACCAGGAAACACATGGGTAGGTGAACTGGCTGCTGTGATATGACTGATAAATTGTTGAAAACAGTGAAAATCAATTCTTGTTCATACATTTGTATAATGCAATATCCTATTTAATACTTAACTACATAACGACGCTTTCTGATGCCTCTTATAATATTGTGGTTAAAAAAAGAGGAATTGTCTCAAAATCGACAATTTCTACTTTTTGTTTCAAATTGTTGACCAAAGTTGCATGATCCATATTTGTGTTAAAATACGTCTTTATCAAATCTTGTGGTTAAAGTTATCATATACTTACGATGATATATTAAATCTAAAAATATAAGTAAAAATCTAAGACAATCATAAACTGAACTCTTTAAAAGAAATATGCACATTTTTAGCTCACCTAAGCACGAAGTGCAAGGTGAGCTTTTGTGATCACTCACCGTCCGGCGTCCGTCTGCGTCGTCGTCGTCGTCGGCGTCTGTTAACAATTTCCTACAAATGACTTCTCCTACTAAACAAATGGACAGATTTCAAAATAACTTCACAGGAATGGTCCTTAGGTAGTCCTCTTTCAAAGCTGTTCAAAGAAATTAATTCCAAGTAGAATATTTTTCTTATATGTGCATTGTTAAAAGTTTAAAAATCTTCTTGTCCAAAAGTACTGGCCCGATTTGAAAATTATTTTGCACAAATGTTCCTTGGGACACTCTTTACCAAGATTGTTCAAATATTTCCAATCCGTTGAAAAACATGGCCGCCAGGGGGCGGAGCCTGTTTTCCTTATATGTGCATTGTTTAAACTTTGAAAAATCTTCTTGTCCAAAAGTACTGGGCTGATTTGAAAATAATTTTGCACAAATGTTCCATGGTGCACCCTTTACCAAGATTGTTCAAATATTTTTGATCCGTTGAAAAACATGGCCGCCAGGAGGCGGAGCTTGTTTTCCTTATATGTGCATTGTTAAAACTTTAAAAATCTTCTTGTCCAAAAGTACTGGCCTGATTTAAAAATTATTTTGCACAAATGTTCCTTGGGGCACCCTTTACGAAGATTGTTCAAATATTTTTGATCCGTTGAAAAACATGGCCGCCAGGGGGCGGAGCTTGTTTTCCTTATATGTGCATTGTTAAAACTTTAAAAATCTTCTTGTCCAAAAGTACTGGCCTGATTTAAAAATTATTTTGCACAAATGTTCCTTGGGGCACCCTTTACGAAGATTGTTCAAATATTTTTGATCCGTTGAAAAACCTGGCCGCCAGGGGGCGGAGCTTGTTTTCCTTATATGTGCATTGTTAAAACTTTAAAAATCTTCTTGTCCAAAAGTATTGGCCTAAAAAGTGTAAAAACTTTGAAAACTATTGAAGTTCTATTAAATCAGTTGAGCGATATAGGGCCATCATGGCCCTCTTGTTATAGTAAAGTTGTTTTAATTGCTGTGCTTGAGTTAACCCTTTCCCAGATATATAAATTCTGTGGCAGACAACTTTGAAAATATCTAGACAAAAATATGGAAAATCTGAATGAATGTATAATTTATTTTTTTATTTAATTATGGAAAAAAGTTGAAAACATTGTGTCAAAAGGAGAAATTTTCATTGACATTTTGATGTTTATTTGAGGAACGAAGTTATAAATTATCTTCACTGCCAGAATGAAAAGCTGACAAATTTACGATGAGTAGTAGAAGAAAAGTGTTCCGAGTTAAATGTGTTGTCAATGTCTGCAAATGATCAATTGAAGTAAAGTGTTTATTCTCAACTGTGGTCTCTGGATGTCTGTTATTGAACACCTCAAGTCTATAAAGCCTTATATGTAATCGAGCAGGGAAACAAAAATTGGGGAATCTTGTGTCATTCCATCAGTCTGTTGTTCTGTATTGAACTGCTGGATTTGTATAGCCGTGACAAACAAAAAGGAGGCATGTTAAACCTTTCCTGTATACAACAAACCTGCAGCGGACGACTTTGAAAACATAAAGATAAAATCCGGGAAAAAACCTCTATATCTGAAAGTATAATTATTGGACAGGGTAGAAAACATTGTGGCAAATACAAAAATTATCAATTTGTCCTTTTGACACAATGTTATCAAAAGGTGTCTGCTGTTGATGGGTCAAAATGCATGTGTCTGCAGTTGGGAAAGGATTAACCTCTTACGACAATTCTGCAGCAGATGACTTTGAACATATTTTGTCAAGTAATAGAAAATCTTGAAAATTGAATGGATGACCTATGACTAAAAGTGGAAAACATTGTGGCAAAAGGAGAAATTGCTCATTTTGAGCAATTTCTTCTTTTGTCACTATGTCTTCAAAAAGCTATCTGCTGCAGACGCATCAGAAAGCGTCTATATGAGGGAAAGGGTTAACTCTTTCTCTCATACATGTATACAAACTTTTCTGATGCTTAATGCAGCAGATGACATTTGAAAAATTAATATATAAAATAGATACATGTAGTTGGCTCAGATTCAGAAAAAGCAATTTTGGTTTTGACACAATGTTTTAAACCCTTTCCCACAAATAAACACTTTCTGACGTCTCAGCAGCAGACGACTTTTAAAAACATTGTGACAATTTGAGAGAAATCGCGCAAAACGAGCAATTTTTAGCTCTACTGGCCAGAAGGGCTTATGTCGTGGCGATTTGTCCGTCGTCCGTGCGTGCGTCCGTCCGTCCGTCCGTAAACAACTTCTTGTTAACACGATACAGTCTTCAGTAGTTAGATATCTATGAGAGCTCGGTTCCTTTCGAAAACCAGCCATATCCACCCATGCATGACTGGATTATGGCCCTTGAAATGGTAAAAATTGCTATAAAAGAGCTTGTTAACACAATACAGTCTTCACTTTTGATTGTATCTCAACCAAACTTATACAGTAGTTAGATATCTATGAGAGCTCGGTTCCTTTCGAAAACCAGCCAGATCCGCCCATGCATGACTGGATTATGGCCCTTGAAATGGTCAAAATTGCTATAAAAGAGCTTGTTAACACGATACAGTCTTCACTTTTGATTGTATCTCAACCAAACTTATACAGTAGTTCCTTTCGTAAACCAGCCAGATCCGCCCATGCAAGACTGGATTATGGCTCTTGAAATTGTCCAAATTGCTATAATTGAGCATGTGAACACAATAGAGGCTCTATTTACTATCTGATCTTCACCAAACTTAGATAGTAGTTAAATATTGATGAGAGCTTGGTTCCTTTTGAAAACCAGCCAGAACCGCCCATGCAAGACTGGATTATGGCCCATGAAATTGTAAAAATTGCTATAATACACTTTGTGAACACAAAAGAGCCTCCATTTACTATCCGATCTTCACCATACATACATGCTCTAGATTGAAAATGACCAAAGAACCATACCAGTAGAGCATAGGCCCTCATGGGCCTCTTGTTTCCTTTTGCCACAAGGTTTTCAACTATTTTCAATAATTAAACTTTCCGTTGTCAAAATTTTCCATATTTTCACCTAAATGTTTTCAAAGTCGTCTGCTGCAAAATTGTTGTATGTGGGAAAGGGTTAAAAAGTTTTCTCCATTTATGAAAGGGTTATTTAAGTTACAAAGAGCAACATGTTCAATTGAAGAACTACCGGTACCTAACTAAGCAAGTTCGCTTTTTTAGATCACCTTGGCACGAAGTGCGGGCGATGGAATCCGCCTTGACCTAGTGGGGATTTGGAAGTGGGCGTCCTGGGTTCGATCTCCAGTCGCGGGACTGTGGTCATGGTGGAGTGCCCTTGGGCAAGGCACGTTTCCTAGCCTAGTACTGGTTTGTTTACCCAGGGATCATGAATAAGTGAACTGTCACCGTGATATAACTGAAATAATGTTGAAAACGGCGTTAAATCCAAACAAAAGTAACTCTTGCTCAGTTTAAAAATTATTTAGCACAAATGTTCCCTGGTTGATAAAATTAATGTTCGAATTGATTAATTAAGGAACATTATGGTCCCCTTGTTTCTAGAATGTTTTCAAAAGGTCAATCTTATGGTTTTTTGTATCTCAAAATAAGTAGACTTAGCTATCCGACATATTTCTTTTGGCAGTAGATGACTTTAACGTTAAGGAAAAAAATGGATATTTTTTATAAATGAAAGAATTATTAATGAATAGAGGAAATGTTAAAAGGGAGAGATTTATCATTATATTATGGAAAAGAGTTGAAAATGTTTTCAAAAGCTGTCTGCTGCAGATGTGACAAAAAAGCGTCTGTGTGTTAGAAACAGGAAATATTATGTGTGATAAGGTCTAAAGCAGGTCCATTTTAACATGGTACGTCTTGTTGATAAATGACTTGATTCAGGAAGACACCCAATTATCTAGATAAATACAAGTCTGGAGCCATGAAGAAAATGGACAGTGAATTAATCCCTGTCTTTCTATTGGATAAAAATAAATCAAATGGACTGGTTCCAAGAAAACTGTACTTGTGACTGGTTTAGATGTTTTAAGCAATTAAGTCCTGTGGTGAGCTATTGTTATCACCTTCCGTCCGTCTGTTTGTTCACACTTCCCTTGTTGAAAATGAGCAATTTATCCTTTTGCCACAATGTTTTGAAAAAGTTGTCTACTGCAGAGGTGTCAGAAAGGATTCAAGAGGACAATTTTATTTTTTACTTGTTTTCTGATAAAGGCTACATTTATGTCTTTCTAGCAGATGCCATTCAAAAACATGGCCAACAATTAATCTTTTTCCCACAATGTTTTCAACTCTGAAGTGATACGTCTTTTTTTGCTTAAATGTTTATAAAGCAGATGACTTCAACAATTTCATATCATTTAAAGAGGATGTGTTTAAAACCCTTTCCCTCATATGACAATTCTGCAGCAGACGACTTTGAACTTATTTTGTCAAAACATAGAAAATCTCCATAATTGAATGGATAACCTATGACGAAAAGTGGAAAACATTGTGGTAAAAGGAGAAATTGCACGTTTTGCTGCAGAGGCGTCAGAAAGCGTCTATATGAGGGAAAGGGTTAAGTTAACGCTTTCCAATATGGAACAAACCTGCAGCAGACGACTTTAATGACATTGAAAGTATGAAACAAAAATATTGAAACTCTACAAATGGATGAACAATTGTTGAATCAAGTTGAAAACATTGTGGCAAAAGGAGAAATTGCTTGTTTTGAGCAATATCTCCTTTTGTTACTATGTTTTCAAAAGTCAGCAGATGCGGAGGCTTCAAGAAGCGTCTATATATTGGAAAGGGTAAATAAAGGTTAGTATAAAAATTAACCCTTTCCTTCAAACGACAATTCTGCAGTAGACGACTTTGAACATATTTTGTCAAAAAATGGCAAATCTCTATAATTGAATGGATAACCTATGACTAAAAGAGGAAAACATTGTGTCAAAAGGAGAAATTGCTCATTTTGAGCAATTTCTTCTTTTGTCACTATCTTTTCAAAAGGCCGTCTGCTGCCGTCAGAAAGCGTCTATATCAGGAAAAGGGTTACGCATCCAGAAAAGGAGTCCCTTGGGATATTGTGATAACTGTGATTTCAGAAGTACATCTAATGACAATTTAATTTCCTCGTCTCAGAATTACCCTTTCCCTCTTATAGACGCTTTCTAATACCTCTGCAGCAGACAGCTTTTTGAAAACATAGTGACGAAAGAAGAAATTTCTTTTTTTGCCACAATATTTTCCACTTTTAGTCATAGATTATCCATTCAATTATAGAGATTTTCTAAAAAAATTAGTGTCGTCTGCTGCAGAATTGTCGTATGAGGGAAAGGGTTAATCCCTTCTCAAACCTCATCCTCAAGGGAAATTTCTTTGGTATATATATACTCATTTGAGAAAGACATGGGTGGAGAGATATATGTTTAAAGTTAGAATGTTTTTAGCTTTCACCAAGATGTTTTTCAAAGTCGTCTACTGCAGATTTGTTGTATATGGAAAAGGGTTTACCTTTTCCAACACACAAAAATTTGCAGCAGACAATTTTAATCTTGAAATTGTATTTTCTTCCAGAACCTATTATGAATATGATGTAAAAACTTTCCAGCTGTAATGGAAGTAGGTCTGCGAGTTGTCCGGGGACCAGACTGGAAATGGGGGAACCAGGATGATGGCGAAGGTCATGTGGGAACCGTTGTTGAAATAGGAAAGCCCGGGAGTACCACATCACCAGATAAAACAGTCGTAGTGCAGTGGGACTCGGGGTCAAGGACAAATTATAGGGTCGGTTACCAGGGCGCCTATGATGTTAGGATATATGACAATGCAGCAATAGGTGAGCTTCATTTATGTAACAGAAAGGGCAATTAACTCTTAATCACATACAGCAAAACTTGAACAGACGACTTTGAAAATATCTAGGCAAACATTTAGTTGAAAATATCTAGGCAAACATTTAGTTGAAAATATTGTGGCTAAAGGGGAAATTGATCGTCTGCTGCAGAGGAGTCAGAGAGTCTCTGTAAGTCATAATGTGGGAAAGGATTAACCTTTACCCTCATATGACAATTCTGCAGCAGACGACTTTGAACATAATTTGTCAAAAAATAGAAAATCTCTATAATTGAATGGATAACCCTTGACTAAAAGTGGAAAACATTGTGGCAAAAGGAGAAATTGCTCGTTTTTTCAAAAAGCTGTCTGCTGTAGAGGCGTCTGAAAGCATTTATATGAGGGAAAGGGTTTATTGTGTACTTCGGAGGTCTCTTTAACTCTGCTGTTGGTACTCTAAAGATTAGTCTTATTTAGACAATTTTATTGAGTACCAAATCATAAGATTTCAGGGTCAAATAAGGACTTTATGTCATCACATATGCACCTTATTTACACCTGTACCTCAGATGATTTTAACCCTTTTCAACATTTAACAAATCTGCATAAGTTGACTTTTAAAAACATCTGGGAAAAATTATTGAAACTATATTTATAAATGAAAGAATAATTATAGAGTAGAGTTGAAAACCAGCGGCAAAAAGATCAATTGAACATTATGAGTATGATATTTTCTCTTCTTATCACAATGTGTTCAAAATTAGTCTGCTGCATATGTGTTTTAAAACATCTGTGAACACAAATGTAACTTACAAGTTGAAAATTACTGATGATAATTATAGTTTTGTAACAAAAGGTGAAAACATTGTGATAAAAAGAGTACATTTAAACATGTTCCTACAATGTTTTCATTGTATTCTTTCCAACGTTTGGCAAAAGTTGAACTTGATGCACGCTTCATAAGCATCCACCAATGGGTTAACAGTGGATTTTGAGAAGAAGCAAGTTGCTTGGAAAGACTGTTGTGTGTCAAACTGGTGTGAGAAAGCGAGGAAGCACATGGGTAAAAGAACAGGCCGCCACGAGATGACAGAAAAATAGTTGAATACGTTGTTAACCCTTTCCCTCATACGACAATTCTGCAGCAGACAACTTTGAACATAATTTGTCAAAAAATGGAAAATCTCTTAATTTGAATGGATAACCTATGACTAAAAGTGGAAAACATTGTGGAAAAAGGAGAAATTGCTCGTTTTGAATAATTTCTACTTTTGTCACTATGTTTTCAAAAAGCCGTCTGCTGCAGAGGCGTCAGAAAGCATCTATATGAGGGAAAGGGTTAAACACTGATCAATAAATCCATATTTCTAAGTATAAAACATCAGAATATTAATTATGTTTGATATTAAACCCAAGATAAACAAGACATATGGGTGAAGGACACCCAGGAACCTAACCTTGACATTTGCACTAATACAAAAAGATTGTTTCTATAGTTCAAGGTAACATAGTCAAAATATCATCTGTTACAGATGTAAACCCAAGTTAAACAGGAATTACGGGTAAAGGATGTCCAGGGATATGATCTTGGCATTTGTACTAAAACAAGACAATGTTTTCCATTATATTTCCAGGTATAAAACACCAGAATATTATCTGTGACGGATGTAAAACCCAAGGAATACAGGGAATGAGGTGGAAGTGTACCAAATGTCACGACTTTGACCTCTGCACGCCCTGTTACATGGCAGACAAGCATGACCTGAGTCACTCCGTCCTTAGATTCGATACAGCTTCATCAAAGGGGTGAGGAATGCGGCTACTATTATCCACATGTGACAAATCTGCAGCAGACGACTCAAAAGAGACGAATGAAAAATGAAGTTAAACCCTTTCCCACTTACAGACGCATTTCGAAGCCTTTGCAGCAGACAACTTTTGAAATCAATTTGGCAAATGGAGAAATTGCTCATAATGATTAATTTCTCCATTTGCCACAATGTTTTAAACTCTATTCAATAACTATATCATCATTTATAGAGGTTTTCCATGCTTTTTGCCTAGCTGTTTTCAAAGTCGTCTGCTGCAGATGTCTTGTATGTGCGAAGGGTTAAATTATTTAATATAGTTAGTGACATTGTCTATTTTTTGGCGGCAAATTGAGAATTTGCTATTGATGAGCAATTCCTCCATTTGACATAACAATTTGAAAAGTCACCTTATGCAGATGTATAAAAATGTGTCTGCATGTGGGAAAGGTATAGTACATGTAGAAAGCATGGTGTCTAGAAAATAGATACACAGACACTTTTGTTCATGATAAAGCTGTGAAGTTATCACTGTTTTGAGTTCAGTTGTTTAGTTATCTTAATCTAAATCAAGAGGTCCATTCTTTTGTAGCCTCCCTTGGCAGAACGAAACATAGGAAATCACTTACCTGTCTGTCTGTCTTTGAACATATTTTAAAGTAATGGCCAAGCAGACGACATCATGTATTCCTTCAAACATTCTAGTTTGTTGTCAAGCAGACATCAGTGATGTCATAAGGACTCTATTGGTCACATCCAGTATTCATGAGAATTCATCAAAACTTGGTCACTTAGGGTCTTAAACGAGGTCACTAGATCAATTTTAGAAAAAACATTGTGAACACTAGATACCTCATTTTTGTGACAGATCGTCAGACCATTTGTCTCCATTGAGTTTCGGTCAAGTTTGAAACTGGGTCATAATACCCCCAGATACATAGTATATGGGGGTTATATAGGAGTCACGTTTGTCGGTCTGTCGGTCTGTTGGTCTGTTGACATTTCTTGTGAACACCATTTCTCAGCAACCCTTGGTCAGAATTCAATATAACTTCACAAGAATGATTGATACCAAGCCTAGTTGTGCATATTGTTGGCGTGTTGCACTGGAATTATTTTTAAATGAGTTATGGCCCCTTGAATTTCTCATACATATGTATATTGTCAGGTACCAGCTGGGGGTATTCATCACCTTCAGTGATATTTCTAGTTTAGAATAAAAATTCTAGGTCATTAGGTCAACTATTTGGACACCCATGTGTGGGGATATTTAATTAATTTATCATGTAGTCTTTCTGTATTGTTGTCAGACCTTTTGTCTTAACCACAACTCGGTCCTGTCTGTCTTTCTGTCTGTCCCAAATTGTGTCCGCTCCATATCTCATAGACGGCTTTTAGGATTTTCATGAAACTTAAGTCAAATGTTCACCTCATCAAGGGGATGTGCAGTACCCATGTCTCGACAATACCGGTTCAAGGTCAAGGTCACGCTTGAAGATCAAAGGTGTGAGGCTTTATTTTGTGTACGCTCCATATCTCCAGGATGGCTTGAAGGATTTTCATGAAACTTGGGTCACATGTTCACCTCATCAGGGCGATGTGCAAAACCCATGTCTAGACCATACCGGTTCAAAGTCAAGGTCACGCTTGAAGGTCAAAGGTTTGAGGCTTTATGTCGTGTCCGCTCAATATCTCCAAGATGGCTCGAAGGATTTTCATGAAACTTGGGTCACATGTTCACCTCATCAAGGCGATGTGCAGAACCCATGTCTCGATCATACCGGTTCAAGGTCACGCTTGAAGGTTAAAGGTTTGAGGCTTTATTTTGTGTCCGCTCCATAACTCCAAGACGGCTTGAAGGATTTTCATGAAATGTTGCAGCTGCAGTAAAAAGATGTATTATTGTAAACCATTTGCTATCATGTCCACTTTGTACAAGGTCTAGATAAAATTTGTAATTAAAAGTTGAATACTGTCCGACTTGGCCAAATTATTGTCTGCTTTATAGGTTGGAATGTTTTGAGAGATTTTGACTGATATTTCAGGGGAGACATCTGTTTTTGTGTCAAAAACAATTCTAGTTCATTAGTCAGGCTAGCAATATTCAGAGCCATCATGTGCAACTACTGGTTAGGTGTCCAGAAAGCAAACATTAAACTTGATTAACATAAGCTGAGAGTTTGTTTCTCATTTTATGTAAAATAAATAAGTTTAAACTTGCGGGAGGTGGCTGGTTCTATCCCTTGCTGGGTCTTACCAAAGACTTAGAAAATGGTTGTTATGGCTTTCCCTCCTTGTCGCTAAGGATTGTAGGGTTGAGATTACGATTGACTCACGGATGAAAAGGATAAATGAACCAGTAGTACTGATAACATACACACAAAAATGCAGTGATATAATGGAATATTGTTAAAAGCACCCTAAAACATCATATACACAAATTTAACTTTTAAATTATGAATTTACTATATAACGTTTATGGGTTAAACGTGCAGTTAAACATGTAAAAGACTTTGTGTCTATTTTCCAGGGTTAAGGTTCCGAAGAGAAGAGACAGTGATAAATCACAGACTTTCGGTAACTTTACAAACGCGAGGGTCGTAAGGGGTCCAGACTGGGACTGGGGCAACCAAGATGGTATGTTAACCCTTTCACCAGACTGACACATTTTGATGCAATGGCAGCAGACAACTTTTGAAAACAATTTGCCTTGGGAAAAATTGCTCACAATAAGCATCTATCTCCTCCCTTTAATATAATAACTTCAACTCTATTTATTGTTTGTCTGATAAATCAAAATTTTATTTCTAAGCATCCTGATGTTGCAATTTGAATCACATGTTTTCAAAGCAGATGGTTAGGAAGATATTCTATCGGGTAATAATATAATATTAGATATGAGCCATAATATGGTGTCCGGATTTTGAGTTACATCACAAACACTGTGGTGTCCTCTTTTGTAATATTTGACTTTTGTCAAATTAAATGCTATATATGTTTAGAACAATATCTAAAGCTGTTAAATTCTAAATGACAAAATAGATTTTATCTTTAAATAAAGAGAAATGTGGGTTTTAAATTGTATTGTTAGTAACACAGGACACCATGTAATAAATCAATTTTATGAAGAGTATGCCTAGTTAATTTTGTTTAGATCTAATTTACATTTTCACCATCTTTATTTGGAATTATTTCAATAAATAAATGGTTTATTTAGTGAAACAATTAATAGAATACAACTAGATAAAGAATGGTGTAACAGGACACAACATGATGTAACAGGACACAAACTGGTGTGTAACAGGACACAAAATGATGTAACTGGACACTAATTCAATTGTATTGTTAGTAACACAGGACACCATTGTAATAAATCAATTTTATGAAGAGTATGCCTAGTTAATTTTTTTTAGATCTAATTTACATTTTCACCATCTTTATTTGGAATTATTTCAATAAATAAATGGTTTATTTAGTGAAATAATTAATAGTATACAACTAGATAAAGAATGGTGTAACAGGACACAAAATGATGTAACAGGACACAAACTGGTGTGTAACAGGACACAAAATGATGTAACTGGACACCAATTGTGCACTTCATATAAGTGTGTAATATAATAGCATAAACATTTTCAGTATAAATAATTCTCCAGTTAAATTAAAATATACTTATCATGCAAATATGTATTTATTATGTAAGCACAATGCTTATGGAGGTAGAATATGCTTTCCAGGACAGTCAACGTTACAAGGCAAAAGAGACAAAATTCGCGATTTTTTTCCCCCAGTCAAAAATAATAACAAGTTCTTCGTAGTGAATTAAATAGGTTCGCAAACATCTCTGGACAATTTAAATAACGAAATAGGAAGTTACTACGCATTGCGATACATTATAAGCAACCATTGATGACCTCAATCGGCTTGGTGCCGGCGTAACAAAATTTCAGAAGTCTGACTGTCATTTTCGAGCCGCCATTTTAAAACACTCTTGTCGTAAAACGTCTATAACTGTCGTAAATTGTTGCGATGTTTAATGTCGTAAATAGAACAGCCAAAATTTAGTTTCCTCCTAGGTGATTGACGAAGCATTTTTTAATTATAACAAAATAATAGGGCGTAACAAAAAAAGACACCATTTTGATGAACAATAATTTGACTCCCTGTCAAATAAAAGATATCTGTCCCAGAACAACATGTTTACGACATTAACAAAGAATGTAAGTGATCACGTGATTTGTATGCAATGAAAATATGGTTATCGGTCCAGGTTTCGAGTTTTGATGCTATTTAGACGTGATGTAACTGGGTGGACACATTCGTTACGCCGATGTCCAGGATTTTATATTCAAATCAAAATCGTATTTACGTCGCTCTATTAAATCTTAAAGTTATATTTACAAGTAATTTTTTAAATTATTATTTCACATATATTAGTTTCCAAACTTTAAATATAAAGAAAAACAGTTTGTTTTGGTTTTCAAAAAGTCCTCCCATGCCTTTGTCGGGAAGGACACGGCGAAAATGCTCAAGAAAAGTATTAATTAAAGGAGTTTATCAGTTCTTTCAGAAATCAATAGCATATTATTTAATAGATTTAGTAGTTTCTAACAGTTTGTGAAATGCTGATAAACTATAAAACACATAGTTCTTCAAATAAAGGAGAATAAATAATGACTCTGTGATGTAACACAAAATCCCGGACACCATATTATGGCTCATATAACTAATTTGAATCCCTTCACGGACCGATATTGAAGCAACTTTTATAGTATATGACTTTTGAAAATATTGTGGCAAAATGTCACTGGTGACAGTAGAAATGGACCAGTAGTACTGGTAACTTACCCAGGAAATGCTGTGATATAAATGAACAATTGTTAAAAGCGGTGTAAAACACCATACACACAAACATTACTATCTAGTATACTGTATTCTATAAGCATTAACCCTTTCCCACATACAACAAAGATGACTTTGAAAATATTTACACTAAAATATGAAAGAACTTCTGTAAATGAAAGTATAATTACTTAAAAAAGTTGAAGACATTGTGACAAAAGGTGAAATTGCTTGTTTTGAGCAATTTCTCCTTTTGTCACAATGTTTTCAAAAGGCAGATGCGTCAGAATGCTTCCACAAGTGGGAAAAGGTTAAACCGTCCTTTCGATTTCAATACAGGTGGAGAGGGAAAGATAGGAACAGTAACAGATGTGCGAGGATGGGATTCTGAGTCCGGTCGTAGCGTCGCTGCGGTAACCTGGACGTCGGGGTCAACAAATGTTTATAGAGTAGGACACAAAGGGAAGGTTGATATTAAATATGTCAAGGCGGCTCCAGGAGGGAATTACTACAGAGATCATTTACCAGTATTAGGTAAAACATGTCACAGATCCTTTTACCCTTTCCCACATACAACGTTTCTGCAGCAATGACTTGTCCTATTGTGACAATGATACAACTTTTAAGCTCACCTGTTCACAAAGTGCTCAAGGTGAGATATTATGATCACATTCTGTCTGTCGTCCGTCCGTCCGCCATGCATGGTCAACAATTGCCTTGTTAACATGCTACAGGAAACATTTTACATCCAATCTTCATGAAAATTTATCAGAACATACAACTCCATCAAATCTTGTCCAAGTTCGAAATGGAGTCATGTGAGGTGAAAAACTAGGTCACAAGGTCAAATCGATGGAAATCTTGTCAACACTCGGGATGCATTATTTTTAACTTTAGCATGTTGAAATGTTGTCAGAATAATTGTCTTGATAGTATCTAGGCTAAGTTCATAAACTAGGTTACTAGATCATACTGAAGGAATATCTTGTTAAGACTGATGTTTTGCTCTAGAAGCAACTTAAAACATTGTCAGAATGTTTGCCTTGATTATATCCAGGTCAAGATCGAAACTTGGTCATGTGAGGTCCAAAGAAGGCCACAAGAAAATCGTGTTAACACTCTGGAGGCATGTTGAAACTTTGTCGGAATAATTGCCTTGATGATATCTAGGCTAAGTTCAAATAAAGGTCATATCTGGTCATACATTAAGTCACTAAGCCATATTGAAAGAAAATCTTGTTAACACTCAAGGGATCGTATTGAAACTATGTCAGAATGTTTGTATTGCTGATTTCTAGGCCATGTTGGAAAATGGGTCATGTCAGATCAAAACCTAGGTTACTAGACCAAACCGAAGGAAAATCTTGTTAACACTCTAAATGCCTCATTTTTAATTTGAGCATGTTGAAACTTTGTCAGAATGGTCTTTTGATGATATATAGGCTAAAAAAACTAGGTCACTAGGCCGAATTTGAAAAAAAACCTTGTTAACAATCTAGTCACATTTTTTGCTTCAGCAGCTTGAAACTTTGTCAGAATATTTGTCTTGGTGCTATCTAATCCAAGGTTGAATATGGGTCATGTCTGGTCAAAAGCTAGGTCACTTGTTCAAATTGAAGGAAAATCTTGTTAACACTCTGGAAGCAGTATTTTAACTTGAGCATGTTGAAATTTTGTCAGAATGATTGTCTTGATGATATTTAGGCCACGTTTGAATATAGGTCATGTCCGGTCAAAAACAGGGTCACCAGACCAAATTGAAGGGAAATTTAGTTAACTTACCTGAGTTATTGTTATTGACTATGTGGTCGACTTAACTCAGGTGAGCAATCCAGGACCACTATGGCCGTCTTGTTGTAGATATTTTTATGTTTTTGTCTGATCATGGTCGTCTGCTGTAGATTTTTTTTATGAGAGAAAGCGTTAAAGATTCGGTTATGTATTCAATTATGTCAAATACCCCCTTGATGTATTTTAGGAGAGTTTCCAGAAGTAAACACACTACCAGGTATTACACATCAGTTCAAAGTCGGGGATAAAGTTAAAGTTGATTTAGAAGTGGAAATACTTAAGGCGATGCAGGAAGGTCATGGGGGCTGGAACCCCAGAATGGCGGAGGTGAGGCATTTTTCTTAGAAAATTGTATATAACGTATGAGTTGCATTCTACGAAAACCTATCTTAAGGTATTTTAAGCAAGTGCTTATCTGTGCAGTCTGAAAGGGCTCTTCAGTGTTTGAATATTAGTTGTTAAAGGTGCTGGACTACAGAAAATAGATATTATAGTCAAAGTTTAAAAAATTGTTCAAAAGTTGTCTTGATATATATTAGAATCATAATTCTGGGATAAAAGTAGAGTAATAATTTCACTTTTCAGGAACATTAGCATCTAAATATTGATCATTTATGCTTCATTTTTACTGGGTAGACATACCAAGTAAGCCAAATTTTTAACATTTTCATGACTTTGAATTGACTGTTTTTCAACATTTACTGCCAAAATAGTTTTGAACTACTCCTTTCTTACTTTGTTGTCACTATTAGCAATATTTGAAGATGTTTCAACATTACAAAGAGTTCAGCAGAAACGTCTGTTAAGCAGTATCCATTTGGATCATTAACAGGGATGCACTGGCAGGTCTTTTACCACATGTTTAACTTTTATTTTTAAGGTTCGGTAACATTGTTGAAAAGGAGCACTGCTCATATATTTGAAGATGTTGTTAGAATTTTATTTATATTTCTTAATAAGTTAAATGCATATAGAACTATACTGAGATGTGACCAGTGTCATTCGTCTTTCATTTATCAACTAAATTGTTCATGTATCAAGTTAGTGACTTTTCAAGCGTGTTGTGTGGAGAACTTGTGCAAGAACATCAGGAAACACATGAATCACAAGGAATTTACAGCAGACGACTTAAAAAACATCTATTTGAAAATGTCGAAAATCTCTCTTAATGAAAGTGTATTTATTGAAAATAGTCGAAAATGTTGTGGCAAAAGGCAAAATTATTCAATATAAAATGACTGACTTCATATTTTGTACTATTTTTCAGTATGTTGGTACATTAGGAACAGTTCATCGTATAACAGAGAGGGGAGACGTAAGGGTCCAGTATGATGGATGTTCTAACAGATGGACATTTCATCCTGGGGCCCTCAAAAAGGTATTTTTAGTAACAAAATATTTAAGTTAATCATTTTATAAATCAATTTCGTAAGCATGTCTTGTTATTGTACTTTTATTTTTGAGAAATGATACAATGTCCAGTCCCCAATGATGACCAATGGCCACGTAACGATTAATTTAGAGTCACCCAAATTTCTATAATAGACCATTCCTTTGTTTGACTGATATGACAGTTGTTAAAATTGATTTATAGTAGGGAAGGCACTGATTATTTGAATGCTATATCATGAAACGAATATTCGAGAAAAACAGGAGTATTCTAAAATATATGTATAAATCAAATTGACGATACTGAAAATATTTGCCAACTCTTTTTTGGTCAAAACTGCAATTAGAGGGTTACCAATGGTCCACTTTATTTGTACTGTATAAGGTGTCAATTCTGTAGATCACATGTCAAACAGATAATCCTTGCTTTTAGCTATTAAAGTGATCAATACAATAACGATGGTTACATACTTAAACGCTGTAATTTATTCTTGTAAAACATGTAGATACGACTTTTTAGAATGAAACATCAATCAGACAAATCCATCGTTTTGGCCTTGTCATTATCAGATTTCGTATTTATGTTGAATAACAATCTGGTAAGATTTCATGTCCATTTTCAACAATATTTCAGTTACATGTAAATAAATACAGTAAGAGAAAAGGTTAAATTGATCCAACATTCATGACGGTCCCTGTCAGATTTGTTATGTTTTGAAAATATTTGAGAGTTGAGAACATTTCAAGTCATTTTCAATAGCATTTCAGTTGGTAACCAGAACTAAATGTTTCGTAAAAAATACATTAAGCAAGTGATCAATGAATTAAAAGGTATTGTAGAAGGCATGACAAATCCCATGGCATAATTCAGGTGAGCGATCCAGGCCCTCTTGTTTATCATACTTTTGTCTAATTACCCTCGTACTGATGCTTTCTGGTGCTTCTGTAGGAGACAACTTTTGAAAATATTGTGTCAAAAGGAGAAATTGCTCAAAACAAGCAATTTCTCTCTCCCTTTTGCAACAATGTTTTCAACTTTGTTCTATAATTTTTTTCGAGCTTTATCATATTTTTTCCTACATTATTTCAATGTTGTCTGCTGCACAAATTTGTTGAATGTGGGAAAGGGATTAGGATAAGCTTTGTTTTCTGAGAGCACTGATCAACTATTGTTGTTTTTGTAGGTGCAGACTCTGGCTGTTGGAGACATGGTTAAAATAAGTGATAGCATGCATAGTGTTAAAGACTTACAGAAAGGACATGGCGAGTGGAATGAATCTATGAAAGTGGTAAGCGAGAGAGAGAGAGAGAGAGAGAGAGAGAGAGCTCTAGATTAGGGGACTAAACTGGTATTTCCCCCATGATATCTCTCTTATTTCACAACCAATCCTTATATTGTTTGTACTCAAAAGAATCGTCTCAGTGAGACAATTCGTTTGAGTACCCACAACATAGGTTTAAAGTGTCAAAAAAGTATTATAAAATATGAAAAATGCCCCTTATCTAGAGCACTGATTAATCAATTAAAAGAATTGAAACCATTTGGATAAAAGTGTCATGTAAGGATTTAAAACATGGAAAATGGCTATTTTCAGGTTTTTATCACTTTGTTTTCAAAGTCGTTTGTTGTGGAGATTTGTTGTTTGTGGGAAAGTGTTAAACCCTTAATTGTGGGTACTCAAAAAAAATGTCTCAGAAACCAACCATCTTGCTTACCAAGGAGGTACAGTTTTGAGGCCAAATATTGATTCAACGCATTTCGACACATCCACAGCAGAAGGTTTTGGGAAACCATTGTGGCAGAAGGAGATATTACTAATGATGAGCAATTTATCCTTTTACCACATTGTTTTCAACTCTATTCACAAATAAAATTGTCATTTATGGATATGTTCCGGCTTTTTGACAATGCATCAAATATATGGAATATCTCTATAAATGAAAGTATAACTTGAATTTTGAATAGACTTGAAAACATTGTGGCAAACAGAAATATTGCTCATTATGAGTAGTTTTCTGCTGCAAAGGTTTATTTAAAAAAAAAACGAGGTTTTTCCTATAGACTTTTTGGTCATTTGTTTAAAAATACCCGTTTCTTGTTAGACATTAGGTAAAACGGGCAGAGTACTGAAAGTGTATGCAGACGGAGATTTACGTGTTGCTGTGGGTAACCAAACGTGGACGTTCAACCCTGGCTGTCTCTCCCTGGTGCCGTCCAACAACACAGATCTGAATAATACGATGGGTCATAACGAACGAGAGGAATTACAGAGTAAGATGATTTGAGCCGCACTCTGCGAAAAACCAATCTTAACGTAAATTTACATGTGTGGCAAAGACCTGCCTGCATTTCCCTGCAAGAGTGCTTCTGTGAAGTTTTTTTAACCTGGTCAGAGGTCCAGATAAGGAGGGGTATTCAGCTCTTTTTCCGACAATTTCTCTCTCATTATTAAAGCAAGCCCTATGCTGAGATGATTCTTTTGAGTAGCCACAACATAGGGTTAGAGTGTCAAATAAGGATTTTAGAACATGTAAAACGGCCCTTATCTGGTGCTCTGCCTGGTGAACAGTGCAGATCCAGATCTTACTGTGTTGATGCACTGGCTGATCTGTACCGACTGTGGTCGCAATCAATTGCCTAATGGTTGGTTTTGGCAGAGCATAGATTGTTTAATGATTTATTTAAAGAACTTTTTCACTGATGCAAGTGTCGCTTTATTAGACCCCTACTGGTTGTAGAGGAAGTCGGTTTGCTCTTTCAGTCTGGACTATTAGATAAAATGAATATGACAAAGAGGGCAATTTGTAGATTATGTACATCATTCAAAACATTTGTGTGCTTGGAGGCACGGTCAGACTGCAAGGTCAACGGTACAAAATATGACTTTGGTATGTGCATACAGGGAAATAGTAAATTCTGGATGTCATTCAATTTTATTTTTTGCTTGAAAGTCAAGTTCACATTTCAAGGTCAAATGCATCAAATCTGGGATATTACCAATAAACTTGTTTTCTGTATTTCTGGTAATACGCAGCAGATGACTTTTGAAAACTATGAGTGAGATGAAAACGTTCCTCATGATGAGCCATTTCTCCTTTTCAAGTTTGTATCAAGAGAATGCTTTAGATCATATCAGACGACCGAAACATTTCATATCAAATAAATGGTAGAGAACAACATACTTTTATTAATATTATTCACCTCTTTATTATTATAGCTTCGGCTAAGAGAAAAGTTTCTGTGAGCCAATGGAATTTATATGCAGTATGTCGTAAATTGTTTCATTTTAGTTTTTTCGGGCAAATGAGTTTTCACGTGCTATTTTTAATGACTGCTCTACATTAAATGACATATTATGTATATTTCAGCTTCATTGACAACCCTGTTAGATCAGTTAGTGGAGTTACATCAGACCGAGACTGGTCCAGATAGACTCGTCCGCGAGGCAGCTCAAGGTCATGCTGATGTCGTCAAGGACATTGTCCTCAAGTTTCCTGACAAGGTTTTTGTCTTTTTCATATTTTGAGAGAAAAGCATAAATTGGGTTCAACTTTCCAAAAAATAATTTATTGTAATGCGTAATGTTACCAATTGATGCAATATTACCATTTTTCTGTCATTGAAGAGCACCAATATCTCGGTTGTTTACAACTTAGACTATCTTTCTAGTGGTCCTGGGTTTGAACCCCAACTTGACCAAGGATTTACATAATTTGTTGTATTTAGGGCTATTTCTTCAACAATTGGTTTAAAATAGTTTTTGAGAAGGTGGCCAGTAACCTGAAAAGAATGTTGTGTGTAGTACTTTTTCCAGAAAGCCAGGTAATAGTGGTAAGGTGAACTTGCTGCTATGATATATAAAGCTACAGTACCAAGTGGAGTTTTTCATATCAGTTTCTACAGTTTCAGCATTTTTTTTGCAATGTTATGACCCTTTGCTATTTTGCAAGCCAGTTTGTATCATCATCCAACCCCTTTTCTTGTACCTTCAGGTTGATC
This sequence comes from Serripes groenlandicus, assembly GCA_031761405.1. Classification (NCBI taxonomy): domain Eukaryota; kingdom Metazoa; phylum Mollusca; class Bivalvia; order Cardiida; family Cardiidae; genus Serripes; species Serripes groenlandicus. The sequence continues at coordinate 56,123,069 of JASEVX010000011.1, read as the reverse complement.
AAAAGAGCTCGGGAAAGTCTGCACTACAAGTAGCTAGTCATCAAGGTCACAAGGAGATTGTGCATTTATTATTATCTTCTGGGGCAAACCTGGAGCTCCAGGATGAGGACGGAGACTCTGCCCTACATTATTCGGCTTTTGGGTAAGTCTGTTTAAACCACCTCTCTGATATACAGACGCTTTCTGACACCTCTACTGCAGTCAACTGTTGAAAACTTTGTGGTACGTTTCACACAATGTTTTCAACTATTTTAAACTATTATACATGTACTTTGTATTACAGAGAGGAGTCCGCTGTTGTCGAATGGTTAGCGTTCGGGATTTCGAAACCGGATGTCCCGGGTTCGATTCCCAGTTGTGGCACTACGGTCATGATGGAGTGCCCTTGGGCAAGGCATATTTTCTAACCTAGTACTGGTTTGTTTACCCAGGGATCATGAATAAGTGAACTGTCGCCATGATATAACTGAAATAATGTTGAAAGCGGCGTTTTTCGTATTTTTGCCTATTTATTTTCAAAATCTGCTGTTGCATGGCGGAGCTAATTTGCTTTATATTGCTTTAGTTAAAACTTACAAAATCTACTGTTCCGAAATTGTTTCGCCGATTTCAAATATGATTGTAGAAATATTCCTAGGGTCAAAAAATATTCCCAGGTTGACCCTCTATCAGATAGATTCCTTCAAGCCATGTTGATTGGTCGAAAAATATGGCCGCCAGGGGGTGGGGCTCATATTGGTTAAGTGAAAAAGAATTGAATCAGACTAGCGATCCAGGGCCATCATGGCCCTTTTGTTTTTCAAAAGTCGTCTGCTGCAGATGCGTCAAACTGTGTCTGCATGTGGGAAAGGGTTCCAGGAATAGATCTCCATAATGTTACGGTGTCGTACAATTTACAGAAATCAGGCGGAGGTGATGGAGATTCTGTTACAAAAAGGGGCGAACATCGATGCCCTTAACCAAGGGAAATGCAGTGCTTTACACGTGGCCGTCAACAAACAACATCTCGAGTGTGTGAGAGTCCTTTTGAAACACAATGCTGATGTAACCATTCAGGTATGTTCATGATTTTTAACCCTTTCCAACATACAACAAATCTGCAGCAGATGTCTTTGAAAATGTCTACTCAAAAATATGGAAAATCTCTATAACTTTAAGTATAATTACTGAAAAAAGTTGAAAACATTGTGGCAAAAGGAGAAATTGCTCGTTTTGAGCAGTTTCTTGTTTTGTCATGATGTTTTCAAAAGTTGTCGGCTACATAATTTGCCAAGACCCAAACAACATCTCGAGTGTGTAAGAGTCCTCTTGAAACACAATGCTGATGTAACAATTCAGGTATGTTCATGATTTTTTATTCTTTCACAAGCGGATACATTTTGACACATCTGTAACAGAAATAACGGAACATTTCTGAGATATTCATCCAAGTTAATGACCATTTCTGAAATACTCTGAAATACTCTATAATATAATTTACAATTTTATTAGAAACGGTTTGTACTCTATTTATAAAGTAACTGACCATTTTCTAAGAAACTGTTAAAAGATGTGGAAAAATATTTTAAATGGAAATACATGTACAATTATTTGAAAGAGTTGAAAAAAATATGAGTATGAGCAAATTCTACTTGCCACAATGTTTTAAAAGTCGTCCTTGTAAAAGAGTAAAAGGCTCTTAGCTACTAATTATACCCCTTTCGTAGAAGAGGGGATATGTAGGAGTCACTGTGTCGGTCTGTCTGGCTGACGGTCGGTCGGAAGCCATATTTTGTCCGACCTATTTCTTACAAACCACTGGGTGGAATTCAATAAAATTTTACATGAAACTTCTATACCAAGAGGAGATTCACATATCCTAAAGGTATTACAATTGCATGTTATTTTACAGAGTTATGGCCCTTTTACTTATTAAGTTATGGTATTGGTCAAGGTGCTGTTTTGGGGGTATTTATCATCTTCAGTGATAGTTCTATTTTGCGTTGTTATTTTTCAGGACTCATATGGGGACACGGCATTACATGACTCGATAGGGAAAGAGAATTTCGATATATTAGACCTTCTGGTGAATATTACGGGTAAATATTTAACATATTTCACGCTGAGAAACAAACGAGGCTTCAACGTCCTGCACCATGCTGCCCTAAAGGGTAACAACTGGTAAGTTTTTACTCTTAGCACCTTTGTGATGCTTGTTGATGTTCTAATATCCTTGGCCCCTGTGGCTGGGGAACACTCAGTAAGAATAGCAGCCACAGTCTGACCCTTGCTTGATCCGTAAGAGCCGGCTAAATGTGTCTAACAGAGGCATTTCATTTGGGTACCTAAACAAAAGTGTTTCTATTGGTGATAAGAGAAGTATTGCAAGGAAAAACTTGAAAAACTTGTGGCAAAAATAGAAATTGCTCATTACGACCAATTTCTCCTTTTGCCACAATGTTTTCAAAAGTTGTCTGCTGTAGAAGCATCAGAAAAAGTATATATGTGGGAAAGTGTTAACTCGCCCTTCTCTAGGCTTCTGAATATATAGCTAAGTATTATCAGAGGTTTAAAGTGTGACTCGGCAATTCATTCTTGCTGGTCAAGGACAAAAGTCATTGTGACTAGCGTCGTTCATCTTCCATTAAAGGGCTAGATAAATATTTCGATCGGAAGCCAGTTGCCAGCAGAACATGTTTGGAGATATGGTTGGCGACCAGAGTTGAATGCTCTGTCAGGTCATACCAAAGACTTTAAAAAGTCTTCTTTTGCACTGAAGGTTTTGAGGATAGCATTAGGACTGATGCGTTCATGTCAGGTTAAATAAGACATGTAGTACTTTTTAGCTCGACTATTCGAAGAATATGAGAGCTATACTACTCACCCTGGCGTCGGCGTCGGCGTCGGCGTCGGCGTCCACGTCACACTTTGGTTAAGGTTTTGCATGCAAGTTCTAAAATACTACATGTATTGCATTGAAACTTTTTACAACCCTACCAAACTATCACACCAATGTAGATTATCAAGTTAGATAACTCTGTCCTGCATTTTATGCAAGTTATGGCCCTTTTTTACTTAGAAATTCTGGTTAAAGTTTTGCGTGCAACTAAAGTAAGAGTCCATATCTCAGTATTTACTTGATGCATTACATTGAAACTGTCTACAACCCTACCCAACTATCCCACCTATGTAGATTATCAAGTAAGATAACTCTATCCTGCACTTTATGCAAGTTATGGCCCTTTTTTTACTTAGAAATTCTGGTTAAAGTTTTGCGTGCAACTAAATTAAGAGTCCATATCTCAGTATTTACTTGATGCATTGCATTGAAACTTTTTACAACTCTACCCAACTATCACACCTATGTAGATTATCAAGTTAGATAACTCTATCCTGCACTTTATGCAAGTTATGGCCCTTTATTTACTTAGAAATTCTGGTTAAAGTTTTGCGTGCAACTAAATTAAGAGTCCATATCTCAGTATATACTTGATGCATTGCATTGAACCTTTATACAACCCTACCCAACTATCACACCTATGTAGATTATCAAGTTAGATAACTCTATCCTGCATTTTATGCAAGTTATAGCCCTTTTTTTACTTAGAAATTCTGGTTAAAGTTTTGCGTGCAACTAAATTAAGAGTCCATATCTCAGTATTTACGTGATGCATTGCATTGAAACTTTTTACAACCCTACCCAACTATTACACCTGTGTATATTATCAAGTATGATAACTCTATTCTGCATTTTATGCAAGTTATGGTCCTTTTTTTTCTTAGAAATTCTGGTTAAAGTTTTGCGTGCAACTAAATTAAGAGTCCATGTCTCAGTAAATACTTGATGCATTGCATTGAAACTTTCTACAACCCTACCCAACTATCACACTTGTGTAGATTATCAAGTATGATAACTCTATCCTGCATTTTATGCAAGTTATGGCCTTTTTGGACTTAGAAATTCTGGTTAAAGTTTTGCATGCAACTACATAAAGAGACCATCTCTTAGTAAACTACTTGATGCATTGCATTGAAACTGTATACAGCCCTTACCAACCATCACATCTATGTAAACAATCAAGTATGATTACTCTATCCAGCATTTTATGCAAGTTATGGACCTTTTTGGACTTAGAAATTCTGGTTAAAGTTTTGCAACTACATTTAGAGTGTAATCTCAGTTACAACTTGAAAAATTGCATTGAAACTTTATACAACCTTTCCCAATTGCACAACTATAAACACAACCAATTAAGATAACTCTATCCTGTATATGGTGCAAATTGTTGCCGTTTTTTTACTTAGAAATTATGGTTAAAGGTTTGCGTTAAACTACATTAAGAGTCAATATCTTAGTAACTACTTGATGCATTCCATTGAAAGGTTATACAACCCTTTCTAACCATCACACCTATGAAAATAATCATGTTAAATAACACTATCCAGCATATAATGCAAATTATCACCCACTAAGAAATTGTGGTTAATGTTTTGCATGCAACTACATTAGAGTCCATTATCTCAGTAACTTAAATAAGTGGTGGAATAGTCGAGCGCGCTGTCCTCCGACAGCTCTTGTTAATACAAACAACATGTCTGTGATGCTGTTATAGGAGTCACCTTTGAAAACCTTTTTCAATTTTGTTTGGAAGAAGCATAATTATAGTCGCCAGTTTGTCCGGATGTCTGTCCCACTTTCGTCTTGGGCTATTTCACAGCACCTACTGACTTGAACTCAAGGAAAATTTATGGGTAGCTTCACTAACAAGAGGAGATGTGCATATTATCACCATGTTCTGGCTGAATGATTTTTCATAGAATTATAGCCCTTTTTATACACCCGTTTGGATCGTATTATAGTTTTACCTGCGGCGTACGGGTGGGCGGGCGGCGTCCAGTATGTTGTCAGCTCAATAACTTTAGAAGCGTTTGTCCAATCATCACCAAATTTTGTCAGAATGTGTATCGGGATAATATCTCGGACAAGTTCGATAACTAGCCATATCGCTTTAGTCAATCGAGAGTTATCGCCCTTCAATTATAGAAATTACCCAAAATTGGTCTTGTCAGCTCAATAACTTTAGAAGCCTTTGTCCAATCATCACCAAATTTGGTCAGAATGTGTATTGGCATAATACCTCGGACAAGTTTGATAACTAGCCATATCGCTTTAGTTAATCAAGAGTTATCACCCTTTTATTAAAGAAATTACCTAAAATTGGGATTGTCAGCTCAATAACTTTAGAAGCCTTTGTCCAATCATCACCAAATTTTGGCATAATATCTCGGACAAGTTCGATAACTAGCCATATCGCTTTAGTCAATCAGGAGTTATTATCCTTTAATTATAGAAATTACCTAAAATTGGGATTGTCGGCTCAATAACTTTAGAAGCCTTTGTCCAATCTTCACCAAATTTATTCAGATTGTGTATTGGCATAATATCTTGGACAAGTTCGATAACTTACCACATTATCTTGGTCACTACACACGTATGTCCCTCGAAATGGCCAAAACTGTACTAACAGTGTCTGCTCTCTAAATTTGCCTGATGTACAACCAATTATCACTATACTTAATTGGTCTCAAAAAAACAGGACTTTTGTAACATTTGGCGCTCTTGTTAGCTTTTGTGATCACTTGGCGTCCGGCAGTGTCGTCGTCGTCCTGCGTTGTCTGTACGTCCGTCTGTTAACAATTTCCTACAAATGACTTCTCCTACTAAACCAATGGACTGATTTCAAAATAACTTCACAGGAATGTTCCTTAGGTGGTCCTCCTTTAAAGTTGTTCAAAGAATGTTAACTCCATGTAGAAGTTCTATTAAATTAGGTGAGCGATATAGGGCCATCACTGCCCTCTTGTCTTGTAATTTCTATATACAAGACTGCAACGGGAGCCAAGTCCTTTCGCGAATTATCCGTGTTCCAGTGTAGTATGATATAGAACCATTTTTGTCCGGCTATTTCTCAGCAATTACCTGTTGCTACATATAGTATATTATAACACCATTCATGTGTCCTGGCTAAACTTCAGGGAGCATCCATCAGTTCCACTGATATCTTGTTAATTAATCTGTCCTTGATTTTTGTGTCATATTCATTTAACAGGGCAACGGAAGTCATTTTACAAAAATGTCGACAAATTGTGGACACCAAGAAAGATGATGGTTTCTCTCCGCTTCATCTAGCTTCACTGAACGGTCATCGAGATGTTACAAATACGTTAATAACTACCGTGAGTTTAACCCTTAACTACCTCATATAAACGCTTTCTGACGCCTCTGCAGCAGACAGCTTTTTGAAAAAATATCGACAAAAGAAGAAATTGCTCAAAATGAGCAATTTCTCCTTTTGCCACAATGTTTTCAACATTTAGTCATAGGTTATCCATTCAATTATAGAGATTTTCCAGAAAAGTACAGGCCTGATTAGAAAATTATTTTGCAAAAATGTTCCTTGGGTTGAAAAACATGGCTGCCAGGTGCTGTGGCTTGTTTACTTTATATGTATTTATAACGAAAATCTTCTTCATCAAAAGTACTTGCTTGATTTGAAATATTTTGGCACAAATGGATGAGTAACCCTCTACTGAGGTTGTTTAAGTTATTCTGATCTGTTGATAAACATGGCCAACAACAGGCAGGGCTCATTTTGCTTATACATGTATGTAGTATTAAAACTTTGAAAACTATAGTTCTATTAAATCCGTTGAGTGCTAAAGGAGCATTGTGGTCCTCTTGTCTGAATAAGGATAGGAATAAAATATTTAATGTTTTTGATCATATTCTGTTTTGTTAAACCCCTTACATATACAACAATTCTGCAACAGATGACTGAAAATATTTTGGCAAAACTAAAGAAAATCTCTATAAGGGAAAGTTGTATTATTGAAAATACTGGAAACCATTGTGGCAAATGGAAAAACTGCTCATCATGATCAATTTATCCCTTTGCAGCAATGTTTTCAGAAGTTGTCTGCTGAAGAAATGTGTTAAAACGTGTCTACATGACATTGTGAGAAAAGGTTAATCATTTATGAAAACTCAATAGCAAAGCTCGGTGAAATTATCATTTTGCCTACCCTGCATTTGTTAAAATTCCATTAACTCTTTCCAACATACAGACACTTTGTGGTGCCTTTACAGCAGACAACTTTTGAAAACATGGTATCAAAAAGGAGACATTGTTCATAATGATCAATTTCTTCTTATGCCTGAATGTTTGTAACTATTAAATAATTCCACTTTTCTAAGTAGATATATTATATAATTTTACTTAGATGTTTTCATCGTCTGCTGGAGATTTGTTGTATCTGGGAAAGGGTTAAGTGTTCATATCAAATTAAAAGAGAGGCCAAGGTTCTCATTAACCCACTTTCTCACATACAGCAAATTTGCAGCAGACGACTATGAAAACATCGCATTAAAAATATGAAAATCTTTTATGAATGAGAGCGTAATAATTGAATAAAGTTGAAACGTTAAAGGAGTAATTGCTCATTATGAGCAATTAATCATTTTGCCACATTTTTTTTTCCGAAAGTAGTCTGCTGCAGAAGTGTCAGAAATCGTCTGTATTTGGAAAAGGGTTAAGAAACTTGTATTGAGGTAGTCACTAGAAACATATTCCTATTAATTTTATAAACAGGGACACGCTGACATTGAGATACGAAACAATCGTCAGCAGACACCATTGTTGCTATCAGTAAGTCAAGGTCATACAGGAATAATAGAGCTGTTGGTGACGCGGGGAGCAGATGTCAACGTGCATGACGAGGACGGGGACACATGTTTACATCTGGCGTTAATGAGACAGGCGGTGTCGACGGAGAGAGATGACAGTCCCTTGTTAGAATCAGTAAGTTTCGTTTGGTAATGGCAGATCATTGACCCTTTCCTATATCAAGACCCTTTCTGACTCCTGCAGCAACTCCTTTGCAGCAAACTTGACTTGATATTTTTGCCAATATGCTTTCAAAGTCGTCGTCTGCAGATTTGTTGGATGTTGACCGCCTCAGTGGTGTTGTGGTAGAGTGTGCTCCTCGGTGCAAGAGGTTGCAAATTCGATCCCCGGCCAGGTCATTCCAAAGACTTAAAATGGTCCTACAATCCGCCCTCCTTGGAAGTCTGCGTTGCAGAATTAGTGTAAAGACTGACGGGCTGGTGTCAGGATATAAAAGGACCAGTAGTATTTGTAACTTACCCAGGAGCTGCCGGTAAATGACTGAAACTGTTTACATGATATGAAATATATGATTTAAAACATGTTACATTTGTTAAAATTGGAAGGTCAACCCTTTCCCACATATAACACATCTTCAGATTTTCGAGCCTAACATCAATTGTTTACCCAGGGATCATGAATAAATGAACTGTAGAAGTGTTTTACCTGAAATAATGTTGAAAACAGTGTAAAACCCAAATATAGCAAACTAAAAAGGATCTGTGTAAATATTTCATGTTTATGTTCCAGATCCGATCCCAGTTAGGTATGAGTGAGGACGAAGACACAGTTGGTGCTGCGATTGCATGTTATCTCGCACAGCAAGGAGCCGATTTAAACAAGGCAAATCATGCTGGTAAAACGGCATTAGACTGCACCTCCGACCCAAAAATAAAGGAAGTGGTGAAGCAGTTTGCCACCACAGGGTGAGTGTTGAAATAGTATGCAATATTTGACATTTTTCAGCTCACCTGTGCTCATAATCCTCAAGGTGAGCTATTGTGGACAAAGTGTGTTGACTGCGTATCATGCAAGAATTACCGTATGAACAATTTGAAGGCCACATTTTTAAGTCCATATCATCTCCATCAAATCTTGGACAAGATCTAATCTGGTTCCCGTTGAGTTTGAGGGAGAAAAATAAGAGGTACTCTACTAGGTCAACAAAATTAAAAGCCTTTAAAACGCTTTAGATAGACCTCATTTTTTATCCAATCTTCATGAAAGTTCATCAGAGTGCTTATCTCATTCAAGTTTTTGTCAAGTTTAATACTAGGGGTCCAGAACTAGGTTACAAGGGATTTTTGAAAGACCTTCCCCATAGGTCACATTTTCCATCAAAAGTTTCATGAAATATTTTCAGAAAGTGTATATCTATCAGACCTTTTATATGTTAAAAACTAGCACATGAAGGTCAAATGGTAGAACATTCTTGTCAACACTCTAAAAAAAAAAATCAAAACTTTTAAGAAATCCTATCGAAATATTTGTACCTGTTAGATCTTAGTCAAGTTGAAACAGACATACATGGGGTTAACCCTTTCCCTCATACGACAATTTTGTTTGAACATATTTTGTCCAAAAATAGAAAATCTCTAATTGAATGGATAACCTATGACTAAAAGTGGAAAACATTGTGGCAAAAGGAGAAATTGCTCGTTTTGGGCAATTTCTTCTTTTGTCACTATGTTTTCAAAAGGCCGGCTGCTGCAGAGGCGTCAGAAAGCGTCTATATGAGGGAAAGGGTTAATAACTGTTTCTCCCGGTCAATTATTAGGAAACTCTTGTGAACGTGGACGATGTCTTGTTTTTCTTTCAACCTTCATGAAATTTGGTCAAACCTATTTTGTTTATGAAACATTAGTCGCATTAACCCTTTCCCTCATATAGAAGCTTTCTGACGCCTCTGCAGCAGACGGCTTTTTGAAAACATAGTGACAAAAGAAGAAATTGCTCAAAACAAGCAATTTCTCATTTTGCCACAATGGTTTCCACTTTTAGGTTATCCATTCAATTAACAAATTTTCCATTTTTTTACAAAATATGTTCAAAGTCGTCTGCTCCAAAATTGTTGTATGAGGGAAAGGGTTAAGCAAATCATTGAGAAAACATGTGAAACTTTCTAGATGCTACATTTTTTTTTATCTAACATTTATGTTATGTTTCCAGAGCATTTTTCTGCATAAAAGCTTGGATCTTAGTGACTCAAGTGAGCAATTAAGAACCTTGATGACCCTTTTGTTAGTTTTAAGCTCCACTTGCCAAGAACTTATGACTGGACAAATTGTCCTTAAGTCTGTTCTTGCTTGCATGCCTCAATTTACAGCTTTAAAAATCCTTCCCTGTAACCATGTTGTCAAATTGCATAGCCAAGATCTTTTCTATGATTGTTCCCTTATATCATTCATATTTTAAAGTTTGTTGACATTTGTCTTTGCAAAAACAATTGCAGGGTAGACCTCTACTAAATATATAGTTGTTCATTTTAAGTACTACCCCTTTCCTCCTTGTAGAGGCATTTGCAGCAGAATGAAAACATTGTGTGGCAAAAGAGAAATGCACATAATGAGCAATTCCATTAGCCACAATGCGTTCAACTCTATTCAATAGTTAAACTTTTAAAAACATTGTGGCAAAAGGAAAAATTGCCTATTATGATCTATTCTGATCATTCTCTGTCCGTCGTCGGTCCGTCGTTAAGTTTTAGCTTTAAACATCATCTCCTCCTTAACCACAGTACCAATAATTTCAACCAAACTTCACAGGAATGTTCCTTTAGTGGCCCTCTTTCAAAAATGTTCAAAGATTTAAATTCCATTGAGAACTTTGGTTGCTGCGGCATCAGAAAAGGGGGCAAAATGTCCAAACTTTAAATATCTTCTTCTCTGAATATGCTTGTCAGATTCCAATATAATTTGGTAGAAATGTTCCTTGGGTGATCCTCTAGAAAATGCGTTGAGCCATACTGATTGGTTGAAAAACATGGCTACAAATGACAACTTAACCCTTTCCCTCATACGACAATTCTGCAGCAGACGACTTTGAACATATTTTGTCAAACAATAGAAATTCTCTATAATTGAATTGTGGCAAAAGGAGAAATTGCTCGTTTTGAGCAATTTCTTCTTTTGTCACTATGTTTTCAAAAAGCCGTCTGCTGCAGAGGCGTCAGAAAGCGTCTATATGAGGGAAAGGGTTAACCTCACAGGAATGTTCCTTTGTTGGTCCTCTTTCAAAATTGTTCAAAGACTGACATTCTGTGTAGAACTTTGGTTGCTGCGGCATCAGAAAGTGAGAAAAATACCCAAACTTTAAAATCCTTTTCCTCCATAATCTGCTTGTCCGATTCCAAGATAATTTGGTAGAAATGTTCTTTGAGTGGCCCTCTACAAAAACTGTTCAAGGCATATTGATTGGGTTGAAAACAGTTCAGCAAGAGGCTCAAAATGACAAAACTTTATAGTTCCATTCTTATTTAAGTTCTTGTGAGATTTCAAGATACAAATGGCCTTTACAAAGAAGCCATTTTACTATTTCTTTTAACCCTTTCCCTCATACGACAATTCTGCAGCAGACGACTTTGAACATATTTTGTCAAAAAAAAGAAATTGTCTATAATTGACTGGATAACCTACGACTCATGGAAAACATTGTGGCATAAGGAGAAATTGCTTGTTTTGATAATTTTCTTCTTTTGTCACTATGTTTTCAAAAAGCTGTCTGCTGCAGAGGCAACAAAAAGCGTCTATAAGAGGGAAAGGGTTAACAGTGTCCACTCCTTGCAGTTTCATTTGCACTCCTGATCAAATTTTCCCAGATATTTGCAGTTTAATATTTGCTGCTAATTTACTATCACAAAGGTGATCGATTAAGGGCCATCTTGGCCCTTTTGATTCTCAAATGTTTTCTATTCTATACACTTACTAAACTAAAATCTAGAGAAATGTTCCATATATTCACCTGCTGATGATTTGCTGTATGTGGTAAAGGGAAGAGATATTCTGTAGTTTTGCCAAGATTTTTTACTGCTGCAGATTTGAAACGTTCAAATTGATTGTTTTCCAGAAGGCGTACAGACAATGCTACGGCGGTGGAGGCGCAGTTATGTGATGTTTGCTGTGATCAGCCTGCCTGTGTCAAGTTTGAGCCGTGTCAACATAAAATAGCGTGTCATGAGTGTTGTATCAAAATGAAGAAATGTCTAGAATGTAAAACAGTGATCACTGCCAAATTAGGCCCAGGTAAGATTGGTTTTAACCCTTTCCTACTTGTAGACGCATTTTGACGTATCTGAAGCAGACGACTTTCGAAAACATTGTGACAAAAGGAAAAGTTTGCCACAATAATTTCAACTTCTTTCAGTTATTATACCTTGATTCATAGAGATTTTCTGTGTTTCTGCTTGGATGTTTTCAAAGTCATCTGCCGCAGTTAATAATTTACCCTTTCTCTAAAACCAATAGTTACCCAGATACTACCAGTCATACCAAAGTCTTTTAACCTTTCCCAGATACGATAAATCTGCAGCAGACAACTTTGAAAAAATACCCGAAAAAAACATTTAAATGAAGGTACAATAATTGAAAAGAGTTGAAAACATGGTGACAAATCGAGAAATTGCTCATCATGAACAAGTGTCGCAATGTTTTCCAATAAGCCGTCCGCTGCAGAGACGTCAGAAAGCGTCTTATATATGGGAAAGGGTTAATAAATATGGTAGAAATGTCTTATACTCCATGGTGATCAGCAATATGACTGACTGACTGGTGACAGGATAAATGGATCACTGGCATTGGTAACTTACCCAGGAAATGCCGTGATATAACTGAAAGAATGTTGAAAGTTGTCCAAAATACCATTCAAACAAACAACTATAAATGAAAATATAATTATTGACATATTTGAAAATATTGTGGCAAAAGCAGTAATTGGTGACCGTGAGCAATTTCTCCTTTTGTAACAGTGTTTCAAATACTTTTTGGTGCTTACACGTCAAAATACGTCTGCATCTGGAAAGGAGTTTTTCCTTTTTCACATATAAAAGATATGCAGCAGACGACTTAGAAATTATAAAATCCCTGTAAATGATAGTATGATTATTGAATAGAGTTGAAATCATTGTGACAAATGGAGAAATTGCTCATTATGAGCAATTTCTCCATTTGCCACTATGATTTCAAAAGTCGTCTGCATCAGAGGCGTCGGATCTTTCCTGTTGCCAATCAAGTCATACAAGTATCATTGGAGCCCATGGAGATTGATTATTTCAAAGAACCAATTATACATTATGAGCAATTTCTCCTTGCCATATTGATTGGTTAGAAACATGGGCGATAGGGCCTAGCTCTATGGCTGTTCTAGGAAAAAAATGGCTTAAGTGGGAGGAACGACAAGCTATTTTTATTTGGTGGGGTGGGGGGTTTTTGTTTATTAAAATGTGAGGTGGAGTACCCTCAAAATTGCTGGTCATTCCCCAACATTTATTCCTGGAACAGCCCTTAGCAACCTTACTTACAGTTATTACACTTCTTCTAGTTTCTTTCCCTCTCTTGACATGAGCTGTAACATGCTGTATTGCCTATTATACTATTATTCAGATGATCAACTAAGGGCCATCTTGTTTAAGTGAAGGTCAAGGCCTTGAACAATTTTTGAAAGTATAATTTCGAAGTAGGTTTGAAAAATAGCTCTTGTGAAGATATGTTATTTAGGTAAGTTTTAAAAAGATTGAAAGAAAAGTAAGATACTTAACGCAAATTTGAAGGAAGATATTCTTGAAACTATATTACTTGATGAATATGTTTCTAATAAATTGGAACTGATTTATTCTTACCTGATATCTCTTAATAGATGGAAATCCAATAACGGAACAATCAGGGGCACTACCTAGTAACATCTCAGCGAAGGATCCACAGAACTCAACACTACAGAGACGGCTTAATGAAATGGAGGAAAATATTCTTTGTTCAATTTGTATGGAGCGCAGAAGAGACATGGCATTTTTGTGTGGACACACAGTTTGTAGTCAGTGTGGTGATGCGTTAAGAACTTGCCATATGTGTCGGAAAACTATCACCAAAAAGATCAACCTGTATTCATAGCATAGTATTTCTGTGTGTTGTGTGGAAACAATTGTGTGTAGAATCATGTGTCTACAGTTAACCCTTTCCCTCATACGACAATTTTGCAGCAGACGACTTTGAACGTATTTTGTCAAAACATAGAAAATCTCCACAATTGAATGGATAAGCTACGACTTAAAGTGGAAAACATTGTTGCAAAAGGAGAAATTGCACGCTTTGTGCAATTTCTTCTTTTGTCACTATGTTGTCAGAAAGCGTCTATATGAGGGAAAGGGTTAATCCTTGTCCCACAGGCAGAAGCTTTCTTACGGCTTTTGAAAACATTGTGGCTAAAGGAGAAATTGCAATTTCTCCTTTAGCCACAATGTGTTCCAACTCTATTCAATAATTTAACTTTCATTTATATAACATTTCCACACATTGAACAGACGGCTACATAGTCGTCTGCTTCAAATTTGCTGTATGTGGGAAAGGGGGGTTAAACAAGCAGTTAACCCTTTCCCATATGCAGACTTCTTTTATGTGTGCATCAGGAGCAGGGTTAACCCTTTCCCACATACAGACTTCTTTTATGATGCATCTGTAGCATATGACTTATGAAAATAATATGGCAAAAGAAGAAGTAAAAAGAAAAAATACACTTTTATTTATAGAGATTTTTCATACTTTTTATACCCCCTTCGAAGAGTCACTGTGTCTGGCTGGCTGTCGGTAGCAAGCCATATTTGAAGCCATATTTTGTCTGGCCTATTTCTTACAAACCACTAGGTTGAATTCAATAAAAGTTTATGTGAAGCTTCTATATCAGGAGGAGATATGCATATCCTAAAGGTCTTACAATTGCATGTTATGGCCCTTTTACTTATTAAGTTATGGTGTAGGTCAAGCTGCTGTTTTGGGGGTATTTATCATCTTCAGTGATAGTTCTAGTTTCTATATGTTTTCTAAGTCCTCTGCTGCAATGCATATTTCCTAGCCTAGTAGTAGTGATATAACTGAATTACTGTTGAAGCTTCCTAATTGATTGAGCCTGTGCATGGGAATATATACAAATTGGTACTGTTGATCAGTGTAGCTTCTGATCACCCTGTACATCTGGTCAGTCTAATCAGAATATTAAAACAAAATGTGTCAAAAGCTTCATACAAGCTTGTGTAAGCAATACGTGAACAGTGCAGATCTTGATCAGACTCTGTAGATGTGCAGACTGATCTGGATCTATAATGTTCTAAAAAGCCATATTGTACCTTTTCAAATGCACTGGCTCTGTAACATTGTGTGATGTTGATTCTGGAATGTATAGCTTATTTAATGGAGTATAAATGGACACCTATAAAATATCATAGAAACGAGAGAATGAACCCTTTCCCAAATAGAGCAAATCTTCAGCAGACAACTTTGATATCAGCTCGGCAAAATATATGGCAAAAATGAAGGAATGAAGGTTTCATTTTAGGACATAGTTTAATACATTGTGGGAATAAAAAAAAAAAACCTCTTTTTGAGAAATATATCCTTTCCCTACAATGTTTTAAAAAATTACCTGTTAAAAATACATCTCAAAGTATCCTGTATCAACGCAATCAAAAAATGTCTGCATGTGGGAAAGGGTTTACTGAAATTGTGCAATTTCTCCTTTTGCCACAAAGTTTTCAACTCAATATTATTCAGTAATTCACTTTCATCTGTAGAGATTATGCTATAGCAACACCTTTGTAAACACACTGCCACTCAATATCCGTACCTTGATTGAAGCTTTACCCTGTCCCACATACAATCTACAGCAGACCACTTTGAAATCTTGAAGGCGAAAATGTGGAAAATCTCTATAAATTAAGGTAAAAGTACTGAAGAAAAAGTTAAAAACATTGTGGCAAATGGAGAAATTGCTCATTTTGTGCAATTTCTTCTTATATCACGATTTTTAGCTGGACTATTCGAAGAATATGAGAGCTATACTACTCACCCTGGCGTCGGCGTCCACGTCGCACTTTTGTTAAGGTTTTGCATGCAAGTACTTAAATACTACATGTATTGCATTGGAACTTTCTACAACCCTACTAAACTATCACACCTATTTAGATTATCAAGTTAGATAACTCTATCCTGCATTTTATGCAAGTTATGGCCCTTTTTTACTTAGAAATTCTGGTTAAAGTTGTGCGTGCAACTAAATTAAGAGTCCATATCTCAGTATTTACTTGATGCATTGCATTGAAACTTTATACAACCCTACCCAACCATTACACCTGTGTAGATTATCAAGTTAAAAAACTCTATCCTGCATAAAATGCAAATTATCACCCTTTAAGAAATTGTTGATAATGTTTTGCATGTAACTACATTAAAGTCCGTTATCTCAGTAACTTAAATAAGCGGTGGAATAGTCGAGTGCGCTGTCCTCCGACAGCTCTTGTTTCAAAAGTAGTCTGCTGTAGAGGCGTCAGAAAGCATCTATATGTGATAAATGGTTAACCCTGTCCAACCTATAGATGCATTGTGGTGCACATGCAGCAGGCTACTTTTTGTAAACAATGTGGCCAAAGGAGTAATTGTCCATAATGAGCAATTTCTTCTATTGCCACAATGTTTTCAACTCTGTTAAGAATGATTTATTCATGAAAAATATATTTTCCATATTTGTGCCAAGATGTTTTTCAAAGTCATCTACTGCAGACATGTTGTATGTGGGAAAGGTTTTAAGCTATTTAGTAAACTGAAGTTTATTGTCCTAATCAGTGACGTTTTATGCGGGTCTCAACACCATTGAATAAGCTATACACCTGATATATCAAGTTGAAGCCTTTTCCAACATACAAGAATCTGCAGCAAGTGACTTTGATAATATCTAGACAGAAATATATCGAAAATCTCTATAAATGATTTTATGATTTTGTAATCATTGAATTCAGTTAAAAAATTGTGGCAGTAGGTGAAAAGCAATTTCTTCTTTTGCAACAATTATTTTAAAAGTCGTCTGCTGCAGATTTCTATATGTTGTAAAGGGGATAATAAGCATTTTCTACTTTTACCACAATTGTACTTTTATCTCTAAAGATTTTCCATATTTCTGCCTAGATATTTTCTTAGTCTTCTGTTGCAGATTTGTTGTATGTGCCGAAAGCTAAAGCTTGAAATCTTCACAACTGTGGATGATAGATATTTGAATGCAGAGTGTGAAAGTATATCGTCAAGTTAATACCACTCATATTCTTTGTATGCATATGACGGATGAAAGACCGGATAGTGTTCCAACAATGTTATACAAATTCACTGAAAGAGTTCATCTTACACTTATAACTTGCACACATATTTTGACCTATTTCCAGCAGATTACTACTGAGAGTATTGTGGCAAAAAGAGACATTGCTTCTCATGAGCAGGTTCTCCTTTTTGTCAGGATGTTTTCAACTTAATGATTTTACTTTCATTAATAGGGATTTTCCATACTTCTGTCTCGATGTTTTCATAGTCATTTTATTCAACAGAACTTGTACAATTAACACTGCAATATAAAGATTAAGGCACGCATTAGTAGAAATGATATGCATGAGTTTATAAAGCCATGTTAATCAGCATTACCTGTTAAGGATAACACATTAAAGAAATGCATCTGAATGAGGGAAAGGTTAAAGTAAAATACTCTTAACGCTTTCCCTCGTACGACAATCCTGCAGCAGACGACTTTAAACATATATTGTCAAAAGATATAGAATCTCTATAATTGATTGAATGGATGACCTATGATTAAAAGTGGAAAACATTGTGGCAAAAGGAGAAATTGCTCAATTTGAGCAATTTCTTCTTTTATCACTATGTTTTCAAAAAGCTGTCTGCTGCAGAGGCGTCAGAAAGGGTTAAGGGATAAGCTGTGTGGGGTATTTATATATGTATGTGTCTTTGTGTGCTATAGCGAAGCTATGTGAGTTTCCGAGAAAAACTGTCCCTTTAATATCTATCCTTTCATCTCTATTAGTGAATATTATTATTATATGTTTACAACATGCTTTTTGGTGCATCCTTGAGAAATAACGGTTGAATGTGGTCTCTCTGACATATAACCTTGTCTGTTAATGGTAAATCTCAAATATTGAAAAATAACTGCCCCAGGAGCTCGGGGAAGACTGTCTATCTGGGGGTTGTGGGTTTGAATGCCAGCTCAGACAACATTCTTTCCGACGTTTAACAAAGGCCAATGTGACAAGCGTCGTTCGTGATCCACGAGTGGGTTTAACATTCTATGTGGAAAAGCGGCCAGTGGCTTGGAAAGGCTTTAATATGGAGTACTGGTTTTAGAAAGAAAGGCAACACATGTATAGGTCAACTTGCCGCCCTTGTTATGATTGAAATTGTTGAAAACTGAGATAAACCCGATCAATCAAGTTGGTGCATCTTTAACCCTTTCCCTCATATAGACGCTTTCTGACGCCTCTGCAGCAGGCGGCTTTTTGAAAACATAGTGACAAAAGAAGAAATTGCACAAAATGTGCAATTTCTCCTTTTGCCACAATGTTTTCCACTTTTTGTCATAGGTTATCCATTCAATTATGGAGATTTTCTATTCTTTGACAAAATACGTTCAAAGTCGTCTGCTGCAGAATTGTTGTATGAGGGAAAGGGTTATGAAATAAAGTTTGATGACAACTCTCTGTAATAGCTTCTGTTATTTGTTAATTACGCATATTTAGAAAAAGTTTTCTATAAATCCTTTCATAGTCTTGCTGGTTAACACTTTTCCACCTACAGTAGTAAAGATGTATCCACAGCAGACGACTTGAAAACCTTGTGGCAAAAGCGGAAATTGCACATCACCAGCAATTTTTCCTGTTGCCACAATGTTTTCATTTCTATTCAATTATTATACATTTTCAAAGTCATCAGTTGTGGATTTGTTGTATGAAAGAAAGGTGGGGGGGGGTTAAAATATTCAGCCAATCGAATGTCGGTAATGCCAGTAGATTGAGTCTCTGAGAGTTTCATAATGTAAAAGATGACAAAATGACTGTGATAGCTGTTGTATATGTTATGTATGTGCTTAACCCTTTCCCTCATACAACAATTCTGCAGCAGACGACTTTGAACATATTTTGTCAAAAAATAGAAAATCTCCATAATTGAATGGATAATTCCTATGACAAAAAGTGGAAAACATTGTGGCAAAAGGAGAAATTGCACAGAACGTCTTCTTTGTCACTGTGTTTTCAAAAAGCCGTCTGCTGCAGAGGCGTCAGAAAGCGTCTATATGAGGCTATAACAGACTTCAGTGAACAGAAATATCTACCCTGACAGTTTTGGTTTAACCTTTCACTGTTATGCTATTTTAACCCTTTTCCATTTGAAGACGATCTCTGACACCTCTGCAGTAGAAGAGTTATGAAAACATTGTTGCCAATGGAGAAATTGCTCATCATGAGCCACAATGTTTCAACTACGTGTATATTGAATATTTATACTTTCATTTTAAATATTTTTCATATATTTGCTATGATATTTTCGAAGTTGTCTGCTGTAGATTTTGCTGTATGTGGGAAAGGGTTAACACTTTCCCATTTGCAGACACATTTCTAGCCATCTTCAGCATACGACTTTTGAATACATTACGACAAAAGAAGAGGAGCAATTTCTCCTTTTTCCACAATGTTTTAAACTCAATACTGTAGTTATCTTCATGTTCAGGTAATTTCTTAACTGAAGCCTAGATGTTTTCTAAATCGTCAGCAACTGATGGTTATTTGTGGGAAAGGGTTAAAAGTTTTCTGCTTTTATTATAGATGTATGAAAAAAATATATAGCATGTGTAAAGCTGGAAGTTTTTAAACGCTTTACCTCATATAACAATTCTGCAGCAGACAACTTTGAACATATTTTGTTAAAAGATAGAAAATCTCTATAATTGTATGGATAACCTATGACTAAAAGTAGAAAACACTGTGGCAAAAGGAAAATTTGCTCGTTTTGAGCAATTTCTTCTTTTGTCACTATGTTTTCAAAAAGCCGTCTGCTGCAGAGGCATCGGAAAGCGTCTATGTGAGGGAAAGGGTTAAACCCTGACATACTTACAATATTCAAAGCTTCAAATAATCTTTATTTGTCCTGAATTAAAATGAAAAATTGTATTTTGTTAAGACTGAATTAATTTGTTTAAAATGGGATATTTGTAGAAATTATAACAAAAGTCCTATTACTTTTGCATCTTTTGTTGAATAATTGACAGACAAGGTTGAAAACTTTGATGGAAATTAGAAATTATTAGTGTAATTTCTCCTTTTCTGCATTATTTTTCGAAAGTTGTATGCTATTAGTATAAATATTAATATTTATACCCTTCCTTATTGAGTTCTTACAGATCATGGAGTGATTATTTAATTCATAATTTGTTGCTTCATTTGTTTGTGGTTTTATGCATATTCAACAGTATTTCAGTTATATCCTGGCAACTGAGCATTTTTTTTATGATCCATGTTGGCAAATAAGTTTTGGGCGATTAAATGTGTCTTGTCTAAGGGCTCACCAACATGATTGATGCAAGGCGTGATCGACCCTTTCTCAAATCCCTGCCTTAACCCTTTCCCACATATAGACGCTTTCTGACGCTTATGCAGCAGACGACTTTTGAAAACACTGTGACAAAAGAAGAAATTGCTCAAAACGAGCAATTTCTCCTTTTTCCACAATGTTTTCAACTCTTCTCAGTAATTATGCCTACAATTATAGAGCTTTTTCGTGTATTTGCCTATATACTGTTAAAGTCATCTGATGCAGATTTGTCATATGTGGGAAAGGGTTAAAATCCTCTGCCACAGCGAGCGAGGTTCACTTAACCGTTTCCCACATACAATAAATCTTCAGCAGACGACGGAAATTATCAAGTCCAAAATTTATTAAATCTCTAAATGATATTATGATAGTATGATTATTGAATAGAGATATTGAAATCCTTGTGACAAATGGAGAAATTGATCATTACCAGCTATTCTCCATTTGCCACTATGATTTCAAAAGTCGTCTGCTTCAGATGCGTCAAAAAGCGTCTACATGAGGGTAAGGGTTAAATGTTGTGTGATTTGTATGGAAATAAACAATAAACAGCATTCCTGTAGAACACAACCACAATTGATAACTTGGGATTAAAATAGGTTTTTATGCGCGTGCCCGTTTTGATAAAACGGATCATATTATAGTTTGTATTATAGTTCTACCTGCGGCGGGCGGGCGGCATCCAGTATGTTGTCATATCGCTTTAGTCAATTGAGAGTTGTCACCCTTTAATTATAGAAATTACCTAAAATTGGTCATGTCAGCTCAATAACTTAAGGAGCCTTTGTCCAATCATCACCAAATTTGGTCAGAATGTGTATTGGCATAATATCTTGGACAAGTTCAATAACTAGCCATATTGTTCCAGTCGATAGAGAGTTATTGCCCTTTAATTATAGAAATAACCTAAAATTGGTCTTGTCAGTTAAATAACTTGTGAAGCCTTTATCCGATCATCACCAAATTTAGACATATGTTGATGGGCAGAATATCTTGGTCAGGTTTGATAACTTACAACATTATCTTAGTCACTACACAATTATGTCCCTCGAAATGGTCAAAACTGTACTAACAGTGTCCGCTCTCTAAGTTTGGCTGACGTACAACCAATTACCACTATACTTGGTCTCAAAAAAACAGGACGGGTGTATTTTGTGACATTTGGCGCTCTTGTTATTACTTACATTCATGTAGCATTAATTGACATTATTTGACCAGTAATGTAGTGGCTGTCAGTTAGTGGTCAATGTTTGTTTATTATAGTGTCACCCCTATTGGAAGGGCGAGTCATTTCTAATTATTGAGACACTTTTGTCCTGAATGCATTTTCACTTTTCGAGTCAGTGGGCGAGATACGAGACTGGGTATCTAAGATTATGTCCTTGTTAGCGGCGGTCATAGTGGTGTACACCACCTGGGGAATGTACATTTACTACATGTATTACTTGTTAGCCAGTTAGGGATCAGGAATAAGTGTACAGTCTCCATGATATAACTGAAATACTGTTGTAAACCCAAACAAAACAAATTGATCTTAACCCTTTCCCTCATACGACAATTCTGCAGCAGACGACTTTGAACATATTTTGTCAAAAAAAAAGAAAATCTCTATAATTGAATGGATAACCTATGATTAAAAGTGGAAAACATTGTGGCAAAAGGAGAAATTGCTCGTTTTGAGCAATTTCTACTTTTGTCACTATGTTTTCAAAAAGCTGTCTGCTGCAGAGGCGTCAGAATGCGTCTATATGAGGGAAAGGGTTAACCCGTTCCCACTTACAGACGCTTTCTGACGCCTTTGCAGCAGACAACTTTTGAAAACATTGTCACAAATAGAGAACTCAAGCCATTCTCCATTTGTCACAATGTTTTGAACTCTATTCAATTATGAGATTTTCCCTATTTTTGTGGAAATGATTTCAAAGTTGTCTGCTGTATATTTCTTGTATGTTGGAAAGGGTTAATAATGTGTTAACATACAAGAAATCTACAGGAGACCATTTTTTTTCCACAACATTTTTAACTGTTTTGAATAATTATGTTTTCATTTACAGAGAATTTCCATATTTTTGCCTAGAAGTTTTCAAAGTTGTCTGCTGCAGATTTGCTGTATGTGGGAAAGGGTTGACTAGGACAATGTTTATACTGCTGACCCCATTATCAGACAGTATTTATATTACATATCAGATCATTGGCTCCTTTCCACACATATTTTCTTGAGACTCTTTTTTCTTAGAGAAGGCAACTGAAAAATAAAAGATAGAGCAAAAACCAGGACAAAAGTTTGCTTTCTTCAATTTTTGTCTCGTAACAAAGAGAAAGCCCTTTGACTTATGTGATAGTGTTTGGTTAACCCTTTCCCTCATATAGACGCTTTCTGACGCCTCTGCAGCAGACGGCTATTTGAAAACATAGTGACAAAAGAAGAAATTGCACAAAACGTGCAATTTCTCCTTTTGCCACAATGTTTTCCACTTTTTTTCATAGGTTATCCATTCAATTATAGAGATTTTCTATTTTTTGACAAAATACGTTCAAAGTCTGCTGCAGAATTGTCGTATGAGGGAAAGGGTTAACGCAGACGGCGTTTTGAAAACATAGTGACAAAAGAAGAAATTGCACAGAACGTGCAATTTCTCCTTTTGTCACAATGTTTTCCACTTTTAGTCACAGGTTACATCCATCTGACAAAATACGTTCAAAGTCGTCTGCTGCAGAATTGTCGTATGAGGGAAAGGGTTAATATTTCTTCAGTATTGTATATATAGTTAAATAGTGTTGAAATTATTTTAAATTTTGTTGATAAAACCATTTTGTAAGATCATTTGTGAATATTAAGAAATCAACATCTGAGTGCTATATCGTTTGTTATTATATCTGTTTAACCCATTCCAACATACAGCACATCTGCAGCAGACGACTTTGAAAACAAACACGAATAATATTGGAAACTGCCTTTAAATGAAATAACAATAATTGAGTTGGAAAAACATGGTGACAAAAGGAGAAATTGCTTGTTTTCAAAAAGCTGTCTGCTGAGGAGGCATCAGAAAGCGTCTATATGAAGAAAAGGGTTAGTCTCCCATTCGTTATGCCTATTGTATTTCTTCAACTGTAGACATTTCTGAGAAAGAAATATTTTGAAAAGACAACCGTGTATTTGGAATTTGCACATTATGAACAAGTTATGCATTTCCGACAATGATTTCTACATTAATTCATACACCTAGTAAGCCTAGATTTTCTAGTTTAACCCTCATGCAACAAACCTGTGGCGGATGACTTGGAATGGTTTTCTGCAAAAGAATGGAGAAGAAAGGTATACGTTTTGAATAGAGTTGAAAACAATGTTTCAAGTCCTATGCTGCAGATTTATGTGTAAAATCTTGCCAGACATTGTCCTAATCAAGGAAAGGGTTAAACTCGTTTAATAAAATTTCGTATTGATAGTATGTTATCAACCCTATACAAATATTATACTATTATTTACAGAGAGATTGTTATTGTGCCAAGATGTTTTCAAAGAGGTGTGCTTCAGATTTTTTGTTTGTGGGAAAGGGTTTTACATCAATCAATCAATAACTTAATTCTAGGAGACATGACATTTGTCGATACCGTGTTCTTGGTGCTGTCCCAAGTTATACAGTTAGTATATGGCAAGGTCTAGAAGCCTATTTATTTTCAAGGTCAAGGTCAAAATAGGACTTTCCGTCCGTAACAACATTGTGACCACTCAACACTAAACATCCTTGGACTGATCTTAACAAAACTTGGTATACAGTTAGTATATGGCAATGTCTAGAAGCCTATTTATTTTCAAGGTTATAGGGTCAAGGTCAAGGTCAAAATTGGACTTTGACTAATTTCCCATATAACAACCTTGTGACCACTCTACACTGAACATCGAAAAGTTTGGGTTTTCGAGAAGTCGAATTATCTAAAAGTTTGAGTTAAAAAAAAATTGAGTTATCGAAAAGTTTGGGTTATCGAGAAGTCGAATTATCGAAAAGTTTCGGTTATCGAGAAGTCGAATTATCGCAAAGTTTGGGTTATCGAGAAGTCGAATTATCGCAAATTCGGTTTATCGAGAAGTCGAATTTCAAAAAGTTCGAGTTAAAAAAAAATCGAGTTATCGGAATTATCAAAAAGTTCGGGTTATCGAGAAGTCGAATTATCGAAAAGTTCGAGTTAAAAAAAAAAATTGAGTTATCGAAAAGTCGAATTATTGAAAAGTTCGGGTTATCGAGAAGTCGAATTATCGAAAAGTTTGGGTTATCGAGAAGTTGATTTTATCGAGAAGTCGAATTATCGAGTGGTCGATTTTATCGAAAAGTTCGGGTTATCGAGAAGTCGATTTATCAAAAAGTTCGAGTTAAAAAAAAAATTGAGTTATCGAAAAGTTCGGGTTATCGAGAAGTTGAATTATCGAAAAGTTTGGGTTATCGAGAAGTTGAATTATCGAAAAGTTCGGGTTAAAAAAAATTGAGTTATCGGAATTATGGAAAAGTTCGGGTTATCGAGAAGTCGAATTATGGAAAAGTTCGGGTTATCGAGAAGTCGAATTATGGAAAAGTTCGGGTTATCGAGAATGTGAATTATCGAAAAGTTCGGGTTATCGACAAGTCGAATTATCGAAAAGTTCGAGTTACCGAGTGGTCGATTTTATCGAAAGGTTGGGGTTATCGAAAAGTCGAATTATTGAAAAGTTCGGGTTATCGAGAAGTCGAATTATCGAAAATTTTGGGTTATCGACAAGTTGATTTTATCGAGAAGTCGAATTATCGAGTGGTCGATTTTATCGAAAAGTTCGGGTTATCGAGAAGTCGATTTATCAAAAAGTTCGAGTTAAAAAAAAAATTGAGTTATCGAAAAGTTCGGGTTATCGACAAGTCGAATTATGGAAAAGTTCGAGTTACCGAGTGGTCGATTTTATCGAAAAGTTGGGGTTATCGAAAAGTTCGGGTTATCGAGAAGTTCGGGTTTTTCGAGAAGTTGAATTATCGAAAAAGTTCGGGTTATCGAGAAGTTCGGGTTTTCGAGAAGTTTGGGTTTTCGAGAAGTCGAATTATCGAAAAGTTCGGGTTATCGAGAAGTTCGGGTTTTCGAGAAGTCGAATTATCGAAAAGTTCGGGTTATCGAGAAGTTCGGGTTTTTAGAGAAGTCGAATTATCGAAAAGTTTGAGTTAAAAAAAAATCGAGTTATCGGAATTATCAAAAAGTTCGGGTTATCGAGAAGTCGAATTATCGAAAAGTTCGGGTTATCGAGAATGTGAATTATCAAAACGTTCGGGTTATCGAGAAGTTGAATTATCGAAAAGTTCGGGTTTTCGAGAAGTCGAATTATCGAAAAGTTCGGGTTATCGAGATGTTCGGGTTTTTAGAGAAGTCGAATTATCGAAAAGTTCGAGTTAAAAAAAAATTGAGTTACCTGAATTATCGAATTATCGAAAAGTTCGGGTTATCGAGAAGTTGAATTATCAAAACGTTCGGGTTATCGAGAAGTTGAATTATGTGAAAAAATTGAGTTATCGAAAAGTCGAATTATCGAAAAGTTTGGGTTATCGAGAATGTGAATTATCGAAAAGTTTGGGTTATCGAGAAGTCGAATTATCGGAAAGTTCGAGTTACCGAGTGGTCGATTTTATCGAAAGGTTGGGGTTATCGAAAAGTTTGGGTTATCGAGAAGATCGGGTTTTCGAGAAGTCGAATTATCGAAAAGTTCAAGTTAAACAGTTTGGGTTATCGAGAAGTCGAATTATCGAAAGGTTGGGGTTATCGAAAAGTTCGGGTTATCGAGAAGTTCCGAGTTTTCGAGAAGTCGAATTATCGAAAAGTTTGGGTTATCGAGAAGTCGAATTATCGAAAAGTTCCGAGTTACCGAGTGGTCGATTTTATCGAAAAGTTCGAGTTAAAAAAAAATTGAGTTATCGAAAAGTTCAGGTTATCGAGAAGTCGAATTATCGAAAAGTTCGGGTTATCGAGAAGTCGAATTATCGTAAAATTCGAGTTACAGAGTGGTCGATTTTATCGAAAAGTTCGAGTTAAAAAAAAATTGAGTTATCATAAAG
The DNA here is from genome assembly GCA_031761405.1 of Serripes groenlandicus. Lineage (NCBI taxonomy): Eukaryota > Metazoa > Mollusca > Bivalvia > Cardiida > Cardiidae > Serripes > Serripes groenlandicus. The sequence goes on along the minus strand of JASEVX010000011.1, from coordinate 56,096,678 downwards.
TTCGGGTTATCGAGAAGTCGAATTTTCGAAAAGTTCCAAGTTAAAAAAAAATTGAGTTATCGAAAAGTCGAATAATCAAAAAGTTCGGGTTTTCGAGAAGTCGAATTATCGAAAAGTTCGGGTTTTCGAGAAGTCGAATTATCGAAAAGTTCGAGTTATCGATTTTATCGAAAAGTTCGAGTTAAAAAAAAAAATTTAGTTATCGAATAGTCGAATAATCGAAAATTTCGGGTTATCGAAAAGTCGAATTATCGAAAATTTCGAGTTAAAAAAAAATCGAGTTATCGAGAAGTCGAATTATCGAAAATTTCGAGTTAAAAAAAAATCAAGTTATCGAGAAGTCGAATTATCGAAAAAAATCGAGTTAAAACTAAAAAAACATTCAATATTTTCAAATTAAACTTGATACAAATGTTCCTAGGAACAATATGCATGTCTATACAAAGTCTCATATTTCTGGCTTTAACAATTATTGAGGAATGCCCCTTTTTCAGCTTTATATAGAAGTAAACAGACAAGCGATGGCATTGGCTCTGCAGTGCAATTGTTTTATGTCTTTAATATGTCCAGATTGGGAATCAAACCTTGGTCTCCGCCTCAAAAGCAGACTCTCTTACCACTTCACCAGGGAGACGGTATTGAAAGTTCTAAAATAGCAAATCAGATAATGGGTAAAAAAAAAAAGCAAGGAATAATTAAGTAAATGATAATTATCGATTTAGCTTTATTATCATAGAATTTACATAAAACAACAAAATGGAGAAAAATTAACATCACAGTGTTTATAATACAATACAAAATTATTTATTTTTACTGTAAATCGGTATTGTTCAGCAACTTTTTCGGTGTAAATTCGTTGACTATATTGAATTAAGGACGGTTATTTAAAATATTTGCATATTCATATATATATATCTGATGTGACATTCTTTGACTATTTATAGAAGTATCATTATGACAAACGCTTTCCCTTATACAGCAACATTTGATGTCTAAGCAACAGCAGATGTTTTTTTAATACTTTGTACAAAAGGGAGAAACTGCTCCAAACAAGCAACTTCTATAATCACCACACTGTTTTTAACTCAACATCAAAATCACTCTTCCAAATTTTATGCTTGGATATTTCATCAAAGAAAACTAAAATATCAGGTAGTCCGCTAATACTCCTTCGTTGAAACGACAGCAGACAACCTTAGAAATAATCTAATCACAAACTTATCCTTTTCCTTAGAACTTTTCAAAGTTGTCTGCCGCGAAATTTGTTGTATCTGAGAAGCATTAACCAATCAATTGAGCTACGACACATGAAAACCAACCTTTGAGAGTAAAGACTTTTTAATCAGGGATCTTTCTTGTTTGCAAACTCATTCTTCAAGCTGTCTAGAAGCATCCGGAGAACATCCATAACCACCATTCAATGTACAATCAAACCTGTGCTAAAGACGACCTTTGAAAAGTGTTTCCCTGTTGATAGCAACCACACTTTTAGTTTCCCAATTACATGTATCCATTTTCTGCATAAACGACCGTGCAATTAAAGACCACCAGTGAACAAAGACCGCAATGGTTGTGTTCCCATGGGTGGTCTTTACACAGGTTCCACTGTACTTTGCCACTTGCAGACGACTTTTGAAAACGTTATCAAAAGTAGTATTCTAAATAATAAGGTGCCATTTCTCCTTTTTCATGTTTTTTCTTTACTTCTAAATTTATACCTTTGTTTTCCTTATTTTTTTTTAAATTGTCTGTTGCAGATTTATTGTATTTGGGGAGAGGGTTAAGTTTAAAACACACAAAGATTAGGTTTTCCACGGCCCGGCTCAATAAAGAAGGAAAAGGTCAAAGACAGGCACTGACGTTGCTGGCTCCTTTCTCAAAAAATCTTCTGTTAAAATACAGAAAAAAGCTTAAAAATTATCGAGGAATAATACTTCTTTTCCACAAAAAAATATAAAATGAAGAAAAAAAACCATCCATCTCTTCTAACTTACTCTCTTCAAATGATCACCTTTGACCCAACACAGATGCATACAATTATTGCCCCAGTCATAGCGTCACGTTTTGGCCGCCACATTTAGCTACGTGGCTACACAGCGTAGTATAACGAAGCAGAAACGTAGCGAAAACGTAATAGAACATGAACATAGCTGGTTGATATGTTTTGTTGCATTTGCTGACACGTTGTGGCCTCGCTGCTACCACGTTCCTCGTGCCGCATTATGCAACGCTTTGATACACTGTAACTGTTGCACTACATTATGAGCTGCGTTATACTACGTTGTTTTACGTTGTACATTGTTGTGCTACGTTTCAGCTACGTTTCTGCTATATTGTGCTACGAGTTGGTACGATGTGGATTGTAATAATTTCAACAGTCTTGGTAGAGGATCATCAATGCGTGATGTGTTTTAACTGAATGTGGTTGCACTATGACTGGGGTATATAGACCATTAAATAAACATAAATAAAAAACAGCAGTATATGTTGTGTAAAGTGTGACCTAAGACAGTGGTTCAGAATGATACAAGCTAGACTAGAAGCACATTTATCACAGCAATCTGTGGACAAGAACTGCTATTGTACTGTATTGTTCACTTATATTATGATGTTGTGCCGCACTAAATCCAAACCTTTGCAAGTTTTTAAATTATAACGATGACAATCTAACTTTATGCTAGTATAATAGGTTTACAGTCATACACCTTCAATGACGACTTTTGAAAACATTCTGGAAAAAGGAGAAGTTCCTTATAATAAGAAACTCTGACACCTCCACAGCAGACTACTTTTGAAAACATATTGTGACAAAAGGAGTAATTATACCTTTATTTATAGAGATTTTCTATGCTTTTTACCTAGATGTTTAAAAAAAAAAGGCTTCTGTTGCAGATTTGTTGTATGTGGGGAAAACGTTTACTTTTGCCCAAGTGTTTTATAACCTTTTCCCACATACAAATCTGCTGCAGACGACTTTGAAAGTATTCCAACAAAAATATGAAAAATGAAAGTATTGTAATAATCGAGAAATTGCTTTCAAATGTTGTCTGCTGAAGAGGCGTCAAAATGCCTCTGTATGAGGTAAAAGGAGAAGGTTGCTAGCAAAAATGGGTAATAATCGTTATTAAAGTCACTCAAAACTTTTCAAACAGCACATAAAAACAAGGAAATTATAAATTCAGGAATAAATAAAGAATCATATAATTATAACACTGATTATAAACTTCAAAATACAAAGTTCAAGTCTCTTTTTCAATAAATACTGCATGAAAAGTAATTATTAATCTATGTACATACATTACAATACGCAAATAATATACACTTTGAAAGCATTCATTATATGCCTGAGTTGATATCAACTAAACTCTACAATGGTTTAATTATTATGACTAGGTTACCGTCGGAGACAATTATGCCTTATCACAAATCGGTGGAAAAAAGTTACTGCATTCTACTCGTTCCTAGATACATACAACTTTTGAAAACATTAAAAAGACATTTAAAATCCCTTTTTCCCATTCAATATTTTAAAAACAGAAAAATATGGGTAGCCCCCAGCGTTTTAGGATCTGAATGACTCTACGGTTTTGCATCATTTAAAGTTACATTGACTGCAGTTAGTGAGACTACATTTCTTGTGTTTTGTCAGCAGATGTACATGTTTTTAGATCTTTATCACAAATAGGCAGAGGAATTCGCTGTGGTCGAGGGGTTAGCGTCGGGAATTTGAAACTGGGCATCCCGGGTTCGATCCCAAGTCAAGGCACATTTCTTAGCCTTGTACCGGTTCGTTTACCCAGGGATCATAAATAAGTGAAATGTCACCGTGATATTACTGAAATAATGTTGTAAACGTCGTAAACCATAACAATTTTTTTTTTTAAAAATAGGCAGACTGATAAATCGAGTAAGACTGCATATCCAGTCTCACCCCGAGTCTCTGGTGCAATAAGACCCAAAATCACAAGACATGGCTCATATTCCTTCAGGTAAAGAATAAATTAACACTCACTTTCCCACGTATAGACCTTTCTGGCGTCTCTGTAGCAGACGACTTTTGAAAACATGGTGTCCAAAGGGGAAATTGCTTAAAACAAGCAATCTTTTCCTTTTGCCACAATGTTTTCAACTTTATTCAATAATCATACTCTTATTTTATCGATGTTTCCATGTTTTTAACGAGACATTTTCAAAGTTGTCTGCTGCAGAATTGTGGTATATGGGAGAGGATAAATGTTCAAACTGTTGGCAGAACATACAATAAAATATGGTGGGACTAAATCTTATATAACCCTTTCCCTCATATAGACGCTTTCTGACGCCTCTGCAGCAGACAGCTTTTTGAAAACATAGTGACAAAAGAAGAAATTGCACAAAATGTGCAATTTCTCCTTTTGCCACAATGTTTTCCACTTTTTGTCAGGAGATTTTCTATTTTTTGACAAAATACGTTCAAAGTCGTCTGCTGCAGAATTGCCGTATGGGGGAAAGGGATAACTACAACAACAACAGTAACTTTCTGAAATATTTCTCTAGCTTGATCCATTTACCCTTGCCCACATGCAGATGCATTTTTACTCATTCACAGCAGACGACAATTAAAAAAGTTGTTAAAGCTGAAATTGCTCGTGATGAGCAATTTCATCTTTTGCCAACTATAATTAATTTATAAAGATTTTAAATGTTTGACTACATGTTTTCAAAGTCATCTACTAGATATTAATTTTGCATTATGTGGGAAAATGGTTAGCTCCTACCCGATACAGTATGTTTGAATTTGTCCGTTTCGAAAACATCTGAGACAAGGAATGTAACATCTAAAAACAGGAAGCATACTTTGAATACAAAGTTGAAAACATTGCAAGAAAAAGACAAATTGCCTGTTTCATGCCATTTCTCCTTATCCTACACTGTTCTTATTGATTACTGCAGCGTCATCAAATGTTTTCTGTTTCAGGGAATGGGTTAACATTGATAAAACAACAAAAATATACTTCTCTTCCATTTAGAAGTATGAATACATCTAAATACAGGCACTAATAAACTGACATACTTCTCTTCACAAGTAAACCTCTGTATGAGTTACTGTTATCTTAAACCCTTTACCTCATATAGACGCTTTCTGACACCTCTGCAGCAGACCGCTTTTTGAAAACATTGTGACAAAAGAAGAAATTGCTCAAAACGAGCAATTTCTCCTTTTGCCACAATGTTTTCCACTTTTAGACATAGGTTATCCGTTCAATTAGAGATTTTCTATTTTTTGACAAAATATGTTCAAAGTCGTCTGCTACAGAATTGTTGCATTGAAAATCTTTATCAATATAAGTGTAATTAATGATGAAAATGAATAATCATGGCAAAAGGAGAAATGAGCCATATCTCCTTTAGCCACATTGTTTACAAAAGTTGTCTTCTGCAGATGTATCAAAATACTTCTCTATGTGGGAGAGTATTAGTAATCTTGAAGCAATGTGTTCTGACATTGTTTTCCAACATTTGCCAATTCATGATTTTTTACCCTTTCCCACATATAACAAATCTGCATCAGACGACTTTCAAAACATCTAGGCAAAAACATGGAAAATCTCTCTGAATAAAACTTCATTTCAATGAATAGAGTTGAAAACATTGTGGCTAAAGGAGAAATTGCTCATTATGAGCAATGTCTCCTTTAGCCACAATGTTTTCAATAGAGATTTACTGCAGAGGTGTCAGAAAGAGTCCATATGTGGGAATTGGGAAAGGGTTAACAGACACCAACAGAGGCCACACAGGTGAGAGACATGACATTTCTCTAAGCATGAGTTCTGGAATGTTTATGTATGAGTACAAATATAAATAAATTTCTGGCCATTAATGCATAGGTACTAAATACATGATGAAAATACTTATTACTATACTTATTACTATATACACAGCAGATACACTTTTCAAAATGGAATAATTTTCCATCAAGTTATAACGGAATGAAATAATGGAATATGATCCCAAGAGCTTTTCCCCTAAGATGTTTTGTATAGAATGAAGAAAAATATATCTGGCACTATGTGCTTCATAAATAGAAAAATAACAACAAAATATCATAAATAACTGAATAAAAACCTTTAACAGAATATCTTATATATATATATGTAAGCAGATGTTCCCACAGTAACAGAGAATGGAATGTACTTCCACACATACATAAAAAATGAAGTGTTACTCTTAAGACTTTTACCCACATGCCGATAGACACTCTGCCGCCTCTGCAGCAGATGACTTTTGAAAACATTGTGGCAAGAGGAGAAATTGCTCAGGATCAGCAATTTCTCTTTTTGCCACAATTTTTTCAATTTTATGCATAATTGTTCTTTCATATTTCTAACTAAATGTTTTAAAAGTCGTCTGCTGCAGATTTGTTCTATGTGGGAAAGGGATAACAGACTTTCATTGGCAAACCGAAAAACATACAAAATTAGCAAGAATCATTTCAAAACCACTTCACTCACTAACACTAATTGACAACATGATAACATTTTTCTTTTCTCTCTCAAATTATTCTTTTCTACAGATAAAAGGAGAAGAAGAAAATAAATCTCCATAATAGGCATTTGGAACAATGTTGACCCAAATCAGCATGTACATACAGTCTGATCCGCATCTGTTCACCAATAGGTCAAATAACAATGACCCATTCACACATACAGACGCTTTCTGACGCCTCTCCAGCAGAAGAATTTAGAAAACATTGTGGCAAAAAAAAGAGAAATCGCATAATAAGTAATGTCTCTTTTTGCCACAATGTTTTTAACTCTTTTTCTATAATTACACTTTCATTTATAAATATTTTCTTTATAAAGGTTTGCATTATATGTTTTCAAAGGTGCCTGCTGTAGATTTATGTTATGTGGCAAAGGGTTTCAATAAAATATACTAATAGTAATTCAAAATATTGGTTGGACTAGGAACTGACGAGATAATGGTTTAACTACACATGGGGGTCAATTTGGAATCCCATTGTCCAATGATGGCTCCTTATGATTACAATGCATCAATGGATATCCCCAACATGTTTTAATGTTTTAATTTATGCGAGTTCATCTGGGGCAAACCAAGCACTGCCGCCTGACAGGTCTGGACAAGACAGTGGAAATGAGTTTGCTTCTTCACGTAGGCACATACACCCACGCCACATTCCTCGGAGCCACTGAACTTTCGAAATCCTTGATTAGCGATACTATCCAACTTTGCATGATATTTTCTATGAGTCAATACCTTGCTCGAGTCCGTACAATTATATGTGCATCTTTTGCAATGAAAATGAGACATTTTTTTGTTAAACTCGCAGCTAGGTTGTTCACAGTCCTGATTTATTCGATACTGTTGAAGTTCTCCGCCGGTTATGGAATCGATTCTTTCGTGTCGAAGGGTATGTTGGACAAGACGGGAACGATCGCTAAATCCATAACCACAGTCCAAGCGATTGCAATGAAAATGAGTGACTGAGTGCCGATATGCACATTTTGGATAGTTACATTCCTCATTGTATTTCCACCTTGAATACCCCTCGGGTACAGAATCGTCTTTCATACCTCGTGTCGGTGGTCCCGTAATGTTCAAAAGGTGATTATGATTTGACTCGGCTAGTTTGTATGGTGGTTTAAGACCCACAACAGCACTTTTTGGACTGCCACCTGGTCTCTGTTTATTGAAATTAATTTCACCACTGTTCATAAAACCTTCATGTTTAGTTTTAGTGATTTTACGCCCTGATCTACTTGACAGATCAGCAGCTTCAAGCAAATTATCGTCCATTTCTTGTTGACCGCTATTCTGCGAGTAATCCATGGCATTGTCTTCATCTTCTTCATACGATGATTCAGGAAAGTCAGACAGCTTGTTTTGTTCTTGTGCTTTAAATATCATTTCAGAAAACGTTGATGGATTCAGATTCAACGAGGATGAGTTCTTGTCTTCCTCCGATTCGCTATCGGATACGTTACCATTATCCGTGAGACATTTAGCCTCGTCTGGGTCCATATCCCCATTTTTAATATCATCTCCTGCATCTGGTGCTGGCAGTTTCTCATCAGCATTTGCTGCTAATAAAGCAAGTGGTTGGGTGGTGCTGTCGCTTCTTTTGAACTTTATCCCATGTTTACCTATATGGGATCGGAGTCGTGCAGGGTCGGAAAATGCTTGATTGCAGTCGTAACAATGAAAATGGTCCTTTTTCTTTAATTTGCAGAAGGGTCTTCCACAGTTTTGCGAGAGACCATAGTGCATTTTAGCTTTGATCTCATTCCAGCTGGGTTGTGGTATCTGGTTAATGCCTCTCTGTAGTAGGACAGTTAGAGGAGCTGACGAATTTGATGTTTGACAATGTGCAGCGCCATCTACATTTGCAGCTGTAATCAGTGGGTGTGGTATTCCTGTCATCATATGGGAAGCTGTGACCGATGGTGGTAAGGCCTGTATAGTGCTGATTGGTATGGCTAGAGGAACTGCAGTGATGGCGGATGACCCAGGTAGGGTAGAGTGTTGGATCCCTGCTGCTGCCTGAGGAATAATGAGGGACCCGTGGGTTGGAGAGATAAGCAGTGGAATGTTTGGCAATAGATTTTGGTTGACACTGGGTATTGGTATGTACATTCCTGATTCTGTCTTTATCATGGAATTCACTGCCTGAACTTGGGAACTCAATAATGATTGGTTGAGTGGAGCACTGGAGGCGGGGCGTATAGGAATATCCCGCCTATATGCTATTGGTGATAATGGCTTCTCGACCATCTCATTGGATGTACCGTTCTCTGACATACTGTGTTTCTTCTCATGCTGGCCCATTGTGCTATGGCGTATAAATGAGTAGTCACATTTGGGACGAGTGCAATGAAAATGGCGATTTGTTTCGTTGTTGGTACAATGCATTCTTCGACAACTTACGTTTCTGTCAAAGAATTCATATCCCTCGAGGATTTTAACAAAACTATGGAAGTCTTTGGCATGTAGATTTAATACATCCATTCTATCAGTGATGGTGAAACATCGCGGCCTAGCACAGTGGTAGTGTTGTCTGCCAATATAGTTACACTGTTCATCGGGACAGGGGTCAGCTGCATTGAATATTCGGAAACCATTAACCACTTTCTGATCCAAGGCAATGGAGCATTCAGCATTCTTAGTAGGGGTATGGGACTGGCGAATTTCTTCATCTGTTAACTCAACTTTTGGGATTTTGGGTAGCTCTATTTTGGGGTACTTTGGTGGGCGACCTCTCCGCCGTGTGTGACTATCATCAAAATTGGTGACATTACGACCAGACTTACCGTATGCCCTACCATGTGCGGCACGAGCATACTCATGTATTCTGTAATGTTCCAGTCTACCAAATGTGGGTCCAATGTATGGCACAACATGCGTACAACCAGACTGTAAGTATAAATTAACAAGGATGTAATTATAAATTAACAAATCTGTAAATATAAATCACCCAGTCTGTAAATCCATATACTTTAACCCTTTTCCAAACACAGAAGTTATAAGCAAAAAAAACTTCACTTATGTAAAATCTATCTAATAGTTAGCCTATTAACCGAAACAGGGCTTTCTAGGCTCTTACAAAATGGAAACCATAAACATAAATATCACAGTTTGAACCTTCCCACATACAGACTCTTTCTGACATCTCTGCAGCAGACGACTTTTGAAAACATTGTGGCAAATGGAGAAATTGCTCATCATCAGCAATTTCTCCATTTGCCCCAATGTTTTAAACTCTATTTAATAAATTGACTCTTTTTTTTATGGAGACTTTTCATGTTTTTCTCCAGACGATTTCAAAGTCTTCTGCTGCAGATTCGTTGCACATGGGTGTGGATAATTAAATATAAACTGGATACCATTGCGGGAAAAGAAGAATAAGGGACCATCAATCCTACATACCCAAATACAGTGATAGTGTCTCTCTTTTTCACTATACTGACAATCGCCCGGGCACGCTTCATTCTCTGCATATTCCTTGTAAGCAATTGGTGTAATACGGTCTTGTAACTCGTGGAATCTGGAAAACATGCATCATTTGTTTAACCCTTTCCCTCATATAGACGCTTTCTGACGCCTCTGCAGCAGACAGCTTTTTGAAAACATAGTGACAAAAGAAGAAATTGCACAAAACGTGCAATTTCTTCTTTTGCCACAATGTTTTCCACTTTTTGTCATAGGTTATCCATTCAATTATGGATATTTTCTATATTTTGACAAAATATGTTCAAAGTCGTCTGCTGCAGAATTGTCGTATGAGGGAAAGGGTTAAACCTCTTTCCCCACATACAACCAATAAGCAGCCGATAACTTTGAAAATCTCAAGGCAAACATGTGGAAATTCATAATAAATGAAAGTATAATTATTAACAAGAAACCGCTGAAGACGGTAAGGCCGGATTGTCGGCAATTTGACCTTGAAAATCGACAAACCAAGGTCAAGGTCAAAGTAACCATAGAAATCAATAGAACTTGTTACTGGTTACCTTCAGGCAAAGTTTCAAGTTTGTAACCCTTTCCAGTGCTGAGATTTTGCCTCAACCTGAAACTTTAACCAAAATGTTGACTGACAGACAGACGGACGGAATCGCCAATCTATAGACCGGAATTGCTAGAGCAATCCGGCCAAAAAGAGCTGAAAATATTACAATGATGAGATATGTTTTCAAAAGTTATTTTGTTACAGATGTGTCAAAACCATTTAATGCATCTACATGTATTATAAAGGGTTGCAGTTGTTTGTCAGCTACCAAAAGATATGTGAAAACATATGACGAAAAGCAAATATAATTTATATTGCCTTCTAGTGTTCTTCTTCAGATAGAAAAGTACGAAAAGGAAAACTGGTATTTCCTCATAATAATTATTTTTCTATCAACTAAACCCTATGTTGAGGGTACTCAAAAGATTCTCCTGCGAAACATTAACAATAAGTGAGACTGCTGATACCAATGTCTCCTGGGACACAATCTTGACAAGCTAATAAATTTCTGTTCACTACCACGCTGTAGCCTTTCCGGGGACTCTTACTAAAATCTACGGAAAATCCCCGGAGTATTCGGACAACTTTCCAGGGATATTTTGGGATAATAAGACACTTTCCATGGAAAATCCATGGAAAAACCCGGTTTCATGGACACGCTGGAACGGTTCTGTGAACACCCTGGAATAGTTCCGTGGACCCTGGAGAATTGGGACCATTTGCAGCGTTTAAGCATCTAAACATTAAATTCCTGGTTATTTTCCATGGTTTTTCCGTGTATTTTTGTATTTTCTGTTAAAGAGTCCCCGGAAAAGCTACAGCCGGGTTGTCCTCCGTTATGAAGAAAATCTCACCTAGCATGTTCTCTGACACCGTCCTTGGACTTGAACAAAACGAGGCAACCATCCATCTTACAATGGTAGTGGTCCTTGTAAAGGTACTGACATCGCGGGTTACACGGGTCATTCGCTGTATATCTACAACAGAAACAACAGAACATGCCCTGATATATCTCATCCCGTTACCACATACAACAAATCTGCTGCAGACGACTTTCAACAGCTTTGCAAAATAAGAAAACATCTTTTAAAACTAAGGTGTAATGATTGAATAAAACTATAAACATTGCTGCAAAAGGAGAAATTGCTTATTATGAGCAATTACTCTTTTGCCAAATTGTTTATAAAAGTCTTCTGCTGTAGGTACATCAAAATTAATCTATTTACGGGAAAGGGCTATATGATAGTTTAAGTCAACTAGTTTAAAAACAACGGAGAAAAGACTCTGGCAAAAACTAGAAGTGCCATTTCAAAAGACTAAAAGTGTTGCCTGACAATAAGAAACCTCCATAACCAAATAAATCTTTCCCACATACAACAAATCTGCAGCAGTTGACTTTGAAAATATCAAGACAAAAATATGGAATTTTTCTTTGAAAGAAGTCATGAGCAACTTCTCCTTTTGCCACAATATTTTCAAAAAGTTGTCTGCTACAAAGGCACCAGAAAGCATCTGTGGGAAAGGGTTAAATCTATGCTGATGAACAGAGAATCAGACGGATGCACAGACAATGAAGAAGTGTCAATGAATCTTGAATGTTTTGTTCCCGTCCGTATCAATGATATTATAAAGTATGCTCAATGCTCAAAGTTTATTTTTGTCATGTCAATGATATATCTATTAATATGTTTACCTAACGAGGTAGGTTTTCCATGAGTCATCTTTCTCTCTTCTCTCGTTGTAAATGGACTTTGGTGGTTGTAATAAAGTGGATGTCCCAGTCAGGGTAGTGGGCACCGTCATCAAAGTTCCTTGATTCATCATAGAAACTAGGGTTCCAGGAAGGGTACCTGGCATAGCGCTTGGAGAGAAGGCAGAAGGAAGTTGTGTTGGGTTGTTAGCAGGTAGATGCATGCTGGGATTGGGTGGTTTTGAATCATCAAGCTGACTGATTCCTAAATCACTCTTTTGTAGAAGAGGTATTTTTAGAGACAGGGAACCACTGAGATCAAGGCTATCTTCATCATAACTAGAATGTTCAAATTTCCCGTCGTCTTGGTGATCAGAAAAATCAGAGTCACCATCATTAAAATGTTCGTTGGTGAGGCCTTTATCGATAGAACCGTCCCAGGGACTAGATCTGCCCGTAGAAGGTGATGGAGGTCCTGACATGTCTATATCTGAATTCGCTTCAGATTTGGGCTCCAGTTTGGGCTTCTTCAGCTCAAGGGGCTCAAACAGGTCTGAACTCAATGGCCTTTTCAACCCAGCCATTGTCTGTATGACAGATGTGGGGACGGCTTGTATCATAGGCTTCATAGACACAGACTGTGTGGCCTGACCTACGGAACCAAAGTCATTTCTCGGTATGACAACTTTGTTGTTTTGTTGTGTAACTGGGGCTTGTCCTTGCGACGACGGTGGTGCGCTTGTTCGGAAATGCTTGTATGCTGCCTCAAAGTCCCTTCGCTCGTGTTTTCTTTTGTGAGAGTAAAGTTGTGCCGTGGAGTGAAGGACATAATCACAACCTGAAACATTGGATGGTATACATAATTGTTCCTCTATAAAATTGACCTTTTTCTGCATACAACAAATCTGCATGAGATGACTGAATGTATCTAAGCTAAATATGTAAATTCTCCGAAATGGTTATTTTAAACAAAGATGAAAACATTGTCTTTCCGCTCGTGTTATCTTTTGTGAGAGTAAAGTTGTGCCATGGAGTGAAGGACATAATCACAACCTGAAACATCATGAGTCTTACATTTCAACTAGCCCTTTTCTGCATATAACAAATCTGCATGAGATGACTTTGAATATATCTAAGCAAAAGTATGTAAAATCTTCGTATGATATTTTGAAAAGATATTTAATTTTACTGTCATACTTTAAAAACGGGACTGTTTTCATTAGAAAACAGATTTCACTTAGTGGGGTCAAATTCATAACCTTCATAAGGCTTCTGCTTTGAAACGTTCCTGTGAAGTTTGATTGAAATTAGCCAAGTGGATTTAGAAGGAAATGTCATTTAAAGAAATCGTTGGCGGACAATGTCCCAAGGACATCCAAAAAGCTCACCATGAGCAAAGAAAAACACCTTACCCCTTTCCCTCATATTGACGCCTTCTGACGCCTCTGCAGCAGACGGCTTTTTGAAAACATAGTGACAAAAGAAGAAATTGCACAAAACATGCAATTTCTCCTTTTGCCACAATGTTTTCCACTTTTTGTCATAGGTTATCTATTCCACTATGGAGATTTTCTATGTTTTGACAAAATACGTTCAAAGTCGTCTGCTGCAGAATTGTCGTATGAGGGAAAGGGTTAACACATCAATGAAATGATCCCATCATTAGCTCCAGATAAGATACATAATGAGCAATTTATCCTTTCGCCACAATGTTTTCAACTTTATACAATCATTCTACTTTCATTTACAGACTTTTTATATTTGTTCCGAGGTGTTTCAGTCGTCTGCTGCATATTTGTTGTATGTGGAAATGGTTAAACTTGTTGTTGTGGGTACTCAAAAGAATCGTTTCACGGAGACAATTCTTTTGAGAACCTACAACCTAGGGTTTGATTTAGTAATAATATTCCTATTATCTAGAAATCTTAACCAATCAGTCTCTCACCTGATCTAATACAGTGTATATTAGTTACTCACCTGATCTAATACAGTGTATATGGTTACTCAGTTTTGAATAACGACAGCTCTGAAAGTTACAGTGTTCATATTTCATGAACTTCTTGAACCCGTCACGTCCCAGGACTTCGTCCTTCTGGTGGTAACTCTTGTGTTTCTCTGTAACAGAAAGGGTTAAGGGTTAAATTACTGCATACAACAATTCTGCAGCAGCCGACTTTGAAAACATTAAAAGATGGAAACTCTTTTTTTTAAAATAGTGCAGCGGTATCAAAACCTGTGTTTCTATGGTTTCCTTGCATGTGACACGGCAGTTGCTTTAATTTAGCCCTTCATGAAAATTGGACAACACATGGACTGAAACAAGCCATCACAATCACGCAATCCTCTATTATAGGACTATGTAAAATTTCTGGGGAACAGATAACAAGTTAACCATTTCCCAAATACAACAAATCAGCAGCAGACGACTTTGAAACCATCTAGGTGTTATTGCGGAGTACAGTTGAAGTAATTGTGTCAAAAGGAGAAATTGCTAGTTATGAGCAAATAAACCAGCAGCGGACGACTTTGAAAACATCTAGGCAGAAATATGGAAAATCGTTCTTACTGAATAGAGCTGAAGTCACTTTTGCAAAAGTAGAAATTGATTGTTATGAGCAATTTGTCATTTTGGCACAATGATATAAAAGACGTCTGCTTCATAGACCTCAGAATCCGTCTGCATGGGAGAAAGCATAAACCCTTTCCCTCATACAGGTGCTCTCTGATGCGTCTGCAACAGACAACTTTTTTAAAAACATTGTGACATAAGAAGAAATTGCTCAAAACAAGCAATTTCTCCTTTTGCCACAATATTTCCAACTACATGTATATTCATTATTTAAACTTTCATTTATAGAGATTTTCCATGTTTTTGCCAAGATGTTTTCAATTTTGTCTACTACAGATTTGTTGTATGTGGGAAAGTGCTAAGAAACCATAATGTTTATATACCCATATCAGCTTTGTTTTTGAAGGTGAATCTGCAGTCTGGTCGCAAACAGTGAAAATGAGTTGTACGCTGTCCATAGAAGGAACACGCCAATGTCCCACAATCCTCTGTGGCCCGAAACCGTTGGAAACCCTCTGACATGATGGCAGAATCTTTACGATGATAGTTGGCGTGCATCTGCACATCTGAGGTGCTGATGTAGACCTTGTCACATCCCTTCTGCAAGACAAAGGGACATAATTCTGGTTATAACTTTGGACTAAAAGATGAACAAACTCATCAATGGAAAGTGGATTATCTACCTTGTACCAGAAATATTATTTGGAATATAATAAAAAGTCTGAATAATCGTATTTAATTAACCCTTTCCCTCATAAAGAAGCTTTCGTACGCCTCTGCAGCAGACAGCTTTTTGAAAACATAGTGACAAAAGAAGAAATTGCTCAAAACGAGCAATTTCTCCTTTTGCCACAATGTTTTCCACTTTAAGTCATAGGTTATCGATTCAATTATAGAGATTTTCCATTTTTTTTAAAAATATGTTCAAAGTCGTCTGTAAAGGATTTCTGTCGCATCTGCAGCAGAAAACTTTTATAAACATTGTGGCAAAAGGAGAAAGTTGATGCGATGCATAGGCAGCAGGCGATTATTTCAACTCTATTCAATAATTGAACTTTCGTTCATTCAGATTTTAGATCTTTTACCCAGATGTTTTCAATGTCATGTGTTACAGATTTGTTGAATTTGTATAACCCTTTCCCACCTCCATCAAATCCGCAGCAGACGCCTTTGAAACAACTTGTGTAATCATGCAAAACATTTCGTAATAAAACTGCAATTATTGCATGGAGTTGAAACCATTACGACAAAAGGAAAAATTGCTTTTTATTTAAAGATAGAGCCTATATGTGGGAAAATGATATGCATATGCAGTAAACACATTTTCAACTGTACTAAAAAAATATATGTTTCATTCATAGAGATATTTGATTTTTTTCCTAGATTGTCGTTTTCAATTTCATCTTCTAGAGATTTGTTGAATGTGGTAAAAGATGAATGCAAATACCTGAAGACAGTGGTAGTGTGTCTGCTTTCTGTTGTGAGTACAGGGTCCGAATCTCTTCGAGCAATTATCCAGAGGACTGAAGCGCAAGAATCCATGTTGGAGTGACTCTTCGCGTTTCTTGTGCCACTTGTAATGTCGGACCATCTCCTCCTTCTTAATGAAGACTTGAAAACTGCAGTCGATACAATGGTAGTGTTCCTTGTAGTTGAGATCATTACAGTGCTTACCTCCGCACTCACCACCATTGTTGTATCTGTAAACAGTGCAAGAAAAGGATTGCAAAATTATATGTTTTTGTTGAATTAGGTTTTTTTGTGTAACTGTAATATCAGTGCACAAGAACACCAGTGATAGGCTAGGAAATGTGCCTTGCCCGAGGACATTCCATCATTTGCAGAGGTCGACTTTTGAAAACATTGGAGCTAAAAGAAGAAATTGCTAATGATAGGCAATTTCTCCATTTGCCACATGTTTACAACTCTATACAATAATTGGCCGAGCTCCGGTAGCTCAGTCGGTAGCGACACGGGCTGTCAATCCAGGGGTTGTGAGTTTGAATCACGGCTTTCTTTCCGACGATTGAAAAGAGTCAATGTGACATGCGTCATTCGTCTTCCACCAATGGGCTAAGTCTATGTGGAAAAGCAGCCAGTTGCTTGGGAAGATTGTTGTGTGGATTACTGGTGTGAGAAAACCAGGAAATGCATGAGTAGGTGAACTGGCCGCCGTGATATAACTGAGAAATTGTTAAAAACGGCGTTAAACATCAATCGATCAATCAATCAATCTATACAATAATTAACCCTATCCCTCATACGGCAATTCTGCAGCAGACGACTTTGAACGTATTTTGTCAAAAAATAGAAAATCTCTATAATTGAATGGATAACCTATGACAAAAAGTGGAAAACATTGTGGCAAAAAGAGAAATTGCATGTTTTGTGCAATTTCTTCTTTTGTCACTATGTTTTCAAAAAGCTGTCTGCTGCAGAGGCGTCAGAAAGCGTCTATATGAGGGAAACTTTCATTTATAGAGATGTTCTTTATTTTTGCCTAGATATTTTTGAAGTCATCTGTTTCAGATTTGTTGTATGTAGGAAAGGGTTTAATATCCCATTATAAGGAAACTGGTTAAAAATCATATCTATCATTGTGTGACATGGCAAAAAACAAACTGTGGATGAAACAAAAAAAAAAACAATACAAAACAAATAAGGATAAAATATCAAATTTTGACATTTTGCTATATTCTCTATTTTTATACAAAATCTATTTTCTCATAACATTTTAGTTTAACCCTTTCCCATAACCCTTACACAAATTGCTCATAATGAGCAATTTCTCCCTTTGTCATAATGTTTTCGATTTTATTCAACAACTGTTCAGTCAGTTATAGTTTCCATAATTATGTTTTAATATATGTTTTCAAAGTTGTCTGTGGTAGATGTGTTGTATGTTGGAAAGGGATCATCAAACTGACATGGAAAATTTCTCCTTTTGCCACAATGATTTAAAAATTCGTCTGCTGAAGAGGTGTCAGACAGAAACTGTCTATATGTGGGAATGGGATAAATGACATGCATGCATTTTCAACCCATTAAAACTGTCTGCCACATATAGACGCTTTCCAACACCTCTGCAGCAGATAACCTTTTGAAAACATAGTGACAAATGAAGAAATTGCTCAAAACGAGCAATTTCTCCTTTTGCAACAATGTTTTCCACTTTTAGTCATAGGTTATCCATTCAATCATAGGGATTTTCCATTTTTTGACAAAATATGTTCAAAGTCGTTTGCTGCAGAATTGTCGTATGAGAGAAAGGGTTAAAACTGTCTGCCACATATATCCCCTTATGATTACTGCTGCAGATGAGTCTATATTGTGTCAAAGGATAAAATGCTTACATTTTGGAAGAGTCTAAGAAACAAAAATCAAGCAAAAGGAAAGCTATATCTACCTTTTAAGATATTTTGAATAGTTTGGGAGGAGGGTTTTAGATGTCAGTAACTGTTCCGAGCCTTGGTTTGAACTTGCATTGAATACTGCATTAATGAACGACGAACTCGAAGTAAACCGATCATTCTGTAACTTGACACTTCCTGCAAATATAAATATTATAAATAATTAAAAACATCATTAATACATTAATGAAATATTCATAACTGTAAATAAAATGAGACCTGGCAGGCCTTTGCGGCAAGCAAGTTTGTAAACATTGTGGCTAATAGAGGTATTGACTAAAATGAGCAATTTCTCCTTTTGCCACAATGTTTTCAATTTTTCAGTAATTATACCTTCATTTATTGAGATTTTCTATGTTATTTCCTAGAAGTATTTAAAGTCGTAAAATTTGTTGTATGAGGGTTTTCTTCTGGGTTCAGTTTTATCTATACATTGCTTAAATAAATCATGAAATGATATAATCATAAATATGATCCGCTTCTTTCAATAAGGAGTCTTATTGCATCTGTAAACAGTGAAGACTCAGATGAGCTTGTGTATATGTATAGCACCCACTAAAGCCTTTACTGTTCTCCTACATTTAACCCTTTCCCAAATATAGACGCTTTCTGATGCCTCTGCAGCAGACGACTTTTGAAAACATTGTAGCAAAGAGAGAACTTGCTCAAAACAAGCATTTTCTCCTTTTGCCACAATGTTTATAACTTTGTTTAGTAATAATACCTATATTTGTAGAAATGTTTTATTGTTTTGCGAATACAGTTGAAAGTCGTCTGCTGAAGATATGTTGTATGTGGGAAAGGATAAAAAATACTCCTGACGAAAAAGTCAAATAAATGCCAAATTCGTTTCATCCCTATGCCCCTTTCTTGTGACTGCCAAATTTGGAAACCTATTTTGCAGGTCATGACTCAAATGAGCATAAATCCACTTAAGTCACAATAAACAATGGGCTTTTTAACCCTTTTCTTTATCAATCAATTCTTTATCTAAACTCAATTATTTATATAAGTCACTGTTTACTTGTCTCAAACAGGTAATTGATTGATTGGGGTTTAACGTCGTTTTTAACAATTTCTCAGTTATATCATGGCGGCCAGTTCACCTACTCATGCATTTCCTTGTTTTCTCACACCAGTACTCCACACAACAATCTCCCAAGCAACTGGCTGCTTTTCCACATAGACTTAGCCCATTGGTGGAAGACGAATGACGCATGTCGCATTGACTTCTGTCAATTGTTGGAAAAAAAGTTGGCCGAGTCGGGATTCAAACTCACAATCCCTGGATTGACAGCCCACGTCGCTACCGGCCGAGCTACTGGGGCTCGGCTCTCCAACAGGTTAAGGGGATAAAATATGTACTTATTATAATAAATATTATTTTAATCTTAGAGTAAAATTTTAGAAAATATTTAGAGAAAAGGAGAAATTACTCATTAATGCACTGTTATATACAAGTATTTATATGATAGATTTTGAAAACAGTGTTGGAATTTTTTTTTTCAACAATAATTCCTTCGATGTATCAACATCAAATAGAAATTTGAGGAGTAAATATTTTCATCCCTGTTTCTCCAAATGTCCTTAAAAAATGTCTTCTGTTAGGATGATGTCTGTATAAGGAAAACTGTTTATGCTTTCAAATGTAATTTAAATAAAATGTATCAATCGTGTCTGTAGCAAAGTAAATATTTGTGACATTGTCTTTATATTACATTAATATTCACAATTAAAATTCACAAGCCATGCTGAATATAGAACATCATGTGCCAAGTTGTGACATGAAATGCTGGCAGATGGGTTCTGTCAGAATCCAATTTTATTTCTAATTGAACCCTTTCAAACATGCAACAAATCTGCAGCAGGCGACTTTGAAAACATCTTGGCAAAAATATGAAATATTTCTGTAAATGAAAGGAGGATAATTGAAGAGAATTGAGCACATTGCGGCAAAAGGAGAAATTGCTCTTTATGATGAATATCCTCCTTTGCAACAATGTTTCCAGAATTCGTCTGCTGCAGAGGTGTCAGAAAATGTATACATGTAGGAAATGTCTAACCTCTAGCACATGAGACCATTCTGCAGCAGACAATTGTGAAAACATCAAGGAAAAAGATACAGAACAATTCTCTTACTTCTAAAAGTATAATTATTGAATGGAGTCGAAACCATTGGTTCACGTAACTTTGGAATGTGATCTCAGTTTATACCATAGTTTTCTCCAAGGTTTACAAACAGTGTTAACCCCTTTCCACAATAAGTGATTTTTTCATTAGACGACTTTGAAAACATCTAGGCAAAAACACAGCATATCTATATAAAGGAAATTCAGCAAAGGGTTTGAAAACATTGGGGCAAAGAGGAGAAATTGTCCCTTTGAGCAATTTCTCCTTTTGTTGCAATGTTTTCAAGAGTCGTCTGCTGCCATCAATTCTCATTTTTTTTACATCAACCTTGCTTTAAAATAAAGTTATCTTTTATCAAAATCTATATTGTCATGCAGTCAGTTTTTCCCAAATATGTCAATGTTAACCCTTTCCCTCATACGACAATTCTGCAGCAGACGACTTTGAACGTACTTTGTCAAAACATAGAAAATCTCCATAATTGAAT
The DNA here is from genome assembly GCA_031761405.1 of Serripes groenlandicus. Lineage (NCBI taxonomy): Eukaryota > Metazoa > Mollusca > Bivalvia > Cardiida > Cardiidae > Serripes > Serripes groenlandicus. The sequence goes on along the minus strand of JASEVX010000011.1, from coordinate 56,075,888 downwards.
GGATAACCTATGACAAAAAGTGGAAAACATTGTGGCAAAAGGAGAAATTGCACGTTTTGTCAATATGTTTTCAGAAAGCCGTCTGCTGCAGAGGCGTCAGAAAGCGTCTATATGAGGGAAAGGGTTAAAGTATATGGAGATTAATCCACTTCAAGAACAGATTGGAGCCGCCTTCCACAAATAATAGGGGGCAGTGCCGTAGTTGAGTTCTTTTGTATAATAAAGCATGTTTAAAAAAACCTAATAGGTAAGGGAAGATATTGTATAACACGTATGTCAAATGAAAATCAGAGGTTTTCGGAAATAACCCATTCCCACATAGGCACATACTGACTTGATTTGGCACATCTGCAGCAGAGAACTAATTATTTAGGAACCGTAGCTCATAATGCCACAATGTTTTCAACACTATTTAATAACTGTATGTACAATATATATATGTAATTATAGTTATTTACCTCAGTTTGTCTGTCGACTTTTTCATTTTTTTCTACACAGATCTGGTGTTAAATTTTAACCCTTTCCCACCTATAGACACTTTCTGACGCCTCTGCAGCAAAGGGCTTTTTGAAAACATGGCATCAAAAGGAGAAATTGCTCAAAACGAGCTATTTCTCCATTTGTCACCATGTTTTTAACTATATTCAATTATTTTTCTTTCATTTAAAGGGATTTTCTGTGCTTTTGCCTAGAAGTTTTCAAAGTCGTCTGCTGCAGATTTCCATTGTATGTGGGAAATGGTTAAGAAAAGTGAGTGTTAAACATACAAATCTGTAGTAGACAGACTTTGCAATCATTGTTTGGAAAGGAAGACAAAATATTGCTCCTAAATGTTTTAAACTATTTTCTTCCCTTAAACTACATCTGAAGGACAAACAATTATGTTCATCTACTTTTCTCCGAATATTTTTAGTTTGAAAGAATCTAAAATTAACCCTTTTCCTGGTGCCACTGATTCAAAATGCCTCTGAAGCAGACGACTTTAAGAAATCATTGCAGGGAAAAGGATTTTTTTTCCATTATTGTGTATTTTCTCCTTTTTCCAAGATGTTTTCCATTCTGTTCAGAACTACATTGCCACTTTTCCAGATATTAATTCTTTTTCGACCTGACGTTTAGTGAAAGCAGACAACTCCAAAGATATCTAATCAGGGAAGTGTTTAATTAGCCTATAAAGTGATAGATTAATCAGTATTCAATGAATAATGCCGTTTACAATTGACAAATGATGAAGCGCTTTAACCCTTTCCCACACATGCAGAGGCATCAAAAGATGCATTTTGATGCATCTGCAGCAGACAACTTTTAAAAAATATTGTGGCAGAAGGAGAAATTGCTCACAACGTTTTCAACTCTATTCAACTATATTTTTGTCATACAAGTTGATGTTTTTCAACGTCATCTCAACAGACGACTTTGAAAAGATCTTGGCAAAAATATGAAAATCCCCCTTTTAAATGACAGTATAATTACTGTATTGAGTAAAAAAACTGTGGCAAATGGCGAAATTGCTCATCATGAGCAATTTCTCCATTTGCCACAGTTTTTTCAAAAGTCATCTGCTGCAGAGACATCGGTAAGTGGCTATAAGTAGAAAAGGGTTATGAATTCATAAATTCATGTGAATTGTCACATTTCATCTTTGCCGATAGGCTGACTGACATCTTTCACTGATTTTATTCAGATCATGTCAGTTCGGATTTCTTATTGCAATTTCTATTGGTTGACTTTTTGAACGAATGTCAAGTTTTCGTAATAAATGAGTGAATATTTCATTGCCTTTACAAAAAAATATTCAAATTCGGTTCATTGGAAAGTTTAAAACAATTTAATATGTGCATAATTACCTATTTTTTTCGTAATTTATTATTTCGGATGAAATATTAATAAGTATGATTAAACATAAATTTGATATTTTTCATTATTTTTTTATTAACGGTGATGTTTTGATTTACTATTTGGTGACAGGTAATTTGACGAAGATTAACTTCAAATGGATCAATAAACCAATCTCTGCCATAAATTCTGAAGGTTTCAGATAAAATTTCCTCATCAGCGTTTTTCAGACACAATTCAGCATTTCACCTCATCAAACCTTAAACAAATCTGCATTAATTAAACATCAAAGCAAAATTATGAAAAACTTCAATAATCAAAAATAAAATTATTAAATAGAGTTGAAAACATTGTGGTAAAAGGTGCAATAACTCATTATGCCAGTGTTTTCAAAATTCAAAATGCGTCTGCAAGTGAGAAAGGGGAAAAAATAAAATCTTGATAACTCCTTTCATATGACAAAATAATCTGCAGCAGACGACTTTGAACATATTTTGTCAAAAAATAGAAAATCTCTATAATTGAATGGATAACCTATGACTTAAAGTGGAAAACATTGTGGCAAAAGGAGAAATTGCTCGTGTTTTGCTACAGAGGCGTCAAAAAGTGTCTATACGTGGAAAATGGTTAATTAATGAAAGTATAATTTTAAAAGAGTTGAAACCATTGTAAGAAGGGGGGAGAAACTGCTCATTTGAACAATTTCCCTTTTTCCACAAATATCTTCCAGTTATCTTCTGCCATTAGAGATCTGATGATACAAAGAAGGTGTATATTGTTTGAATGGTGTTATATATATGCTGCTTTCAACAGTATTATAAATAGCAAAATATCAGGAAAAGAAAAACATATGATAAAGTGACACAAGAGAAACTTTATGTGTCCGCTGCAGGTTGTCGTGTCAGAGAATTATAACCAATTAACCCTTTCCATCATATAGACGCTTTCTGACGCCTCTGCAGCAGACGACTTTTTGAAAACATAGTGACAATTCCCTCATAGACAATTCTGCAGCAGCCGACTTTGAACATATTTTGTCAAAAAATAGAAAATCTCTATAATTGAAAAGATAACTAACCTATGACTAAAAGTGGAAAACATTGTAGCAAAAGGAGAAATTGCTCGTTTTGAGCAATTTCTTCTTTTGTCACTATGTTTTCAAGAAGCCTTCTGCTGCAGAGGCATCAGAAAGCGTTTATATGAGGGAAAGGGTTAAAATGTTGTGGCAAATGGAGAAATTGCTCATCATATTTTTGCCACAATGTTTTCAAAATGAAGTTTTTTAAAGTAAAACATATTTTTATTAGAAAATACTTACCAGTCATTTAATACCTGATATATAATCTCAACACCGTTAATTCATCCAGAAAAGAAGCTCGCGCAGCCATGCATAGCCCTCACGCGTGTGTGATACACACGGCCGCCGGTAATACCGGCGCACGGGCCATGTGACCCCCACTTTTAATTTCACCGTTAACTTGCAGCGTTTAGTGTTGGGTGACGACGCGGGGTTGGGAGGCGGGAATCTGAAATGACTGGTAAGTATTTTCTAATAAAAATATGTTTTACTTTAAAAAACTTCATTTTTATGTCAAAAATACATTACCAGTCATTTAATACCTGATGACTTTGCAGCATCGGTCGGGAGGATCGTCCAACACAATGCCGGTCCCGAGAAATCGTAGCACTTGGTAAGAGTACCTACGGTACTACTAAATATAAACACAACTGTTTATGTATTTAGTAATTTGTGTATTAATTAGGTAAGTACTCGCTGAGAGTCCACTTGTGTGTCCAGAGAGGAATAATTTCTGATTGAAACGTTTTAAGACTTTATCAGAAGGATCTTATTACTAATTAAAGGAATAGGATATCCAGTGTTTGAATACGCTGCTGACATATCCTTCTCCTACCTGAGGTTGAATAACCCCTACTGTGGCTCTTACAGCCCTCGAATGTTTTATATAGAACTTATGACCCTTGACAGGGTACAAGATCAGGTTATATCTAAGGGAACACAGTTCACAGAAAGGTTGTGAAATGTGATGGGTTAGGAAGCACCAAAGGCAACTTGGTCTCAGTAGGAATACAGGTTTATAAGAACGGTTGAATAACCATACGGCTGTAAAACCTGATGAAATTCGTTTTTACTGAAAGCAAAGAACTCACTTCCCTGATAGTGTTCGCCAAGCAAGACGAATTTAAGTCTCAGTTTATCTTAAGAAGCGGCCGCTTCCGAAGAACGTAAAAGTTTGGAGAGAAATGGATCTGAACTTTGAAGTTAAGCGCATTGGAGCATCGAACAATAATTGTTGTGTTCATCGCCAAATCTTGAATGCGAGAGGTCGGCAACAAATGTAAGCATAAATTACTGATTGACGTACCTTAAAAAACACCAATCGGTAAGAACTGTCTACTTCTAATGAAGATGTAACGGTTATGTCGATAGGCAGGCCAGAAGAACGTTGAACTACGATCTCTGGGCCAGTACTGTGTTTCTGAAGTCATTGTCAGGAAGGGAATAACGACACCGGAAGTTGACTCATTTGAATTATGGGGGCAATTCAGGGAGTATTAATTATTGCCAATCGAAGGACTACTGTCTACTCTATTGATCATGTACATGTCCTAGTCAGTTAAGCCCTGTACTGTAATGAGTATTTAACACACTGCCCCGAACTGTAAACAATTCGGGTGTAGTATGAAGCATGTATCGGACCGTTTCCCTTAATTATTGATCCTTATCCAGGACATGGTAATCGGATTCTCTTATAGCGAATCGAGTCTGTCCGAAGGGCCAGCTCAACGAGAAACGTCCTACAACGAGTCTCTTGAGGGGAATAGATCCGACTTGCCCGTTTTGGGAATTAATTCTAAACGCAGGTAATCGAAGTGAAGTGTTTGAAAGGAACACTTCCCCGTTTACAAAGAATCGACGGTCATTCCTCGATGAAAAAGCAACCGGTACGTGGTAACAGGTGTCTGTTTGGTCTAAGAATCGCTCAGACAGCCGTTCCGGATTGCGTTCTTGATAAAACGGAACATTCCATTTTATTACTCGACCGTACTAGACGCAATCTGAGTCGATAAGTCTTATTCCGGTCTTCACCGGAACCAGACGAAAGACGGTTGTAGAAACCACCGAATGGAAGGTTGATACTCACTCCATGGCATTCCTGTTAGCTTAATAGAGAGGAGCGCTTCCCTATAGCCGCGGATTAGGGACAGTGCTCTACTTGGTTGTATGCCAACTTTGCTCCCGTACGGGGCTTTGATAAGGCAGGGCCAGCGGAAGCAGAAAGCTAGGCTCGAACTTAGCCTGTCTCTTGTGTCTTCACAGGTTGGGCTTCTAAGAATGCCTTTGCAGAAGTCACTGTACGTTCTGTCCCTGTGAACAATGTTGCCGCATACGCCGAAATGCGCCTATGGACGCAGTGAATGCAGTAACTTCCCACTAATGATAGTTTATTTAGAGTCCAGCTCTAAATTGTTAATCATCCGATGGAGCACTGAACCCGATATGTCTCTTATTCGTCAGACAAGACGGGGTCGTGGGTTTTACCCGACGACGTGCGGATTGACTAAAGCCGGTTCTGGACCGGAATGTCAGTGTCCGATTCGACATGGAGGAATCCTATGATCGATTGATTGTGGTTTAACGCCGTTTTAACAATTTCTCAGTTATATCACGGCGGCCAGTTCACCTACTCATGTATTTCCTGGTTTTCTCACACCAGTACTCCACACAACAATCTTCCCAAGCAACTGGCTACTTTTCCACAAAACTTAGCCCATTGGTGGGAGGAAACCTATGAAGGAGTCATGATCGAGGAATTTATCCCTTTTCCGAAGAAGAATGAGATCGCATGGAATCAACCTTCGGTCCGAGCTCACGTATGAGAGAGTTCACAGAGTGACTATCCTCTGGGAACGGTTGATCCCGGTAGGCCAGCATAGGGGATTGATTTATGAAATCAACTGAATCTCTCCCATGTAATACCGTCGGACATCGACTCGTCCCAACAATTGGTACGATGGGTATTACTTGGGAGGAGTGTAGTCCCTAGAGACGCACTCTCTCCTCCCTGGGGACCGACATAACTATTTTACCGGTACTCCCCATACCCGATGGCCGACTGTTTAATCGGCTATGTCCCAGCATACTGCCCGATTGACTGCCGAAAGGTTATGTCCTAAGACATTACCCGTTTGACCGGTGCCTTACTGGCTATGTCTAAAGACATTGCCCGATCTCCAAATGACTGTGTCCGAGGACATTTGTCAATTGGAATACTGTTGAATTCCGAAGAATTCATCGTTGAATTTTTGTTTTCACGGTGACCGTTTGCCCGGTAACCGTTTATGCCCAGTTAAGAGTTTGACTGCCCTGTGAACGTTCACGCGACAACCGTTTATGCCCAGTGATTAATTGAGTACTCGGTAGGCATTTGACTCATTCTCTAGCACTATCGACTCATTACATTCATATGAGTGTAAGGAACGACAACTCTGCGAAGGAGATTTTCACTTGGCTGTGTTCGAAAACACCCGGTTGTCCAATGCTTATGTCATAATATTGACAAAACGGTTGGAGTCAACTTGACTTAACGACTGCTCGTTACCCAGCTCTGGGAACGTTCAGTAATGGTAGCTCCCTCTGACCATTACTGACCGGTTGACTAATGATAGGCTGATGTGAGGCTGCTCTATCACTAGTCTCCAATAACTTCAGACATTATAACTTGGCACTCTGTAGAAGTCCGAAGACTGCTGTACTGCAGAGTGTAGGTTTTGCTCGAAATCATTATAGGTTTAAACGACGTTTAAGCGTCAACCTTCGGGCATAACGTATTAGGCACCACCCTAATTACTTCCTTAATGTTCTGCTGTAGAGGTCAACGCTCTACAGCCGGCTCGTAATCTGAAGGGGAGCTTTGTATCGGGGAAGGAGTGTAATCTCTAGAGAAGTACCATGTTCCACTTGGAGACACGGAAACATTTCTCTGTCCTGTACTACCTATAACTGGATATCTGGGCCTTGTGCGTAATGACCAGTGTTTTGAATATCCGTACTCTTCTATTCTCATTCTTTTGAGGAGTGTAATCCCTACAGAAGAACACTATTCCCCTTGGAGAAAGGAAAGATTTATCTGTCCTGTACTCCTTATAACCGATGTTAGACGGTTGGATATCTGAGCCTGGTGCGTAATGACCAGTGTTTTGAATATCCGTATAGACCGGTTGTGCGAAGAACGAGTGGTACTAGCTTAACGACTGTTCGTTACCTTGACTGCCCACTGCCCGGTCGCGTCATGTTAAACTGACTGGTAATTTGCCCGGTCGCGTCATGGCTTAATGACTGACCGGTCGCGTCATCGCTAAATGACTGCCGGATTTGCCCGGTGACTGGTCGCGCCTAGGCGAAATGACTGACTGGTTGCCCGGTACCCGGTTACCCGGAGTCATATAGGTTTTGCTCGCAAGCATTACCCGGTTGACTAATGATAGGCAGTTGTGAAGCTGCTCTATCACCGGTCTCCAAAGAATTCTGTCCGCAGACATTATAATTTGGCACTCTGTAAGCGTCCGAAGACTGCTTACTGCAGAGTGTGGTGTTAGAGGTGGCCAATCAGTGAGGTTTCCCTTTGATTGACCCATGGCGTCTCCCGAAGGGTCAGCCCCAACACCTGGCGTCAGATAATGTCGTTCAGCAGACGGTTGCTCACTCTTGAGGCCAACCATCACTGTGTCCGTACGGTTTCTGGCCCGAAGGCCTTTGTTTCCCGACGGAATAACAGACATCAGCCGCTGCCATCCGCTCCTCCATGTCCCGCGAAGGACCAGCCGAAGCTGAGGGGGAGCGGTCAGAGCTCCAGATAAGGGGCGTATGCATGTCTGAAATCCTCATTTGACCCTCTTACCCTATGCTGTGGGTATTGAGAACCCACAGCATAGGGTTTGTTTCCTAAGAGGGAATTTGTGGGGAAAATAGCTGATTACACCTCCTAATCTGGACCTCTGAGCGGTTGTGCGGAGTGAAGAAGGAACAGCTCTGACCTTCTGCTCACTCAACACAGCCGCGGAGTCTGATTGTTGGGAGAACCCCTCAAACTCCGCTTCACTCGTAGAGCTAAGAGAAACCTTTTTAGGGGTCTTCTTACTCTTCCAGCTTTTGTGAGTCCTCCTCAACCCAGACTGTTTCCAAATGGAAGCAGGCCAGGAAGAGAAGTACTCACAGGGTGAATCCTGTGTGTACTTAGTGAACGCAAAACAGGACAGACGCGTGTCTCATACAGCCGTTATGAGTCACGCCTCTGATCACCACTATGTGACATAGAATATATATGAAACAAAACAATTTATACGATTCAACAAAAAATATAATTTTTTTCTATTTTTTATTTTCTACTATACCCGTTGATCACGGAACGTATTTCAATGAAAAAGATTTTACAAATATTTTCCAAAATTGTTCATGTTTAATTAATATACATAATGTAATACAAGGCGATAATAATATATTATCGCTAATAGGGTCGGTGTAACTATAACTTCGTTGAAAGAATGAATGGCCATTACCGCACCCGATACGTAACTGAAATAGTGGGTGGGGTAACCCACCCGTGACTTCTCAGTTAGTTGTGTTCACAAAAAACAACTTAATTACAATTAGTAATTTACACAATTATGTTGTTAGGTTGTTAATGTAGTTGAATAACTGAATGAAAATAACTTGTTTAAGGCGAATGCCTTAAACAGACCAAGAAATAAAATATAAAAATGAAATGAATTCTTAGCTGTCAGTTGGTGTGTCCAGAAATTAAAAGTGGGGGTCACATGGCCCGTGCGCCGGTATTACCGGCGGCCGTGTGTATCACACACGCGTGAGGGCTATGCATGGCTGCGCGAGCTTCTTTTCTGGATGAATTAACGGTGTTGAGATTATATATCAGGTATTAAATGACTGGTAATGTATTTTTGACATAAAAAGTCGTCTGATGCAGAGTGTCTGGATAAGGGAAAGGGTTTACAAGCAAAAAAATATCATCACAATGTCGTATATAATGATATTCTTGTATAGTCATTATAACATAATTATTATTATAACATTTAGACAATGTTGGAAAAGAAGGTTTAAGATACTGATTTATATTTCTTATATCGATAATTTTGGAGTCGTGGCAAGATAATTAAAGGTGACACAAAAATGGTGGGGGTGTTTCACTCTCCGAACTGTCTTCACATCCATTGTTCATAACCCTATACCTGCATTGTCATTTAACCCTTTCCGTCATATAGACGCTTTCAAAACGAGCAATTTCTCCTTTTGCCACATGTTTCCCACTTTTAGTCATAGGTTATATAATTATCCATTCAATTGTAGAGATTTTCTATTTTTTGACAAAATATGTTCAAAGTCGTTTGCTGCAGAATTGTCGTATGAGGGTAAATGATAGTATGATTATTCTGTCAAATGGAGATGATTTCAAAAGTCGTCTGCTGCAGAGGTGTCAGAAAGCTTCTGTATGCGGGAAAGGGTTAAGAAGGTGGCTATGTTAAAAATAATCAGTGGAAAATTACATCAGCTTATAAAATTGGAAGTGCAATTAATACTTTGTGAGGAAATGAGAAAGAGCCTGCTTTTGCGCAGTTTCTCTTTTTCTCCCCACAATGTTTTCAAAATGCGTCAGCTGCTGAGTCATTGAAAGCTGTCTTCTTTAGAGGAAATATTTACATCTGAAGGAATGACAAAAGAAAACTGAACAATCAAACATCAATTTTTCCAAAAGACATATTCATTAAAATATAAAGTATTTAACATGACAATTTTATGTAAAAGACATTAAACCGGAAATGTTACATTTCATCAAATTATTATGATGTGTCCGTCAAACAATATCGTTATCTTTTATAAGGTCGTAGATAAATTATAATTTTATGACAAAACTCGGGGTTTTAGTGTATTTCTCAAGAGATGAAAGGAATCGGCCATGTTGTCCCGTCATGCGGAGAATGATTTATTCACAATGTTAATTTTGTTCTAAAGAAAGTGATTTTAATTTTTGACCCTTTACATGGTAAAAAATCATACAACATCTTTAATGGTCCGATTGTCTCCTACCAAAACCTTCTCTGAGATCGAAAGAAATGTAAAATTAACATTTTTTATACCTAGACATTTATCTTCAAAGGAAAATAAATGTTTCAAAACATTTTTCATATTTTACCAAATGTTTTTAATTTACCATATATACAAGTAAATTAATAAAAAAAACTTTCACACATACAACGAATTGGCAGCAGAAACAGTATAATTATTAAATAGAGTTGAAAACAGTGTGGCAAAAAGAGAAATTGCTCATATTGACCAATTTTTCCTTTTGCAACAATGTTTTCAATTACAGATATGTCTGCAAAATGCAAAAAGGTCAAAATGCTTCTGCAGGAGGGAAAAGGTTTCCATAGCAACCTGTGATGAGTGATAGAGGCTGATAACCTGTTACCATGGCAATTATTATAAATCACATAATTGAATTAAAAAAACAGGTGTATCATACAGATCAGAACATTATTGATAATTATGGATACTGTTTTAATTGATTTTGATTAGGCCACACCGTTGTAAATTGCCTTTTAATGTTCGTGTTGGTTGTTTCTGTTATGGAAACATGACAGCATGATCAATGAGGGTACCATTCATTTTGGTGGATTTTACACTGTTTTATAGTTAAAATGATGTTTCATCGTCACTTTATCATAAAACATTTGAATGATGATAAAAGAAAGGCTTTTAAAAACTTAATTAACCCCTTCTCTATTTCAAAAAGAACCTTTTTCTGAAGCAAACAACCCTGCAGTAAAACATTTTCAGAAATGGAGAAATTGCTCTTTTAATATAGGCAATAACTCCTTTCCCACAATGTTTCCTTTTCTGTCTCATTAATTGTCCAGAATGCAAACTCTTTTCAGTAGATATTGTCAACTCGGTCTTCAATTTACTACACAACCGGTTTTAAACAAAACATCATGTCAGTTTTATATGATTGATTACCCAGAATCCCACTCATTTCCTCTTTTGCCACGCTGTTTTCAAAAGTTGTATCAAAATGCATCTGCATGTTGAAAAGGGTTAACCCTTTCCCTCATACGATAATTATGCAGCAGACGACTTTGAACGTATTTTGTCAAAACATAGAAAATCTCCATAATTGAATGGATAACCTATGACAAAAAGTGGAAAACATTGTGGCAAAAGGAGAAATTGCACGTTTTGTGCAATTTCTTCTTTTGTCACTATGTTTTCAAAAAGCCGTCTGCTGCAGAGGCGTCAGAAAGCGTCTATATGAGGGAAAGGGTTAAGCTTTCTTGCAATTTCATTTGGTGTACCTAACTAATTTTTATTGCTGTTTTATTGGGATTTTACACTGCTTTCAGCTGACACCTAATATTCAGCGTTAATTTCATCTCCTCAACCCTCACTGAGTGTCAAAGGAGGGAATTCATCATTAATCATGTCAACTCTTTCCCACATACAACAAAGCTGCAGCAGACTACTTCGAAAACATTGTAGTGAAAAATATAGAAATCTCTGCTTTTGGTACAGAGTTGGAATAAATATCATGGAAAAATGCGCAATTATTCATCTTGAACAACTTTTTAGAATGTCATCTTTTGCTGAGACATAAAAAAACTCGCCTTATATGTAACTTACCAAATAGTCCTGTAGAACCACTTTGATGCATCTGCAGATGACTTTCGAAAACATTGTGGCAAAAAGATAATTTGTTCATCATGAGCAATTTCTCCTTTTCTCGTAATGCTCTTAACTCTTTTTAATAAATTCCGCTTTCTGTTATCGAAATTTCACACAGTTTTGCTTAGATGTTTTCAAAGTTTAGATATGACTTTTAAATTAGAATGTTCATTACACTTGAAATAAAGAATTCAACCACCAGGTGACAAAATTTAATATTTTCATTTGCTCCAAATTCATGGAGACAGAATTTCCAGTTAATTCATCATTTTTTGATTTATTGTAAACTTATGCATTGACAAAAAGCTATAAAACAAACATGATAAATCTGTATTTTTTTGTGTATGCAAAGGCACGCAAATTATTTTCAGTTTAAAATATAAAATATCCCAAAAATATGACTTATTAATTAATTAACAAGCAAATTCATGAAATTTATATTCCCCGCTTGCAGGAAATATTGTAGGAATAAAATCCGCCGAAAGTGACGATCGAACTTGGCCTAGCTGGCATTTAACCTTGTTACAAAGTTTGAAAAAAAAAAACGGTTCACATTTGTGGCAGTAATTGCACGGAAACAGCAACAAACGACATTTTTTGTTAAGCAAGGGGCCATAACTCCACCGAAAGTGACGATCAAACTTGGCCTAGCTGTTAAGGCATTTAACCTTGTTACCAAGTTTGAAAAAAAACGGTTCACATTTGTGGCAGTGATTGCACGGAAAAGCAAAAACCGACATTTTTTGTTAATTAAGGGGCCATAACTCCACCGAAGAAAGTCGGATCGAACTTGGCCTAGCCCTTAAGGCATTTAACCTTGTTACCAAGTTTGAAAAAACAAGGTTCACATTTGTGGCAGTTATTGCACGGAAACAGCAACAAACGACATTTTTTGTTAAATAAGGGGCCATAACTACACCGAATTAAGTCCACGGAAAGTGACGATCGAACTTGGCCTAGCCCTTAAGGCATTTAACTTTGTTACCAAGTTTGAAAAAAAAATGGTTCACATTTGTGGCAGTTATTGCACGGAAACAGCTAGAAACGACATTTTTTGTTAAATAAGGGGCCATAACTCCACCAAATAAAGTTAACATTTGTGGCAGTTATTGCACGGAAACGAAGTGTGACAGACAGACAGACGGACAAACCCAAATTAATAACCCACCTTTTTTCTTCGAAAAAGCGGGGGATAATAATGTTATAGCGCCTCATCTGATCCAGTTAACCCTTTCCCTCATATAGACGCTTTCTGACACCTCTGCAGCAGACGGCTGTTTGAAAACATAGTGACAAAAGAAGAAATTGCACAAAACGTGCAATTTCTCCTTTTGACACAATGTTTTCCACTTTTTGTCATAGGTTATCCATTCAATTATGGAGATTTTCTATGTTTTGACAAAATACGTTAAAAGTCGTCTGCTGCAGAATTGTCGTATGAGGGAAAGGGTTAACTTTTGACACCTCTGCAGTAAATGTCTTTCTTAATCATAAAGGAATCTGCTGTGGTCGAGTGGTTAGCGTCGAGGATTTGAAATCGTGCGTCCAGGATTCGATTCCCAGTTGCTGCACGACGGTCATGGTCGAGTGCCCTTGGGCAAGACACATTTCCTAGCCTTAAGTACTGGTTTGTTTACCAAGGGATCATGAATAAGTGTGAACTGTCACTGTGATATAACTGAAATAATGCTGAAAACGACGTAAAACCCCAATAAAACAAACAAATCCTTAATCACACTGTATAGACAAGGTACCTCTCAGGGTTGAATTTGTATTTGAATTTGAACCTCTGCTGTAGATGCCTTTTGGAAAAAATATAGGCAAATTTGAAATGCATAAAGAGAACAATTTTTAACGAATTATTTTTTCTCAAAAAATAATACAGTTAACGCGATCGTGTTTGATTCCGGAAGTCACGGTTAAACTACACTTCCGCTTAGAATACACATTCGCTGCACCTAAATAGTCCTAGTATTTTTTCGATATTAAAATGACTTCTACGTGTTATTTCAATACAGTGAAGTCATAATTATACTATCGAATCATCATAGATAATCAATTTTCTAGAAAATATCAAATTAACAGTACGCGCGTATATATTTCATTTGTCGGCAGGTACGTATAAGCCACTAGTATGAATTTTAGTCGTATGCCCATTCACTAGAAGTCGACCCCACGCTGTATAGAACAATGTTAATCTCAGTCAGTGTGCATGGTTTACATACGCGCGCATTCAGTTAGCTTAATATATATACGAAAGTAACGCTCAAACTTTGTATCAAAGTACCGTGGTGCAATGGAGAGCGTGTAGAACTACTAATCATGGACTACTTATGGACGCGAGTTCGAGTCCTTATAGGAACTGTTCTTTTTTTTTTTTTTTAATTCTTATTTTATGCGATTTGTTAAACATTATAGATTTATAATAATTAATTCACTCACATGAAACATAGTTATAATATAAGCCGAAATCCTGGTGACGAAAACAAATCGAACTAACAATGTAAATCTCACAAATATGCCATGGGTGTTTTGACAGACTTTACGCAGAGCTCAGTGAAAGAGTTAGTGTGCATGTTAAACGCTCGCATCGCCGTTGAAATGCTACATTTACTAAAACTGTCAACTGATAAAAAAAAATCTCTGGACAAAAATATTAATAATAATAAAATAGACTAAATTGTGCAATAGCATGATCAATTGCATTCATAAATTAGATTTTACAAATGTTCAAAATAATTCGTTACCAGTACTTCAGTACTTTGATTTCTTTTCCCAAATGATTCAATTATATGTTGCTATTTGGCGACCAGGAAATGACTTGGCAAGTCTAGTGAAAAATATATACTTATTATCTCCCTTTAATTTATTCTATAAATCCAATACACAAGTTCTTTAACCCTTTCCCTCATACGACAATTTTGCAGCAGACGACTTTGAACGTATTTTGTCAAAACATAGAAAATCTCCATAATTTAATGGATAACCTATGACTAAAAGTGGAAAACATTGTTGCAAAAGGAGAAATTGCACGTTCTGTGCAATTTCTTCTTTTGTCACTATGTTTTCAAAAAGTCGTCTGCTGCAGGCGTCAGAAAGCGTCCATATGAGGGAAAGGGTTAATGTTATATAATCATCTTACAAATAAAGGAAATGAATATTTTTAGACCCAAAAAAGAAGAAAAGATATAAAATTATCTTATTTTACACCATCATTATATTTAGTTCAATTGTTTACCCTTTTAAATAGTCGTCTGCTTTAGTGGAATTAATTTGATGTCAGTTTTCAAGATTTTGTATCTTTTTCCGAAGATATTTTTACCAAGCAAGAAATGCTGAGGGTATAGTGAAGAAAGGTTATCTTTGACATGAACATGGCTTCAAATTTTCAAAATAGTTTTAGACATCTTGTAAGTTGCAGAGTCAAAAAATAAAATCAACAGTAATCAGTAAATCCCATTTAGAATAAATCAAGAGCAGACGACTTTTAGCCCTTTACCTCATACAAAACACCTGCAGCCGACAAGTTTGAAATTATCCAGGAAAAAAACAACCCGGAAAATCTTTATAAATGTAGGTATAGTTACATAGATAATTGTAGGCATTATTATTGTTTTTGGGCAATTTCTCCTTTTGTCACAATGTTTTTCAAAAGTGGTCTGCTGCAGAGGCATGCCACAAAGCATCTATGAAAAAAATGTTTTTTAAATGAAAGTATAATTATATAATATAGTGAACAGAGTTGAAAACAAAATGTCAAAAGGAGAAGTTTGCTAATCATGAGAATTTTTCATTTTTGTCACAATATTGTCATAAGTCGTCTGCTGTAGATGAGACAAAATACTTCTGTAAAATTATTATCAAAAAAAAATAGAAAAAGGCTCTGGACGAACTGAACCCCAACTGTCTGATTTTCTCCAATGTAGGAACTTTATTGGATGTTTTCCTTTACACCTGACTGGTTATTCCTTATTCTCTCCGGTCTTAACTCCTCCTACTTCTATCCCACAATTCTTAGACTAGATTTTTGTAGCACTTAAATGACTTTCGGAAAAAGTGAAGCTGATCTTTGCAATGTTTTCAAGTAGAAGGTTGTCCAAAAGAAGCTTTTTCATTTCTATAGATCTACTTCTGATTCAATTATTCATGAATAATATTCCTTTCACAGACACTGAACAAATCTGCAGCAGACAACTTTGAAGATGTTGAGGGTAATATACAAAAAATCTCTTAAATGAGAAAAGAATTATCGAATATTTTTCAACATATTGTAATTCAAGAAACCGCTGAAGACGGCAAGGATGGATTGTCGGCAATTTGACCTTGAAAATTGACAAACCAAGGTCAAGGTCAAAGTAACCATAGAAATCAATAGAACTTGTCACTGGTTACCTTCAGGCAAAGTTTCAAGTTTGTAACCCTTTCCAGTGCTGAGATTTTGCCTCAACCTGAATTTTTAACCAAAATGTTGACGGACAGACAGACTGACAGAGCCAATCTATAGACCGGAATTGCTAGAGCAATCCAGCCAAAAAGGAGAAGTTGCTTATCTATATTGATCATTTTTTCCTTTTCTAACAATGTTTCCAAAAGTTGTATGCTACAGAAAAGAGAGGAAATTGTGTATGTGTTGACAGGTTAAATCCGTACAATTAAAATCATTAATTTGACCTTTCATAATGATTTAAAGGAAAAAAATCAAAATATATTAAATATCAATAACAAAAAAAGGTTTTGTTTTTCAACAAATATATGAGCAATGGCTCCTTTTTCCAAAAATTGTTCAACTCTTTTCAATAAAATTCAGCCTGTTTTCGAATTTTGCTGCAGATTCGTTGTATGTGGGGCAGGGTTAGTATTACCCTTTATAAACAATTATTGAAAACAAAAAAAATAAAAAAAATTGATGAAGAATGTCTTAGGGAAAAGAGTTGACAGACAGTGAGCCTGTTACAGGTTAATGCCAATTGACAGTTTCCATGACAACTTAATAAACTGTGTTGAACATGTCCCATCAAGACCCGGGACACCGATCTCCTCCTTGCAATGATCTATGGACCGATGTTATTGGTAGTTAATGACAAGTTGTTAACAACACTTTTCCCTCATCTTCAAAGTTTCTGCAGCAGATGACTGTAATTGGAAAACATTGTAGATACATGCAATAGACCCTTATGTGCTTATGTGCTTGTTTATTACCCACCTCCCATGTTTTCATTAAATATCAAATTGGGATGATATTAAAACTTTCATAAGTAAAACAAATGTTTATAAAGTATTTATCATGATCTTTTAATAAAATGCATGGCAAATTGCAGCCCTTCAATTGTAATAATATATTGGGTAGGCTGTTACAGAATGGTAAAATTGTTTTCAAAGAAAAAACGCATGTTCTATTGTAAAGGATATCAGCTTTTTCAGCAAACAATTTTCGGTTAATTCTCATTGATTGAAAAGACAATACCTTTAACTTGGTATCAATAAATTTTGATATTGGGTTTATAGGGTTGCTATGGTACCCTTACAATTGATGTAAAAGTTTCTTTCAAATGTCTGTTAATAATTTATCATAGAATCCAGTGTACGGACTGGAGACGTCAATACAAGATCAATAGACTTTCTTTTCATCATATTTTTTGCATGAATTCACCTGGAACTACCTGGGAAAAACTCAATTTCACTTTTTTCTCATTTTTTTTTTATGTTTCCATAATTTTCCTTCATAAAAAATTCAAGAAAACCCATAGATGAAACGAAATTTCACAGAGAATTTGTAATGAGTAATTTGTTTTTCACATTATCAAAACTTCGGTACATAATTATTGCGCCCCGTTATTCTTTATTTGCCACTTTGAAAACAAAATCATTCTCGTGATCATTGCACTAATTCAAAATGCAAATTTACAATTGGATAATTTTTAGTTCATCCCTCTCTCAGATACAACACATCTACAGCAGAAAACTTTGAAAACATGGAGGCAAAATAAGGAAATAACTCTATGAAAGTATAATTATTGAATAGAATTGTGGCAAAAGAACAAATTTATTATGAGGAGCAATTTCTACTTCTGTTACAACGTTTTCAAAAGTCGTCTGCAGCAAATGCTTCAAAATGAGTGTGAAATGTTGTAAAGGGTTTATTAATTGATTGGATGAATAGAACATTTAGCCAATCAATCCTTAGTAACTGTAAATAACCCCATCAGAAATGTCAGAGGAATCACAATATTTGTTTAGTTTCACTGTAATAATTTCGAAAAAATCAAAAAAATCTACTAATCATAATTTGCAACAGTATTTTATCTCTCTCTTGACCATAGCTTTGTTGATGGTTACATCTTTTAGCAGTATTAAGTTAGTGATGAACAAAAAGATACAAAATGAGGCAATTCACCTTTTCCAACATGCAGACATTGTGGCAAAGGAAGATTTACCGGTAGCTGATAATTAATGAGCAAAATTTCTCATTTTTTCACTTATTGTTCAAAAAATTTGTCTTTATTTATATAGACTTTTAATAGATTTACCGAGATGTGTTCAAAGTCATCTGCTGCAGATTTGTTGATTTTGGAAAAGAGCAATTCAACAGAATAGACATGATAGGTTACATCAGTAGATTTCATTAACAACACTTTTCTCTGCCGGTCATTGCAATACAGCACTAATCAGTAGTAAAAAATGATATAGTTTTTTCCCCGTCACATATAATTGTCGAAAAAAATCTTAAAACTTTGTCTGGTTATTTCTTAAATATAATTTATTTAATAACATTTTTGATATTTCAATGTTCTAATATATGTTAACCATAATTAAGGAAAAAGGTAAATTTCAAACCATCATGACGGAAATCAAGAACAAGGCTTTTGCTTGAAAACGATGAATAAATTGTTGGTAAAACTTTATGCTAGCCCATAAAATAGAACATCTTAACCAATTTTCAAGACCTTTAATATATTCAACAACATGAATTTATACTGATATCACAAATCTAAGTCTTTTCTATAAAGAATAGGCCTTTACATGTTCATGGGTTAATTAGTCGCCGGGCAGAAGCCCGCGACTTCTATTTTTAATAGCTTTTCGGAAATCACATGGGAGGGCGGCTTATTATTAGAAAGAAACAAATCTAGATGATTTGAACATATTACAATTGTGGTTGTTTACGAACACTAATAAATGACACATCTAAAATGAAATAAATATTCCGATTTTTTAATGTTTGCAGTTTTTTTTATTTCACTCGCATTTAAGTTTTTTGTCTTATTTACGAAGACAAAAGTGGTCCCTTCAAGACGTGAACCAACACCCCCTAATGCAGACTCTTATGTGTCATCGTTGAGGTCAATTTCGGATTCTCCTTTTAATAGCAATTTTAACTTACTAAATGTTGTTTTCATGTTCAAAGAGATGTCTTGATTTGTGTAGAATTCATTTAATAATGTTAATCCATGAATATCTAAAGTAGGAACTGTTTCTAAGCTAAATATAGACCCTATTCTGTTGTGTAGTTTCGTGACCTTTAACATCGATTTTCGCGCATGCGCATTTCGATATGAAAAAGCGAGTGATATTATTTTATTTTAGACAAGTACAAGACGAATGTTTGACGCAAAGCGTCAAAGAGAAGCCGCAATATTTCGTTGTACATGTATAAATAAGAAAAAAAGAACATTTTTAAATCCACAAACAATAGAACAATTTAAACTGTAGACGGTAATGCTGATATATTTCTCCTTTTGAAGACTTTTGTTTTCTTCAAATTACCTCCCTTTAAAGCAATACCAGGATATTTACCTTGTGATTCGAATAAGATTAACAAACATTGAAATTATATGAATGAATACTATTATTTAAATAAGTAACAACAGCAAAATTAAATTTAAGCCAGATAAATGTGTACACATTTCGTTAATTTTTTATAGATACCCTAATGTATAGGTATGTATATAAAATTTATAAGCAAATGTTTTCATTACTACGTTCCTAATGTTTGAATAGACTAAGGAAAGTCAAGAATACATAAATAAATCAATGCAGTCTTTTCCGGCGACATTGATGCCTTGCATCAACTTTCTCTTGTACAGCAGTTTTAATAGCTACAAAAAACCTTTAGAGAAAATGAAATCAACTTGTCTTTTATGCTAGTAAGGGCTACATTCTGATAAAACTAAACAAAAAAGTACAGATTTGTATAATTAACCCTTTCCCACATACAACAGTCAAATCTGCAAAAATCTCTTTATAAATAAAAGTAAAATTAATGAAATGATTGTGGCAAAAGGAAAAATTGCTCATCATGATCAATTTCTTTCTTTTCTACAATGTTTTTAAATTTGTCTGCATGGAAAAATGTTAACAAATTATTGTAAATAAAACAGTAGAATTGTCTTCAAAGTCCCAACATATGGTTTTGTACTGCCATTGTGTTTGGACGTTGATAATTTTAATCATCTGCTAAGAAAACATCTGATACAACCCACCACAGAGAGGGCATTACAACTTCACAACTTGATCTTTTATTTGGTTCCTCATCATGCTTTATAAAATAAATAAATGTCTGCTTTAGAGGTGTCAAAAATTATTGTTTATGGGAATTGCATGGCAAACAAAAAGCAGCCTTTTTGTGTATGTCCTCCGTTCACCTATTAGACAGTCCCTACAGGTGAATCAAGCCAGCACCTGCATCACAACTTATTTATTGTTTTATGATAATTGTACTAAATCTTTTTTATTTCCTTCTATGTTTCTTTTGAATAAAACATAATCATACTTTGTAACCCATGTATTTCCTTTTGTTTCATTTCTAATTGTTTACTGTAATTTTTTTGTTTCATGTATAATTTGTTCCTTTGGACTGATTTAATCAGAGATCAATACCAGTCTATTCACAGTCTATTTGATTGATAAAAGTCATGTCATAGGAAAACCAGTCACGTAAACACACTTTTATTCATGCTTTTGTAAACATTGTTAGAAAGGGGAAAATGCTGGTAATGAGCAATTTCTATTTTGCACATTGTTTATAACTCACTATCAAACTCTTCCTTTCAATTTTAACCGTTTCCTACATGCAAAAAATGTGCAGCAGACTAATAATCATCTGGGAAAGAGTACATGGAAAAACCCTAAAACAGACAGATCTTGTCAGGGTGAGTGTATTACACTCACCCTGATCTTGTTGAATAGAGTTGAAAACATTGTGGCAAAAGGAGAAATTGCTCATCATAACGAAGTCATGTCACCAATTGCCAAAATATTTAAAAATATGTCTGCTGTTATTCCTTTTGATGTTTTCATGGCTTAAATGACTTTGAAATATCATTATATAAGGTAAAACTTCATTCAAGTGATGACTTCAATCTGCATCAAGCAGAGGTTATCCATTCAATTATAGAGATTTTCCATTTTTATTTGTTTGGAACAAACAAATTTAGTGATAGCTGAAATTCTGAAGCCATACGTCTTATCGAAAATTCCCTAAATTTCATACGCGTGAAAGTAGTACTCAATACTTGCTCTTACTTTTCAAATGTATCACGAAATTTGAAATAATGATATATTTATATCGTCTTTGTTTTCTTATGTGGTTCTTATACTCAAAGAGAATTTGGAAATAAAATGAAACATTGTATTTTAAAACATGAACGCGGAGAGATTTATAAATCTCAATGAGTGAACTGCTACAGGGAGAACTATTTCCGATTTAAGCTCCAGATACGGTATTTGAATTTTCAATCACGCATTGAAAATGTAGATAAAAACAGAACTGAAAATATTTTCTTTGTGCCTTGTCGGCCATATAAATATAGTATAAAGAATTAAAAAAGCAAATATGTGCGTCATTAAATGTATTTAAAATGAGAGTAACACATTTGCAGAGAAATCGTGATCGTCGAATTCTATTTATAGATACAACACTATGGGGGGAGGGAGGGTCTAAAGTGCGGACGCGATCTGCGGACAAATACATTATAGAGGGAAAATGCGGACAAATGCAATATAGAGGGAAATTGCGGACGATATAGAATATAGAGCAAATCTGCGGACGCTATGATTTGTTGTAAAAAATGTTTAATTAAAGATGGGCAAATGTGTATAATTTGTTACATATGATCATATCCGGGGTTTTCTTTGTAAATATATATAATGTGTTTGATTGCTTTTATCAGTGATATAGATTAAACCAAAAATCGAGATCATGCTGAAATGGAATCTCTTTGTAAAGTGTTTTAACGACTTTACTCTTTATATCATATCTATAGATATCAATAACGCGAATTGATGGATTGATTTTCCGACAAGTAAATGTCTTTTGACGCATCTGCAGCGGACGAAATTTGAAAACATTGCAAGAATAGAATAGGTTGCTAGTAACTAGCCATAGGTTTTGCTTCAATTATATCCTCTCCTTTACAATCGATTGAAGGGTCATGGGTTCTAGTTATTGTTTGGCCTCTTCATTTTCTACTTTGTAACTTTCAACAGTTTTCCATGTGCCATACTACGAGGCAAATGATCCATGCAACATTCTATTATGTAGGGTACTTGGAAGGGGCAGAACAATTTAAATAACAAATAAACAATAAGTATATATATATATACAGCACTTTTAATCTTAATTTGTTTCTAGTAATTATATATATATACAACAATAATACTAATCTATAACAAATAAGTTAAATGTTTTTTTCTTGCTGTGTAAACATTAAAAAGCAACATATATTGAACACATTGTGGGAAAAGGAGAATTTGCTTATTTAAACAATTTCTTAATTCCCATAACCTTTCTTTACCGTCGTATAAACCAAATTTGTATTTGAAGGCTGTTATAAGTAAAAAACCTAAATGTTGCCAATTTAATCACATATCTTATCATTATAATAGCCAAATAATTAACAAAAGTTACAATTAAAGTCCGCGTCTGTTGTCGAAATATCCACAGGTGCATTAACACAAGATTTGTGAAACCAATTTGTGCATATATCACATTGTACCATGACGGTATCGACACATCCCGGCAAGTTACAAATACATAAATGTATATGATAGGTTTATTGGGAAAAGGGGTTACATTTATAATTTGTTTGGAATGACACTCGTACACAATAGTAATTAACAGTGTATGGTGACGCATCCTTAATTGATTTGGCAAGCTTAAACACCCTTTAAAGGAAACAGCGGCCAGCTTAGGTGTATACTGTAGAGTAAAGTGGGGACGGCACAGGCATTGGTTTTCTCTGGAGCATTTAATCCTTTTATAATGCAAATGAATTCAAAAGCCTCTGATGTCTGAAGCATGTTTCTTTTAAAGTGCTCATATAAATATTAGTACTGCCTTTTTCCACAATATTTTCTACATGATTTCAATTACTCTTTCATTTGGATAGATGTTTCTTTTTTATCTCACTTGAGCACGAAGTGCTGAAAGTTAGTTATTGTGATCTCCTTTTGTCCGGCGTCTGTCGTCCGTCAACATCTTCTCCTCAGTAACGAGTGGGTCAATTGGGATGAAACTTCACAGAAAGCATCCTCTCATTGACCTCACCAGAATTCCTTCAAATGTTTGTGATTCATGCAGAATAATGGTTTCCATGGCAACGAAAATATAATAACTTTAAAATTCTTCTTCTACCAAACTGGTTGGCAGATTTTCAAATTATTTTAAAGAAGTGTTCCTTGGCCGCCAGGGAGCGGGGCTTTTGCCTTATATGGCTATAGTGTAAACTCAAAAAAATCTTTTCCTCCAAAGGTGTGAGGCCGATTTTCAAATAATTTAGTAGAAATGTTCCAAGGGTGACCCTCTATCAGATTCCTTCCAGCCAAGTTGATTGGTTGAAAAACATGGCCGCCAGCGGGCGGGTCTTTTTTGCCTAATATGGCTATAGTAAAAACTTGAAAAATCTTCTCCGAAAGTGTTTGGCCAAATTTCAATTCTTTTTGTAGAAATGTTCATTGGGAAACCATCTATCAGATTCCTCCAAGCCATGTTGATTGGTCGAAAAACATGGCCGCCAGGGGGCAGGGCTATTTGGCCTTATATGGCTATAGTGAAAACTTGAAAAATCTCTTGTTAAGCAGGAAGCTTTTGAGTAAGATTTTAGAAAACCCTTGGTCAATTGTGATTTTTTTTGTAACAAAAATTGGTAAATACTTAAATGAGTGAGTCGGGGCCATAATGGTTATCCATTTGTTTTACATGTCTTTTGAAACTTGGAAATTAAATATAATATTCACATGTATGTCTCATGATTTATGTTTATAGACAACTAAAATGGAATTTAATTTTAATGGATGCGTCATTTATTCTTTTACCCGAAGTTGTAATATTTATAAACAATGCATAGTTTATAAATCACACATCTATGCAAAGGCAAATGTTTGGACAGTTTTATGTACCCAAACAAATGCAGTGCCTTCAGCGCTTTGATTTTACAAAATATGTTCAAAGTCGTCTGCTGCAGAATTGTCATATGAGGGAAAGGGTTAACCCTTTCCCACATACAACAAATCTGCACCAGACAACTTTGAAAAAATATAGTCTAAAATATGTTAGACCAGGGACACTATAAATATAGTGTCCCTGGTTAGACCTATAATTTAAAAAAAGTTTGCTCATTAACCCTTTCCCTCATACGACTTTGAACCTATTTTGTCAAAAAATAGAAAATCTCTATAACTGAATGGATAACCTATGACTAAAAGTGGAAAACATTGTGCCAAAAGGAGAAATTGCACGTTTTGTGCAATTTCTTCTTTTGTCACTATGTTTTCAAATAGCCATCTGTTGCAGAGGCGTCAGAAAGCATCTAGATATGAGGGAAAGGGATAAATAGAGTTGAAAACATTGTGGCAAATGATGAGCAATTTCACCTTTGCCACAATGTTTTCAAAAGTCATCTGCTTCAGAGGCGTCTGTATGTGGGAAAGGGTTAAAACACCATTATTGGCATCAAGCATTCCCACATGAAGATGCACATTGACACATCGACAGCAGCCGCCTTTTCAATGATTATCCTTTTCCGACATACAACAAATCTGCACCAGATGATTTTGAAAACATCTGGGCAAAATAATGGAAACACTTTAAAACAAGAATGTGTAGTTACTGCAAAGAATTGAATACATTGTGGCAAAAGGAGAAATTGCTCATTCTTTTCTTTTTGGCACAGTGTTTTCAAGTGACATCTGCTGCAGTTTGATCAGAAGAAGTAAAGGGTTATAATTTTATTTTATGGAGATTTTAATTAAAAGTCTTTCCCATATTTTTTCAAAGTTGTCTGTTGCAGGTTTGTAGTAAAGGTAAATAAAGTCTAAATGATGAGGTGCAGGGTTGATACAGTAATATATCATCATAAATATATACCAGCAAGGTCACACAAAAAAAGACCTTCAGAGGATTGCAAAGCAAATAAATTAACCAATTCCTGCCTGCAGACATATTTTGACGCAATATTTGTAAAAGAAGCTATTTGAAAACGATGTTGCAAAAGGAGACATTTCGACGTTTGTCAAAATGTTTACAATTATATACAAAGATTTTACTGGGGTATACATTTTTTTTACAAATGACTGTAATCAAATTCGTCTGATGTAAATTTGTTGTATGTGAGAAAGGGTAAACAATTATTGTGATCAAATTGTATAATTGTATACAATGTAGATGATTCATGGCCATGACCTATTGTTCTTATATTTAACCCTTTCCCTCATATAGACGCTTTCTGACGCCTCTGCAGCAGATGGCTTTTTGAAAACATAGTGACAAAAGAAGAAATTGCACAGAACGTGCAATTTCTCCTTTTGCCACAATGTTTTCCACTTTTTGTCATAGGTTATCCATTCAATTATGGAGATTTCCTATGTTTTGACAAAATATGTTCAAAGTCGTCTGCTGCAGAATTGCCGTATGAGGGAAAGGGTTAATGGCCATGACCTATTGTTCTTATATTTAAAGACAGTTTCCACATGTTTGATTAAAAAAACATTCAAATTCATCTGATGCATATTTTGTTGTATGTGGGAAAGGGTCAGTTCCAAATGGAACAATCCAGCGTGGACAATAGGTTTAGTTTAGCATGCACGATTTTTAACCAGGAGTCTCGGGTGAGTTGGAACCTTGCTCTCAGGTCCTGCATGGTGCCTGGCAAATTTCCTAATGCCTTAAAATATCAAGTCATCTGTGAAGTTGAAAACAGTCCAGAGCACATTTATCTATGCCATGGCTAAAATGCTAAAACACTATTGACCCAAACAAACATTCTGTCATAAATAAAGAGTTTAACAAATTATATACACAAAAATTGCAGTTTGTTTACATGAAACTATGGTAACCCCTCAATTCTTTTCAGCATAGCTTTATATTGGATCAATCAGGTTTCAATATCCATTTTTTTCCTTTTCTTCTACCACCTATTTAAACCAGTTACCTGATACGCCCCCTTTAAATTGTTCAAAGATTCTGATGGTGAAACAAAATCAGATGATCAGAAATTATTGTCAGCTTAATCCTTCCCGTCATATAGACGCTTTCTGCGGCTCTGCAGCAGACGGCTTTTTGAAAACATAGGGACAAAAGAATTCTCCTTTTGCCACAATGTTTTCCACTTTTAGTCATGGGTTATCCATCATTCAATTATAGATAATTTTCTATTTTTTGACAAAATATGTTCAAATCGTCTGCTGCAGAATTGTCGTATGAGGGAAAGGATTAAATAAAGGGTTGAAAAGCACAGAGACATATAGAAAACTTGAAAATATCTACGTTTGTGCTATAAAAATATATTTGGCAAAGGTTCATAAAACCAAGTGTAATACCAATAAATTTTTTCGCTGTGTATGTGACCGCTACCATGGAGTTAATCTGGGGATATTTGAATAAATTGTTTCCACATTCAACATTTCATGTCAGAATAAAGTATTGGGAGTAAAATTGAGATAAACATTCGATCTATTGACTCCTTAAATCTTTCCCTCATATAGACGCTTTCTGACGCCTCTGCAGCAGACAGCTTTTTGAAAACAGTGACAAAAGAAGAAATTGCACAAAACGTGCAAATTCTCCTTTTGACACAATGTTTTCCACTTTTTGTCAAAGGTTATCCATTCAATTATGGAGATTTTCTATGTTTTGACAAAATATGTTCAAAGTCGTCTGCTGCAGAATTGTTGTATGAGGGAAAGGGTTAAATCTACCACATACAGCGAATCTGCAACAGACGATTTTGGCAAAAATATGGGAAATCTTTCAAATGAAAGTTGAATTTTTTTAATAGAATTGAAAACATTGTGGCATTATAAAAAATTGCCATTATAATCAGTGTCTCCTTTTGCTAAAATATTTTCAAAAGTCCTCTGCTACATAATTATTATTGTGTGAAAATGTGTTTGCAGGGGAAGGGGTTAAATAATTACCACATTACATTTCTCTTATATAAAAGAAGCAAGAACATGCATAGGTTGCGATTTATATTATTGGAGTCCATTTTACTTTTTAACCCTTTCCTACTTATATACAGAATTGATTGATTGGGGTGTAACGCCGTTTTTAACAATTTCTCAGTTATTTCATGGCGGCCAGTTCACCTACTCATGCATTTCCTGGTTTTCTCACACCAGTACTCCACACAACAATCTTCCCAAGCAACTGGCTGCTTTTCCACATAGACTTAGCCCATTGGTGGAAGACGAATGACGCATGTCGCATTGACTTTTGTCAATCGTCGGAAAGAAAGTTGGCCGAGCCGGGATTCAAACTCGCAACCCCTGGATTGACAGCCCGCGTCGCTACCGACTGAGCTACCGGGCAATTCATCCGCATGCCACAATATTTTCAACTCCTTTCATTTATTATATTTTCATTTATACAAGGTTTTCCATGTTTGTGCATATATAGGTTTGCAATTCTCTGCTGCAGATTCGTTGTGGTACCGTAGTTACAGGGTTAATTAAGGCAATTAAAAAGGTTTGAAATCAAGAGATTTTTCTTTAACAATTCTGGACTCAATCTTAAGTTCTCTAAAATCAAAAGCATTTCAAACTTTAGTTATCAAAGTTTCCATAAAACAGCCAAATTGGGATTTCTTACGGGACAGAGGACTTTTAACCCTTTCCCTCATACGACAATTCTGCAGCAGACGACTTTTAACGTATTTTGTCAAAACATAGAAAATCTCCATAATTGAATGGATAACCTATGACGAAAAGTGGAAAACATTGTGGCAAAAGGAGAAATTGCTTGTTTTGAGCAATTTCTTCTTTTGTCACTATGTTTTCAAAAAGCTGTTTGCTGCAGGGGCGTCAGAAAGCATCTTTATGAGGTAAAGGGTTAAAAAAAAAACTGATGTTTGTACTAAATATGAGCAATGTTTTTTACCAGTCTTGAAAAATTGTACTTTTAAATTATCAAAATATGAAAGACTTTCTGTTTGTCAATTCTTTAACCCTTTCCAACACACAGACGCCTTCTGATGCCACTGAACTTGACAACTTTGAAAACATTAAGGCACAGTCAATTCGAGAACATTTCCCATAATTAGCAATGTCCTCCTTGTGCCACAATGTTTTCAACTTTATTAAATTATTGTTCTTTCGTGTATAGGTTTCCATACTTTGACTAGATGTTTTTAAAATCCTCTGCTGCAGATTTGCTGAATGCGGGGGGAAAGGGTCAAAGCAGATAAAACATGTTATACTATGTGATATAACATGTCATATCATATTTTATCATATCAGGTTAAGGGACTTAAATACCCTTTCCCTCATATAGAAGCTTTCTGACGCCTCTGCAGCAGACAGCTTTTTGAAAACATAGTGACAAAAGAAGAAATTGCGCAAAACGTGCAATTTCTCCTTTTGCCACAAAATGTTTTCCACTTTTCGTCATAGGTTATCCATTCAATTATGGAGATTTTCTATGTTTTGACAAAATACATTCAAAGTCGTCTGCTGCAGAATTGTCGTATGAAGGAAAGGGTTAAATATCCTATTCATGATATTTTTACAGCATTATGTTACAGTTACTGGTTTAATTTTAACCCTTTCCCACCTGCAGAAGCATTTTGACGCAATATCAGCAGATGACTTTTGAAAACATTGTGGCCAAAGGTGAAATTGCTCATGGTAAGCAATTTCTCCTTTGGCCACAATTATGCTTTCAACTTTATTTAACAATTAATCTCTTTTATTGAGATTTTTCATGTTTTTGTCACTTTATTTTCAAGGTCGTCTGCTGTATATTTGTTGTATGTGGGAAGGGATTAAAAACATTGTGAACAAGAGCGCCAAATGTTACAAAATATGCCTGTCCTGTTTTTGAGACCAAGTATAGTGATAGTTGGTTGTACGTCAGGCAAATTTAGAGAGTGGATGGACACTGTTAGTACAGTTTTGGCCATTTCGAGGGACATAAGTTTGTAGTGACTAAGATAACGTGGTAAGTTATCGAACCTGACCAAGATATTCTGCCCATCAACATATTGTCTAAATTTGATGATGATCGGATAAAGGCTTCACAAGTTATTTAGCTGACAAGACCAATTTTAGGTAATTTCTATAATTAAAGGACAATAACTCTATTGACTAGAGCAATATGGCTTGTATCAAACTTGTCCGAGATATTACGCCAATACTCATTCTGACCAAATTTGGTGATGATTGGACAAAGGCTTCTAAAGTTATTGAGCTGACAAGACCAATTTTAGGTTATATCTATAATTAAAGAGCGATAACTCTCGATTGACTAAAGCGATATGGCTAGTTATCGAACTTGTCCGAGATATTATGTCAATACACATTCTGACCAAATTTGGTGAAGATTGGACAAAGGCTTATATAAATTGAGCTCACAAGACCAATTTAAGGTAATTTCTATAGTTAAAGGGCCATAACTCTAGATTGAATAAAGGGATATGGCGAGTTATCGAACTTGTCCAAATTTGGTGAAGGTTGGACAAAGGCTTCTAAAGTTATTTAGCTGACAACATACTAGACGACGCCCGCCCGCCCGTACACCGCAAGTACCGTAAAACTACAATACGTTCCGTTTTTCAAAACGGGCGTATACAAATATTGTATCATCTGAATGTATAATTTGAATACGCTGTTTTTATGTGACAAAAGGGGAAGATTTACTTACTACAATTGGAATACACTGTTGAGCAGTTTCTCTTGCTTACGCATTTTTTTACAAAAATGTATATAATATTTTAGGGTGAATCTATGACCCAGGAAGTGCTCATATAGATAGATTATTATATTCAGTAAATGGTTAAATACTTGAATTTTTCCTCCTCTAACAAAAATAATCAACTTCATTTGTATGTCTCAAAAATTTAAAATATCACATAATTATATATTTTTCCATTCTTTTCAGCAGTGGTTTACAGTTTAGAAGAGTCTATGGATAACATTAAACACTTTTACTTTTAGAAACATTGTGGGAAAATGCTCAAAAAGATTGAATTAAAAGAATAATTATTGAAGAGTGACATTACGGAAAAACGAGAAATTATTCCTGATGACAAAATGATTTCAAAGGTGTCTGTTACAGATGTGTTACAGATGTGTTACAGATGTGTTACAGATGTGTTACAGATTTGTTACAGATGTGTCTGCATGTGGGTGAGGATTAACCCTTTCCCTCTTATAGACGCTTTCTGACGCCTCTGCAGCAGACGGCTTTTTGAAAACATAGTGACAAAAGAAGAAATTGCTCAAAACAAGTAATTTCTCCTTTTGCCACAATGTTTCCCCCTTTTAGTCATAGGTTATCCATTCAATTATAGAGATTATCTACTTTTTGATAAAATTTGTTCAAAGTCGTCGGCTGCAGAATTGTCATATGAGCTAGGGTAAGGGTTAAACTACAACCTTCCAGATTTTAAATTTTATTCTTCAGAAATGCAAAGATTAATGCCTATAAAAATATTAAATCATGTAAATGAAATATATATTCCATTTTCTTCATTGAATGAATTTAGAACGGTCGGAATACGGGATATTATTAAAACTAGATAGATAACATTCTTTTGTTAAAATCTATGGACTACTAACCAATCATGTGTTCCTAATCTGTAGAAACCCTTTTTTTGTGAAAATGTTGTGGGAAAAAGGGGAAATTGCTCTTAAACGTCTCCTTAGTCTAAAACACACACGCACCCACCACCTTTCCAATGTTTTGGCTAAAATTAAATCATTATTTCCAAATTTCTACATTTCATTTTGTTTGCACAAATATTTTCAAAACTGACAGCTCTAAACCCTTCCCTCATACGACAATTCTGCAGCAGATGACATTAAACATATTTTGTCAAATAATAGAAAATCTCTATAATTGAATGGATAACCTATGACTAAAAGTGGCAAACGTTGTGTCAAAAGGAGAAATTGCTCGTTATGAGCAATTTCTTCTTTTGTCACTATGTTTTCAAAAAGCCGTCTGCTGCAGAAGCGTCAGAAAGCGTCTAAATTATATGTTGTTTTTCTAGGCTTTTCTTTCTGAATTAATTCATTTGATTTTGGACCAGTTCAATATGTGCCTATGAGTTAAGGGCCTAATCCAGCAATACTATATATTATTAAAATCTTACTTATATTTCTTTGTTGTCAATATTATGCCTTTATTGATTTCTGTGTTTTTGGGGGTATTATTGGATTTCTGTAATAATGCTTTATCCCTTTTCCACATACAACAAATCTGCAGCAGACAACTTTGAAAACATTTGAAAAACCTTAGACTAAATTCATGAAAAAGTATAACAATTGAATAAAATTTAAAACATTGTGGCAAAAGGAGAAATTATAGGAGCTCATTATTCCACAATCTTTTCAACAGTTGTCTGCTGCAGAAACATCAAAATGTGTCTCTATACGGGAAAGGGTTAAGTACCTTTATTCAGCAAGATATTCAAAATTTAATAATTGTCCCTGATTATGACAATAGAATCCTATATATTTCAATATTATCAGCACTTTAATTGTAAGCTCTTTATAGTAAATAGATAAACTATAAAGTATATTTTGTTCTATTATGGCAAAAAAGATTATTTTTAATTTAAGTAATTCATATAAAGACGTCTGCAATTTTTGTAGGAAAATTAGAACTAGGAAAAGTGTTAACTTGTTTAATTCCTCAGGTGACGTAAATTTCAACTTCTTTTTGCAGGTCAATGGTTTAAACGTTACAAATATGTTTTGGCAAAAAATTATAGTAACTTATATATAGAACTTTAACCCCTTTGCTTCGTTAACCTTCTCAATCAAATCTGATGACTTTCTAAATATCTTGACGAAAAAACAAAAACAATTTAAAAATAAAAGTAAATAAAAATATTAGTAATTTCTCCTTTTGTCACAATGTATTCACAAGTTTTCTGCTGCAAAGGTGTCAAAATGTGTCTGCAAGTGGGAAAAGGTTATATAAATCCTGACTGTCACAAAAAGATACTCTAGAAGTAAAAGATATTTTTGTTCTTATTGCATCATTCTGCATTAATGCCTATTTCACTTCTGAAGACATTTCTTATTTGTGCGAAGTATCCATTGGGTTTTTAATTATATTTTAACACAAACTTAGCATCTGAATCTTTATTGTACCATGTAGATTGATGCTTATAATTGTGGTCGAGATTTATATTTTCAAACTTAATGTATGACAGTCTCTTATATTTCATTTCATGAAAGACCATGTGTTTTTTTTTTATTTGTATTATTTGTTCAACAATATAAATTATGTAATTATATATGAAAAGACTTGAATAAAGATGAATATGCGCATACACAGAACCTTCGCTGTAATTCTGCCTACGATATTTCTTCTGGCAAACAAAAATATACAAGTGATTTGCACTTCTAGTACCGGGTATTACGTACCTGCATGTATCTTTAACCATTTCCCACATGTATACAACAAATCTGAAGCAGACGACTTTAAAAATGTCTACTCAAATATATGGATAATCTCAATTATTGTAGGTATAATTACTGAAAAAAGTTAAAAACTTTGTGGCAAAAGGAGAAATTGCTTGTTTTGAGCAATTTCTGCTTTTCGTCACAATGTTTTCAAAAGTCGTCTGTTGCAGATGCATCTAAATGTGTCTACAGGTGGGAAAGGGTTAAATGATACGTTTGAAATTCAGTTAATTTTTTTTTATTCAAAATCATTTTTTAAACTGCCTCCATTATTGGAAGAGGAGTATTATTAATGTTCATCTTGAGCAATTTCTCCATTAAAAACTTGTCCACTGAAAATGAGTCAAACATCGTCTGCTTACAACTTAAGGAAAAGGGTTAACTCTTTCTCACATGCATAAGCATTTTGAGGATTTAGGACAACACTTGAAAACCAGTATGACTAATTTTTCCTTTTTGTCACAATGTCTGAAACTCCGTTGAAT
This sequence comes from Serripes groenlandicus, assembly GCA_031761405.1. Classification (NCBI taxonomy): domain Eukaryota; kingdom Metazoa; phylum Mollusca; class Bivalvia; order Cardiida; family Cardiidae; genus Serripes; species Serripes groenlandicus. The sequence continues at coordinate 56,042,906 of JASEVX010000011.1, read as the reverse complement.
CATTATACTTTCAGTTATAGACATTTTCCACATTTTTGCCGAGAATTTGTTCGAGGTCTTCTACTGCAGATTTGTTGTATGTGAGAAAGGGTTAAAGTATGGTGAAACAATCATAAACTCACCTTCAGGTTTATTCTGGCTCCCTGCACCAAGAGATTTGTTAAAGTGAGACATAACAGAGTTTGCATGTTCGGAACCATCATCAGACTCCGAGTCAAAATCAACACTTAGTTTTGGCTTCTTGGTTGGAATGGCTGGTATGTCAGCTTGAAGTGCCGACAATGCCCTCATTTGGGAGTGGAGAATCTCCTTAAAGTCATTAACTGGGACATGCTTTGTGAGATCATGTGGATTGGGACCTCCAAAACCATACATAGAAATAAGTTCATTCATTGTGCTTTCAGCATAATCTTTAAGATGAGCTGCTTGATCCCCTCCAGAATCTCTACGCTGATTTTCTGATGGTGAACTTGATGCAGAAATGTGCCCTTTATCAGCTTCTTCATCAATAACTAAACTTTGATCATCATGATAGAAGTCTTCATTGTCACTGGAGTCCTCATTGTCTCCAAATTCATTGCTTTTATTAGATACGGAAAGATCAAGAGGCGCAGAAACGTCAAATACATCATCAGCACTGCTAGAGAGTGTGGACTTTTTAGAGTTTGTTGAATTATTCAACGAGGAGGATTTGGACAAATTAAGAGCAGAGGAATGGTTGCTGTTCTCATCCTCCGCATCATTATTGGCAGGACTGGTAGTTACAGAGTTTCTATTGTTTGTACTTGTGACTTCTTTTACAACTTCTGAATCATAAGTGTCCTCCGGAGGAAAGTTTGTATTCTGATTATTGATTTCATACTCCGCTAATTCATCTTTCTCATCTATGTTATCGTATAAGTCTCTAACTTGAGCTATGTTTCTAGGTTGTGCAGCTTTCCTGCTTTTTCTACGACTAGATCCTACTGCATCGAAAAATCCTAATTGTTTACTAGGAGATGACTTAGAAATATCATTTGAAATTTCAGAATCTTTCAACAAGTTGGAATGTTTAACAAAATTAACTGCAATGCTCTCTGCAATTATTTTTCTATCAGCAGTTTTACCTGGACTCGCATCAGGACCATTGCTAATGTTTTCAGCCACATTTATACTATGTAGATCCACTTTGCCAATGATGTTATTATTCAAACATTTTGTTGATAAGTCAGTTGGAGCATCAGCATTATCATCCGCTTGTTTGTCAGTATCTAGGCCAATGGTTTCTACTGTACTTGTTGGTCCCTTACTTTTCAGCTTTGCACAAATTGCATCCAATTTGCATAGTTTTCTACTTGTCAAAGCCATATTCACGCTGTCAATTCCTATTTCTTTAAAAGCTGTTATTTTATTTAATGAAGTACCAGTGTAAATACTGCAACTGGGTTCAACAGGTTTATCTTCAAAACCTCGCCAGAAAGGCTGAACTTCAAAAAGCTGTTTCATTGAAAGAACATGATTGGAATGTTGATTGATCTGGTCAAACCTTGATTTAGAGGTCTCTGAACTGCGTACAACGAGGCCCTTGCATTCTCCACATCTATCTGGTGTTGAAGTGGTAAAAGATTGTAAAGCAGTTGTTGAAAATGCTGGTTTCAAACTGGCTGAAGCAGTTATAGACAAGTCTGTTGGCGAAGTGGTCGATGGAAGTGAAGTTGTTTCTGATGACGATAAAGACGTCGAGGATTCAGGGCACTGAGGACATGGTTTGGATATCAGATTCTGGCCAAGGTCTGGAAATATAGAAGATGATTTTTTTTATTCTGTGTAAGTTTGAGATATATATTCATTGAGCAAGCCACCAAAAGACATAATTAAACCATTTTCTACATATAGACTTTATCTGATGCCTCTGAAGCAGACGACTTTTTCAAAATATTGTGGCAAACAGAAATTCCACACAATGAGTAATTTCTCCTTTTGCCACAATATTTTCAGCTCTATGTAATGATTATACTTCAGTTTAATTTATAGCAGGTATTCATTTTTAACCAGATGTTTTCAAAGTCATCCACTGCAGATTTGACATATTATAAAGTTGGAAACAATTAATTAGTGGCTATACCTCAAGTAAAAAGCTCTTTTGGTGTTCAAAACAAGAGCGCGGGGAGCAAACCAAAACACTCGTCCATTTTTTCTTTGTCGAAAAAGGCATTACTGAATAATTATATGACTAAGAATAGACATGCGTACTGTTCCTAGGAACATGTGTTCCGAGTTCCATTTGTGAAAATGTTGAACGGTTTTTGAGTTATAGGCAAAGTTAGATTTTTATATGAATTTCTAAGTTAAAAAAGTGGCATAACTGAATCTGACATTATTAAAGCAAGAGCTATGAGACTTGGTATAGACATGTGTATTGTTTCTAAGAACATGTGACCAAGTTCATTTGAATATTTTTAAGTATTTTTGAGTTATGAGGTAAGGTTAAAGTTTTGTGACGACGCAAATGTTATTCGCAATAGCCTAGGCCTCCGAAAGACAGACGAGCTAAAAACTATTTATTTCATGCTTGATAAGGATCATGTTTACAAACAATACTATTATCAATTGATAAATTTGAATTGAAAACATTGCATTTATCGATCTGAATACATTTCACTATTATTTCTAAATAACACAAAGAAAAGCATGTAATAATAAACAATAATTAACCCTTGCCCGCATACAAAAAAATCTGTAGCAGACGACTTTGAAAACATCTAAACAAAAATGTAGAAAATCTTTACAATTGAAAAATAATTATTGAATAGAGTTGAAAACCTTGAGGTAAAAGGAATTGAAAAATAATTATTGAATAGAGTTGAAAACCTTGAGGTAAAAGGAGAAATTGCTCATATGTTTTCAAATGTCATTTGATGCAGGTGCGCCTAAATGCTTCTGCAAATGGGTATTGGTTATCTTGACCTGATTTAGACAACAATTAAATTTTGATGTCATTGTGGAAAGAGGCAAAATTGCTTGTCGTATGAAATGTCATCTTTTCCTATGATTTATTTTCAACTTATAATTCAAAACATTGTCCAATACATTTCAGGTCAAAAAATTAAAAATTTAATTTTCAGGGTCAAATATTTAGAGTGAAAAAGAAAAAATTAGAGGCCTAATGTTAAGTTATAATAAGCTGACAAGTCAATGGCAGAAACCGGATTCCATTAAAAAATAAAAAATAAGGAAAAATTATAAACCTCTTTGTGTCCTAATTTCTGTCCAATATCCTTTAATCATTTATGAATCCACTCATGATTTAGTAAATGACCCGTTGTATTTTTGACTCAATATTAGAATACCTTTAAATATCTACACACTGCTTGACACTACCAATGTACACCATGACATTAAATCCTTCAAAAAAGTATACCATAATAATATACTGCATTGAACTTTTTATGTGTACACACAATAAATTCCAAAATCCGACTACATGTCTAAAACATGTCGAGTTCCTTGTTGTTATAGTCACTTGGCTAACTAATCTTGGATTAGTGGCTTTAATATGGACATAGGTTTTTGTACAAAAACTGAGTTTTGTAAAACCCTTTCTTTATAACACTTTCCCTCATACATCAATTCTGCAGCGGATGACTTTGAACATATTTTGTAAAAAAATAGAAAATCCCTATAATTGAATGGATAACCTATGACTAAAGGTGGAAAACATTGTGGCAGAAGGAGAAATTGCTCGTTTTGAGCAATTTCTTCTTTTGTCACTATAATTTCAAAAAGCCGTCTGCTGCAGAGGTGTCAGAAAGCATCCATATGAGGGAACATAATTATGACAAATATGCAGCAGATGACATTGAAAAACAAAATCTGGAAATTTCTGTGAACGAGCCGGTGAACAATATGGCAAAAGGAGCCATTTCTCTCATTTTGTTACAATGTTTTAATATTAAAGATGCTACAAAATATGTCTTCATGTGGGAAAGAGTTTGATGATTTCCTTCAAGTTGTGTTTTAATCTGTGAAAACAAATTTAAGGAAAAGGGAGAAATTGCTCCGTATTTAACAATGCTTTTTGAATTGTAATTTACGCTGCATAAGGCGTGTTTTAAACTTTCTTCCATTCTAAAGTAGGCATCATAGTTTGAATGGTGTTATAAGGCTGCTTTCAACAATTGTTCACCTATATCACATCATATAATTCCTGGGTAAGTAACCAAGTAGATTGTATATCCTTTCCGACCTGCAGACACATTTTGACGCAAAAGCAATGCTCAGATGACTTTTGAAAACATTGTGGCCAAAGGTGAAATTGCTCATGATGAGCAATTTCCCCTTTGGTCGCAATGTTTTCAACTTTTTTTAACAATTAAGCTATCTTTCATGGAGATTTTTCAGGTTTTTGACACCATGTTTTCAAAGTCGTCTGCTTCAGATTTAATTGCTTCAGGTTGGAAATGGTTAACTGGTCCATTTACGCTGACTGACCAGCAAATCATGCAGTCACAATCCAGAGTGCCAAGGACAGGGTTGATTGATTGGGGTTTAACGTCGTTTTCAACAATTTCTCAGTCATATCACAGCGACCAGTTCTGCTGTGACCTACTCATGCGTTTCCTGGTTTTTCCCACACCAGTACACCACATAACATACTTTCCAAGCAACTGGCTACTTTTGCACATAGACTGGCCAAGGACAGGGAAAGCCGTAACTACCATTTTTGTAGTCTTTGGTATAAACCCTGCTGCGCCCGGGATCGATCCCATGACCTCCTGCACCTGAGGCAGACACTCTAGTATGTGTAACACCAACAAGGCAATCACAGGCATCATAGAATATTGTGGGAAGAACTAGTATACAATTTTTATTGTTCCGGTACATCCGCTTAGACAAATGGATGAATAGAATTTTTTTTATTTCAGATCATAAACATTCTCTGAAAATGGATACATTATATATATACTTATTTAGAGCAATTTATCCTTTTCCATCCAGTTTTCAAATGTTGAGTTAACCTCTTCGAAGGCACTGTTAATTAACCCTTTCCCTCATATAGACACTTTCTGACGCCTCTGCAGCAGACGACTTTTTGAAAACATAGTGACAAGAGAAGAAATTGCTCAAAACGAGCAATTTCTCCTTTTGCCACAATGTTTTCCACTTTTAGTCATACTGGTTATCCATTCAATTATAGAGATTTTCTATTTTTTGACCAAATATGTTCAAAGTCGTCTGCTGCACAATTGTCTATGAGGGAAAGGGTTAAGGAAAAGATTGGTGATAGGAAGTAGCCTATCAGATAATTTTAAGTTCTATCTAAATTGACAATTAAACCATCTAAACCTTTCCCATATATACAGACACTGAGACTGCAGCGGAAAACTTTTGAAAACATATTAAATGGCCAATGGAGGAATAGCTCATAATGAAGCATTCAAATACTCCATCTGATAATTTCAAGTTCTTTCTCAATTGTTATTTTTTTATCTTTTAAGCCTTTCCCACATACAGATGCATTCTGACGCCTCTACATTAGTTGTGGCAAAAGATGATATTGCTCATAGTGAGTAGTTTCTCCCTTTGCCAAAATGTTTTCAACTCTATTAAATTTGTAGATATTTCCAATAATTTTGCTCAGATGTAGTCAAAGTCGTCTGCTGCAGATTTGTTGTATGTTGGAAATGGTCAAGCCATACACATACCAACAAAATTGTATATAGGATCTCAAGTGATCACATTTTGATGGTCTTCAAGACTAGCTTATATTAATTTTACAATTTACTTCAACTTGTTCGAAAGTCAATTAAGAAATTTACCGTTAAAATTAGAAAGATAATACCGAATTAAAAACATAGTTGAAAAGGGAATATTGCCTTTTTCTCATTACTTTTTTCCTTTTTCTACAAAAAGTTTTCTGCTGAAAATGCATTTCTAAGTCTTTGTTCTGTTTCTTAAAGAGTTGAAAGAAAACATATGGGAAAAGCTAGTAAAACAAGGATTTAATACCTTTTTTAATGTTTAAACATTAAATAAATCCTGTCCAAAAAATAAAGAAGGAAAAAGATAAGCATAAAAGGGACAGTTTTATGGACTAATACATCTCAAATATTGTTGTAGTTTTGTCAGCTTTCCCTTTGATATCATGGACAATAAATATAATTTTTACAGCTCATGTTCCGTCCTCTTGTTACAATCATGACCACGGATTTTAATGAAGTTGCTCAATAAAAATCATTTATCTTTTGTGAAGCAGTTAAATTATTACATCTGCAGCAGGCAGCAAATTTCCATAAGTTGATAAGTTGATCCTGCCCCCAACAATTAGAAATACTCCCCCATGTGAAATGAATATTGGAAAGGCTTGAATGTATACAGTTATTATTTGGTAATTTTCAGCTTGAAAACACTTAGAAACTGTGAACCCAAACAACTTCTAAGCTGCTGCCTTTTCTTAGTATGACATAAGGTTAGGGGGTTAATAATGGTTTTATATTGTCAAAAGTCTCCTATCTAGAGCTCTGCATATCACCTCAGGCCGAGCCCCGGTGAGCTCAGTCAGTTGTAAGCAACATTAGCTGGCATGCCACCACAACCCACTATATAGGGTTTAATTGCTTCATAAGAGAGAAATTGTCTCTTAAAGACCTGTCTACTCCACCTCATATAGGCCTCTGAAGATGCCAGTGTGCTGTGAAGAAGATTACATTGACCATCAATTGTTCTCAGCATCACACCCTGTCACATTTTAGACTACTTTAATTGATTCTCTAGAAAACAATTTTCTTTAACCCTTTCCCACATACAGACACGTTCTGATGCCTTTGCAAATTGTGGCAAAAGGATAAATGGCTCCGGTCCCCCATGAGCAATTTCTCCTTTTGTCACACTATGTTTAACATTATTCAATAAATGTTCTTTCATTTATAGAGAGATTCCATATTTTTGACTAAATCGAGGGCTTGGCGTGAAACGGTTGTAACTAAAAACCTATTTTGAAAACCCTGGTTTAGGGGCAATTTTGACCCCTTTGTAAACAATGCAAATTTAGGTGCCATTGCTCAGAACGAGCAATGGCACCTAAATTTCCATTATTTACCAAGAAAAATGATTTAATGCTTAAAAAGACTTTATGGCGAGGTGACTAACCTTGGTAAAAAAATACCAATTTTAGTTACAACCGTTTCACACCAAGTCCTCGAAATGTCTTCTGCTGCAGCTTTTATTTTTGTATAGAAAGGGTCAATCATTTACCTAATAACATATTTTTAGATTCATCCGAATAAAAAGCACCTGCACCTAAAAAGTGTAATAAGAATTTTTAAACAAATTTTTGAAACATTCAGGAAAAATACATATTTTTGCTCTTTTCGAGCTTTTTCTTCAAAAGTCATCTGCTGCAGATAGATCTGCATGTGACAGTGAAAGGGTAACAATGCTACAGGTAAAGGGTTAAAGACTCCGGCTAGGACCCTAACACTCAACGATCGGACAATACCTGGGCTCCTCACCGATTGCCATAATTGGAAAATCAATTCGTCTTTACGGAGATGTGCTTTAATGATTTTATCAGCCAGTTATTGGTTTTAGATTGTCTTGTTTGCATTTTTTCTGATACCCGTGATCATTGTTTAATTTTTCAATTATTTTATGGGTTTTTATGTGATTACGTCTGATTTCATTAAGTGATGCAGACAAGCTGCCGAGATGTTGCACGTGTTTGTACTATACCTAACTATTTACCTGTAATGGTATTGTTTTAGTGTCGTCTGCTTTGAACACTTCTGATAAAGAGAAATTGTAATAACATTGGATGTATATTTTGAGTTAACCCTTTCCCTCATACGGCAATTCTGAAGCAGACGACTTTGAATGTATTTTCTCAAAAAATAGAAAATCTCCATAATTGAATGGATAACCTATGACTAAAAGTGGAAAACATTGTGGCAAAAGGAGAAATTGCTCGTTTTGAGCAAGTTCTTCTTTTGTTACTATGTTTTCAAAAAGCCATCTGCTGCAGAGGCGTCAGAAAGCGTCTATATGAGGGAAAGGGTTAAAAATATTGTGGGGAATAAAGGCGAAGTTTGCTCATCTTGAGAAAATTCTCCTTTTTCAACATTGTCTCCTGCTGCAATGACCTCTGTACCATGCAGACACATGGCAACGCATTTGCAGAAGACAACTTTTGACAATTGTGGCAAAACGAGAAATTGCTCAAAATGAGCAACTCCTTTTATCACAATGTTTTCAACTTGATTCAATAATTATACTTCAAATTTGTAAAAGTTTTCAAAATTGTTGCCTATATATTTCCTAAAGTGTCTACCGTACATTTGTTGTAATAATGTGGGAAAGGGTTATTTATAAAAAACTTGTTTAACTCTTATGAAAAGGCATTTAAATTCATTACGACTTCAGATCACACTGCATCTAAATTCTGTGAAAAAAACTTGAATGTCTTTTCCACATGCAGACACGTTTTGACACATCTGCAATAGACTCCTTTGGAAACTTTTATTCATGGACTCCTTCTTGTTCAAACCTGAACACATACAAATTTATGCAGATGAATTGTAAAATTTGCAAAGTCAGAAACTGTTCAATTTCAATTATGCATATACATGGAAAAGTGGTAATTTGAGAACCTCAAAAGTTTGGTTTATTTTGGTCACCAAGCAACAATTTTCCGTAATCACTAAATATACTTGTCTTAAGACTCTTCCAATTTGATTTCTTTGTTTGCTTGTATGGTGTTTAAATAGGGTGTTTTCAAAAGTTTTTCAGTTATAATCCCAGCATTTCCGAGGTATTCAGTAATACCACTACTACCGGTCCATTTATTCTGACACAAATGAGTGATCTGAGTCACAATGCTTAAAACTCCACAATTCTGAGCGCCATGGAGATCTAGTAAACCTTAATTACTACAATTTTTCATAATGAAAAGTTTCTTCTTTTGCAACAATGTTTTCAAAATTTGTCAGCTGCAGACTGGTATCAGAAAGTGTTAACCCTTTCCCTCATATAGACACTTTCTGACGCCTCTGCAGCTGCAGAAGGCTTATTGAAAACATAGTGACAAAAGAAGAAATTGCACCTTTTGCCACAATGTTTTCCACTTTTTGTCATAGGTTATCCATTCAATTATGGAGATTTTCTATTCATTGAGAAAATAAGTTCAAAGTCGTCTGCTGCAGAATTGCCGTATGAGGAAAAGGGTTAATCTGATATGAGCCATGCTAGCGCAAGAGAAAAGGTACTAAGTTGGCTTGTGAACAGTATAGATACAGATCAGCCTGTGCATCTAAGATCTACGAAGTTCATAAATTCTTACACAAGCTTGTTAGAAAATTCTGTCAACTTGTGTAGAACAAAGGTGGACAAAATGATCTTATTCTACACTGTTCAGAAAAGCTACTGCTATTTTTAAAGACGTCTGCTTTGAACATATCTAAAGAAAGCAAGATGTTTGAAGGAACATGAACAATATACCAATATGTCAACATATAGACGCTTTCTGACACCTCTGCAGCAGATGACTTTTGAAAATATGGTGACAACAAGGAGAAATTGCTCATATTATGAGCAATTTCTCCTTTTGCCACCATGTTTTCACCTCTTTGCAATGATTGAACTTTCATTTATAGAAGGAACACAAACATATATACCAATATGTCAGAATCCGAAAGCGTGACAGATGGACGGACAGACGGTGAATCCTATTTCATCCTGAGAGGGCCGGGGCATTCAAATCAAAATTTGTAAAAAAAAATCCTCCTTTTCTCAAAGGATTAAAATGTAGTGTTTATAAGGAAATGAATTTAACACTTACTCCATACAGTTGCATTATGACACATCCGCAGTGGAAATTTTTTAAAAACATTGTGGTTAAATGAAAAATTGGTCATTATGAACAATTTCACCTTTCACCACAATATGCTTTATTGACTATTCAATGGCTTTACCCTTTTCCTCATATAGACGCTTTCTGACGCCACTGCAGCAGATGGCTTTTTGAAAACATAGCACAAAACGTGCAATTTCTCCTTTTGCCACAATGTTTTTCACTTTTAGTCATTATACTAAGGTAACATCCATTCAATTTTAGAGATTTTTTATTTTTTGACAAAATATTTTCAAAGTCTTCTGCTGCAGAATTATCATATGAGGGAAAGGGTTAAAACTTTATACTTATATTCATAGGGATTTTTTTCCAGTTTTCTGCAGAAGATTTTGCTGAATACAGGAAAGGGGATCATCATGGGGTCTTAACCAAACAATGTCATATAGCAATGTGTATTGTAATGTGTATTGTGACTGTAAGTACTGTCATTACATAATTATTTGATAACAAATTTAATCAGTAAGATCAGGGACACTTTATCACAATGTATTGTCATTGGTAAGATTGAACCCTTTCCAGCATTCAACAAGTATGCAGCAGAGGTAAAAAAATATGGATTTTTTTTTTATAAACATAATTATGATACTGAAAAAAGTTGAACAAATTATATGGTTAGGAGAAATTGCTTGTATTCAGCAATTTTGCTTTTGCCACAATGTTTTCAAAAGTCAATTGCTACATCTGGTGCAAGTGGGAAAAGGTTAATTAACCAATTTCATGATAAAGAAAATGTTTAACAAGTTTGAAGGCAGCCAATGTTTTAAGAAATTATGGAAAACAAGGAAATTAATTGCTCAATACGCGGTATTTCTCCCATTCCAACAATGATTCAAGCTGTGTACATGTATTACAATCAACTTCAATTTTTTTTAGATATTGCAAAAATATTATACCAAGATTTTCAATGCAGACGACCAAAAATTATCCTAATCAGATGGACAGTTATAACACCCTTTCCCACATATAGATGCTTTTTGATGCCTCTGCAGCGAACAACTTTTGAAAACATTGACAAAAGAAGAAATTGCAAAAAACGAAAAAAAAAAAAACTTTTGCCACAATGTTTCAAACTTTTTTCAGTAATTAAACCTTCTTTTATAGAGATTTTCTATACTCTGCAGTTGATATTTTTAAAGTCGTCTGCTGCAGATTTATTGTATGTGGGAAAGGGTTAAATAGATTGACAAAATGAAAGTACTGTAGTTACCTTTTTGAACCTCCCAGTGCCCAGAGTGTAATTAATCCTTGATTTCAACTTTTATATTAAAAGTTATTCATTTTGCTTACACATTCATATAACTTATATTATAATTTTTTCAAAGAAATTCAAAATATTAACTTCAAACTCTAGCCGACTGATCAATAAATTCTATTCATGTTTAAGATCAAATATTGAGAAAAACTATAATGTTCTATACACCATGCAGATATTTAAACCTGTTAACTCAATGCTTATTGATAAAAAAAAAAGTTTTTAAAAACTTCTGCAATGTCCCCTATTCATCACCGGACGTTTCTATGACAAATTCGATCTAGATTCAGCCATCCCAAGTCTACCTGAGAAATTTGGTATCGTCATGACAACGTTGATCAGGTTCCACGAAAAGCATGCATAAATAATACCCAGTTGCTATAACAATGGGGCTAGGAAGGCAAGCATGAACAATGAAATTAACTAAAATCAATCGCTTTTCACCTGGCCTGCAATGGGATAGTAAAACTATAAGACTTGGAAAATAAGATTTTATTCAACAGTTTACTTACCTGAACATTTGTTGTGAATTCATTCCTTTACCTCATGCGAAGGGGTGAACATTCACTACACAAAAGTTGAATTCTAAATCAACAATGTAACACAATTTATAATTGGCGAAACCACAAGGTTTCAGCCTATCAGAAAATGAGTGGAAATTTAGAATGTTCTTCAAAAAATGAATTAGAATGAATTTAAAAAGACTATTAACAGGTTAAATTATTAAGAACCCTAGATTTTCAAGCTCACAAGTAGACATCAGTTAGTGACAAAACTTTCGATGTTTTAAAAATGTAAACCCTTTCCCGCTGTCTTGAAGACTCATTTTGACTCATAATGCAGCAGACGACTTTTGAAAACATTGGGACAAAAAGAGAAGATGCTGACATAAAGAGCATTTCTCCTTTTGCCACCTTGTCTCTCAACAGAACAATTACACATATACTTATTCAAATAGTTTTCCCATATTCATCTATTTAAGATTTGTTGCATTTTGAAAAAGGGCTGATCGAATGACACTTTTATTTATAAACCCTTTCCCTCATATAGACGCTTTCTGATGCCTCTGCAGCAGACGGCTTTTCGAAAACATACTGACAAAAGAAGAAATTGCACTAAATGTGCAATTTCTCCTTTTACCACAATGTTTTCCAATTTTGGTCATATATCCATTCAATTATAGAGATTTTCTATATTTTGACAAAATATGTTCAAAGTCGTCTGCTGCAGAATTGTCGTATGAGGGAAAGGGTTTAACTGCCTTAAATTTTGTGGTTGGAAAACATCCAATGAAAGTATTTATTTCTTGCAATTTAGTAATATATTATGTTAAAGAGGTGAAAACATTGCTGCAAAAAGGGAAATTTAATTACTTGAATCTAGTTGAAAACATTGTGACAAAAGCAGAAATGATTCATTTTGACTTAATTTCTCCAAATTTGCCACAATGTTTTCAAAAGTCTTCTGCGAATGGGAAAGAGTTTAAAATGTTTTCTATTTTAATACTTGAATAACTGATCATTTGGGTATATTAGTCTATTTTCTGAAATAACCCTTTCCCTCATACAGAAGCACTTTGATGCCTATGTGGCGAACAACTTTTTGAAATATTGTGACAAAAAGAGCAATTTCACCATCTTTTACAACACTCTTCCCTTAACTAATAGACCTTCATTTACAGGGATTTTCCATATTTAAGCCAAGATATTCTCATAGTCGGCTGCTGCAGATTTGCTGTATGTGAGAGAGCGGGGGTTAAGAGACATATTTTAACTATATAATACTTGTCATACGATACAATTTCCAATTTTTGTGTGTGTTTAATGGTCCAGAATTTGCTTTTTCCATAAAATTACAGGTAATCTCAAGCATTATTGGTTTCATGATCGACTTTCAAGGAAAAATAAATTTGAATAACAAATGGACAGTATTGATGAAAATAAAAGCTCCAAACCAGTATGTTTATTTGTCCTCAATGAACAATGATTTTAAGGAACATTTTCCCCATGAAATCGCAGGAAAAGTATCTAGGATTTTAGTCTGTACATGTGGGGGTTAATATCATATAATGATGTTGTGAAAACAATGTAGGAAAAAGAAGCAATGACTGGTTACTTACTGAACATATTTTATTTATGAAAACATTGCTTGAAAAGTAGAAAATGCTGAGTAACCCTTAACCCATTCCCTGACATACAACAATTCTGCAGCAGACGACTTTGAACATAATTTGTCAAAAAATAGAAAATCTCTATAATTGAATGGATAAACTATGACTAAAAGTGGAAAACATTGTGTCAAAAGAAGAAATTGCTTGTTTTGAGCAATTTCTTCTTTTGTCACTATGTTTTCAAAAAGCTGTCTGCTGCAGAGGCGTCAGAAAGCTCTATATGAGGGAAGGGGTTAACCTGATACAGACAACAATGTTGGAAAATAAATGGTTCAAAAAGCAACAATGCCAAATATGCCTTTCCCAACTTGTACATGATGCTGTAACTGGGATCAAAATCCAACCCAATTCTTACCACTTGGGCACGGGCTGATGGCAGATCGCGCTGCTTGTCTTGTGTAGGTCACAACCTCTGTAATAGTCTGTATTGATAATCAATCTAACCCATTCCCACATACACAAAATCTGCAGCAGACGACTTTGAACACATCTTAACAAAAACACAAAAAATCTCAATATATGAAGGTTAACTCACTGACAAAAGTTGAAAACATTGTGACAAAAGGAGAAATTGCTCTTTTTGAGCAATTTCTACTTTTGTTACATTGTTTTCAAAAGTCGTCCGCTGCAGAGGTGTCAGAAAGCATCTGTATGAGGGATAGGGTTATTAGGCAGGGTGTACTTCAAAGAAAAATATCACCATCACTATGAATTTTTAATCAGGTAATATTTCTTGATCTCGGCCATTACTAAAATAAGTTGCCCAGTTATTACATCTATAACTTGTTGGGTCAGGTCACACCAAAATATGACCTCCTTTTGCCAGAACTGAAGATCCAGATCAGCCAAGCACCTACACAGTCGGATCAGGATCTTCACTGTTTACCATCTCGCCCAATCGAACACCTTGTTTAATTCTCGAGAATGGTTTTGGTGGTGTAGTGGTAGATAATCCACCTCATGTGTAGGTTGCAGGTTCGATCACCAGCATGGGTATACCTAATACAATAACGACCGACTCGCTGGTGTCAGTGTAAATTAACAAGTAGTACTAGTGCAGGTTGCGGGTATGATCCCCAGCATGGGTATATCTAATACAATAACGACCGTCTCGCTGGCATAAATGAACAAGTAGTACTGGTGCAGGTTGCGGGTACGATCCCCAGCATGGGTATACACCTAATACAATAACGTCCGACTTGCTTGTGTCAGCATAAATGAACAAGTAGTACTAGTTGTAATGAATGTTTTTAAAAATCATCTTATGTAGATGCTTAACCCTTTCCCACATACAGACGCTTTCTGATGCCTCTGCAGCAGACGACTTGTGAAAACATTGTGGCAAAAGGAGATATTGCTCATGATGAGCAATTTATCCTTTAGCCACAATGTTTTCCTTTTTTTTCAGTAAATATACGTACCCTCATTTATAGGGATTTCCGGTATTTCTACCTATATGTGTTCAATTTAGTCCTCTGCCGCAGAATTTGTTGTATGTGGAAAAGGGTTAAACTGCTTTCTGCATGTAGGAAAGGGTTAAAACCCTCCAAAGGTTGTTTTTGACTTTTCTATTTGTTGATCCATACCTATCACATCTTTATTATGTATGTTAATGTTTCTCACTTTTACTACAATGTTTTTTTAATTCAGATCCATGAGAATTGACATTTTCTACAAGGTTTGCTGTTTCATTAATATGTTAAATATGACACTTTGGTCGAAAACCTATAAACAAAATTTTCAAATGTTGGCTTGCCATTTGATTTTTATTGTGAAAACTGGAACCGTCACTAAAGGTTACCTAATACATCTGCAAACTGCAAAAACATTCAAATTCAAAGGGAGGTAATTTCTTGTCTACATCAAATATTGTCAAAAAACTCACAATAAATGGAAAATTTATAACATATTGTGACAACAAGAGAAATTGCTCATTATGAGCAATTTCTTCTTATACTAAAATATTTTCAAGAGTGCCTGCTGCAGATGTGTCAGAAAACTTCTGTATTTTGGTTTATTGATTGATTGGGGTTTAACGCCGTTTTTAACAATTTCTCAGTTATATCACAGCGGCCAATTCACCTACTCATGCATTTCCTGCTTTTCCCACACCAGTACTCCTAACAACAATTTTGTTCCAAGCAATCTTTTTTTTGGTAAGGGTTTGGATTAATGAAATTCTCCTTTTAATTGGCACAATAATTTCAATTTTATTCAACAATAATACTTTCATTTATAGAGATTTGACATATTTTTGTCTTGTTGTTTTCAAAATCATCTGCTGTAGATTTGCTGTATGGTGGAAAGTCTTGCATATCTACAATTCATGATTACACGAATTTAAATGTATGCAGAATAATTGAAATATCTTGAAAATTTACTAAGCTTGCTACATTGCATACCAAATTCTGTTGAACAAAATATATAATAAACATTAAAAGGTCAAATAATCTACTGTTTTTAATGGTTTTTAACATTTCCAAGTCCATGGTTATGCATGTATTTTAAGTCTGGTATTTAAAGTATTTGTAAATGTTTTTAAATCCTAACTTTGAGACCTTTTTCTGTTTAAGGTTAATTTATTTTAATTTTAAGGTTTTCTATCTAACATTTACCTCCCTTCGTAATTTGACTTAAAATACGTAGTAGCCATGCATGCAGCCTGGGTTTAACTCTTTTCCATACACATGAAATCTGCAGCAGAAGACTCCAAAAATGTCCGATACGACATTGCAAAAAGATATAAAATCCCTATAAATGAAAGCTTATTATTGATTTGAGTTAAAAACATTGTGACAAATGGAACAAGAGGCCCAAGAGGGCCAGTATCGCTCCACGGCCATAAGGCAAAAATAAAATCTCCAAACAGCCCTGCCCCGTGGTGGCTATTTTTTTTACCAACCACCATGGCTTAAAGGAATCTTGTAGAGTGTCACCAAAGGAATGTTTCTGCAAAATTATTTGAAAATATGCCTGACACTTTCGGAGGAGAAGATTTTTTAAGTTTTCACTATGGTCATATAAGTCAAAATAGCCCCGCCCTCTGGCGGTCGGCTGAACACTTTCGGAGAAGATGTTTTAAGTTTTCACTATAGCTATATAACGCAAAAAAGCCCCGCCCCCTGGCGGCCATGTTTTTCGCCCAATCAACATTTCTTGAAGGAATCTAATTAAGGTTCACACAAGGAACATTTCTACAAAATTATTTGAAAATCGGCCTGACACTTTTGGAGGAGAAGATTTTTTAAGTTTGCTCTTTAGCCATATAGGCAAAATAGCCCCGCCCTGTGACGGCCATGTTTTTTTACCAATCAACATGGCTTGAAGGAATCTGATAGTGGGTCACCCACGGAACATTTCTACATAATTATTTGAAAATCTGCTGAACACTTTTTGAGAAGTAGATAATTTAAGTTTTCACTATAGCTATATAAGGCAAAAAAGCCCCGCCCCCTGGCGGCCATGTTTTTCGCCCAATCAAAATTTCTTGAAGGAATCTAATAAAGGGTCACCCAAGGAACATTTCTACAAAATTATTTGAAAATCGGCCTGACACTTTCGGAGAAGAAGATTTTTTAAGTTCTCACTATTTTTTTCTTTCGGTTGCCATGGAAACCAGAATTTTGAATGGATCAAAATAATTGGAAGGAATTTAGTAGAGGACATTGAGAGGATGCTTCCCATGAAGTTTCAATCAAATTGGCCAAGTGGTTAGGGAGAAGAAGTCGTTTAAAGGAAAAAGTTAACGCACGCACGCACGCACGACGGACAATTCACCATGACATAAGCTCGACTGGCTTTCAGCCAGTGGAGCTAAAAATGGCTCATTAAAGACTGGGATCAAAGTACAAAGACGAGCTGGTTGATCTGGTTCTATCTACAATGGCCATAAATGCCCTGTGGTTGCTTTATATAGAGCAATTTAAAGGCTCAAATTATTATTGTCAAAAACAGTTTTATACAAGTTTGCAATTTTCAAGAAACTGCCATAAGTTCTAAGGGTCATTTTTCGTGTGATGTAGGGCACAAAAAAGGATTGCTCTAAAGAAGGGCAATATGAAAAGTAATACCATTGGTGAATATATAGGTCTAAACATAAATATTTCATTGATTTGTCTTTAATTTTTCAAAGGCATTTCTACAGTTTTATTATAAATATTATCTTTTTTTAGTATCATATATAATTACAGAAAAAGAACCTTTTTTGTTTAAAATCACAGTGTGTGACATTCTGGCACAGACAATAAATATCAAAGTGATCAGAGTATTATTATTTTGTTCTTTTCAATACATTTCATTAATTTAAAGACAGATTATTACACCAGGTCCTGTCTTTAACACTTAACCCCCTATATTTGATAATCTTCTTCAGTCTTTCAATCCCCCTCCCCCTCTCCCAAAATATCTGCAATAGACAATGTTGAAAAAATCTAGGTAAAGATATTAATAATATTTATCAATAAAAAGTTAATTATAGGACAGTGTTGAAAGCCTTGTGGCAAAAGGAGAAACTGCTCATTATTGTTGAAATCTAAAATCTGACAATTAGGAAAATTAACCCTTTCAGACATACAGATCAGGGGCGTAGCTTGGCAGTAATCAATGTGTAGGCCGTCTTGTGAGAAAATCAACATTGTGGACTCTGCCTTAAGTATTGATCCGGATCAGCCTAAGCATGCCACACAGGCGTACCCGGATATACATTTTTCGCCTCCTGTGGATTTTCTGTTTCAGGAATCACTACTCTATCTATCCCCGCTTAGACGGAATGTGTCCGCGCGGACTGATCTGGCCGATACATTACGCAGATGTGTATCGCCGCAGCTGCATTTTGGGGCATTTTTAGAAAAAAATGTTTAGGCACGTTCCTACTGTTAGTCTGATTGCCTAAAGGGAGCTACGCCCCTGCAGATGCTTTCTGATGCCTCTGCAGCAGATGACTTATAAACACATTGTGGCCAAAAAAGAAATTGCTCTTATTATGAGCAATTTCTCCTTTTGTCAGTGTTAATTATACTTACATTAATGAACAACAGACGTTTTCTATAGTTTTGCCGATATGTTTTCCAAAGTCATCTGCTGCAGATTTGTTGTACGTGGTAAAGGGTTAACCTTTAACCCTTTCCCTAATACGACAGTTCTGCAGCAGACGACTTTGAACGTATTTTGTCAAAACATAGAAAATCTCCATAATTGAATGGATAACCGCTATTGTGGCAAAAGGAGAAATTGTACGTTTTGTGCAATTTCTTCTTTTGTCACTATGTTTTCAAAAACCGTCTGCTGCAGAGGCGTCAGAAAGCTTCTATATGAGGGAAAGGGTTAAACACATACAAAAAATATTCAGCTGACTATAACTTTTTTGTAGGAAAAAATATTATCTATCTGATGTACGAAAAATAGTTGAAAAGAGTGGAAAACAATGTGGAAAAGGGAGAAAATGCTCATTATAATTGTCCTCTTGTCACATTATATTTTCAAGTGGACATTTTGTTTTCACAAATCATCTGTCTAACTCTAACGACTTTGAACATATTTTCTCAAAAAATAGAAAATCTCTTTAATTGAATGGATAACCTTATGACTAAAAGTGGAAAACATTGTGTCAAAAGAAGAAATTGCTTGTTTTGAGCAATTTCTTCTTTTGTCACTATGTTTTCAAAAAGTCGTCTGCTGCAGAGGCGTCAGAAAGCGTCTATATGAGGGAAAGGGTTAAGATTAGCAACAATCATGTCAATATCAAGGAAAGGGTCAGTATAATAATTACTATTATATACTTATAATAATAATTTAATGTATATATTATATTATTTTCCACAAATAAACCTATGATCAAAATCAGATCAGTTTAACAAAAAAATATGTGTAATTAAATACCTTAAACTTTGTGCCAAAAAGGAAGATATCAACTAATTTTAATGGATTTATAAAACAAAGAGATTCGGGTACCGGTAGTTAAGAATGAAAAATTCTTTAATTGCCATAAATAAACTTTGTTACCACTTAAATCTCAACTCAAATTGGCTGAATTAAATTTTTCAAATTAATAATTGATTCCCAATTCCTTTTTTATGATAGTCAAACAACTTGTCATGCTTCTCCATTGTGAGCAATTTATTAATGTTCCTCTCGGAAAAAAATATTGACCCATTCCCTCATATAGACGCTTTCTGACGCCTCTTTTGCAGACAGCTTTTTAAAAACATGGCGACGAAAGAAGACATTGCTCAAAATGAACAATTTCTCCTTTTGTCACCATGTTTTCAACTCTGTCCAACTTTTGTAATTTCATTTAAAGGGAGTCTACTGCAGATTTTTTTGTATGGTTAAATTTCCCCCTTTTCCACAATGTTTTTAACCAAGATTCAAATGCAACCATGAGACATTCTCAAATCCTTCTTCCACAATGTTTTCTTTAGTTGTCTGCTGCAGATACATCAAATTGAGTCTACAGGTGGGGAGACTGAATTTGTCATTATAAAAAGTTGAAAATTAAATTTAAGGAGGCTTATAGCACTAATGTCAGCCTATTATTTCACTTTTATTTCTTATTCCCCCCTTTTGTTGGGTTTTTAAAATTCATAATTGCATTAAACAATTATAATGAATGATTTAAAAGAATAAATTTATTATGGAAAACAGTTAAATCTGAAAAGCGAACAGTTTATCACTCAAGCTGAAGCCTACATTGACAGCTTTACGTCCATTTTGTGAAGAACTACGCTTTGATGTAGTACCTCGTTAAATAATTTGACAATCGTATCAAATCAACACTTTTACAATATCATTTCCGGAGGCTTGCATGTCCCAAAACTTATGAGTGTTTAAAATTATAACGGTACATCTTGCTTGTAAGACTTTAACCTAAATTACCCGCCGTCACATACAACAAATGCAGCAGATGACTTTGAAACATCTAGATAAAAAAAAATTGAAATCTCCGTTAAAGAAAGTAAAACTCAGTTAATAGAGTAAAAAACAGTGTTGCAAAAGGAAGAATTGCTCATCATAAGCAATTTCTTTTTTTGCCACAATGTTTTCAAAAGTTTCTGCTGCAGAGTTATAAGATAGCTTCTATATGTGTGAAAGGATTAATAAACTTTATAAATTCAAATATCATCTTGATGAGCCAAGTCATTGACAATGATGTCTTATTTATCCCTTTCTATCATTATGACACACATCTCTGCAGCAGATGACTCTTTGAAAACATAGTGACAAAAGAAGAAATTGCTCAAAACTTTTAGTCATAGGTTACCCATTCAATTATAGAGATTTTTTGACAACATATGTTTGACAAAACGTGCAATTTCTCCTTTTGCCACAATGTTTTCCACTTTTTGTCATAGGTTATCCATTCAATTATGGATATTTTCTATGTTTTGACAAAATACGTTTAAAGTCGTCTGCTGCAGAATTGTCGTATGAGGGAAAGTGTTAATAATGAGTTATTACTGAGTGAGGTTATTATAGGCAAAGATCAGTTTACTTTCTATTATCTAGGTCTCTGATTATAGCCATTTATGTAAGTTTAACCCTTTCCCACATACAACATATCTGCAGCAGACGATTTTGAAATCATACCGAAAAAAATTGGAAACTCCCTTTAAATGAAAGTACAATAATTGAATCATGTTGTGAAAACATGGAGAGAAAAAGGAAAAATTGCTCGTTTTGGAGCAATTTCTTATTTTGTCGCCATAATTTCAAAAATACGTTTGCTGCAGAGGAGTCAGAAAGCTTCTATATTATGGGTAAGTGCTGAAGCCAGTCATTTCGTTATGAGTCATTTTCATTAAAATCCTTACAAAACCAGTCCTTTTTGTTAAAAACCAAAGACATTTTAGTTATATATTTCCTTACAAAGCCAGTCATTTTTCATTACAATATATTGAAAAATACAATATCATGCTATATCTATGATCAAAGTGAATTTAAAAACTAATTCATCATGATAATAAATCTTTCAAAAATGCCAATTTTGGCTTTGATGAAAATCAAACTAAATAAATTGTCTGCAGGTTATTTTAAGATTGTAGACATGCAATCTAGGCGCTCAAATACATAAAACCAAGATAATGAGATAGGTAAATAATACATACATAGATAATTATGTTGAGACAAAATCATCAAAAGTGATTGGTTCATTTAAATACTTTGTTGATAAATATATTAGCATTTGATTTTTTTTTAATGAACTTTTGAAGCATCGATCTACAGCAGACATGTTATGAGAACATTTTGAGTCCAGCAATTTCTCCTTTTCCCACAATTTTCTGAACTCAATTTCTGAATTCAAGCTGTAACATTATTTTTCCTCAGATATTTTCAAATTAGAGGACCATTATAATTCACTAATCAGGCAATAATGGGTTAACCCTGTCCCACATGCAGACGGCAATTTGTTACATCTTCAGCAAGTGACATTTCCTGGCTTTAGATTTTCCGGGGACTCTTAACCCTTTCCCTCATACAACAATTCTGCAGCAGACGACTTTGAACATATTTTGTCAAATAATGGAAAATTTCTATAATTGAATGGATAACCTATGACTACCGGTAACAGTGGAAAACATTGTGACAAAAGGAGAAATTGCATCTTTTGTGCAATTTCTTCTGTTGTTACTATGTTTTCAAAAAGCTGTCTGCTGCAGAGGCTTCAGAAAGAGTCTATATGAGGGAAAGGGTTAACAGAAAATACGAAAATACACTTAAAATACATGTAGAAACCTTGTAAAACAAGAGGCCCAAGAGGGCCAGTATCGCTCCACGGCCATAAGGCAAAAATCAAATCTCCAAACAGCCCTGCCCCCTAGTGGCCATATTTTTTACCAACCACCATGGCTTAAAGGAATCTTGTAGAGTGTCACCCAAGGAATGTTTCTGCAAAATTATTTGAAAATCGGCCTGACACTTTCGGAGGAAAAGATTTTTTAAGTTTTCACAATAGCCATATAAGGCAAAATAGCCCCACCCCATGGCGGCCATATTTTTGAACCGATCAACATGGCTTGAAGGAATCTGATAGAGGGTCACCCAAAGAACATTTCTACAAAATTATTTGAAAATCTGCTCAACACTTTCGGAGAAGAAGATTTTTTAAATTTTCACTATGGTCATATAGAGCAAAATAGCCCCGCCCTCTGGTGGACATATTTTTCGACCAATCAACATGGCTTGAAGGAATCTGATAGAGGGTCACCCAATGAACATTTCTACAAAATTATTTGAAAATCGGCTGAACACTTTCGGAGAAGAAGATTGTTTAAGTTTTCACTATGGTCATATAAGGCAAAATAGCCCCGCCCTCTGGCGACCATGTTTTTCGACCAATCAACATTTCTTGAAGGAATCTAATAAAGGGTCACCCAAGGAACATTTCTACAAAATTATTTGAAAATCGGCCTTACACTTTCAGAGAAGAAGATTTTTTAAGTTTTCACTATTTTTTTCTTTTGGTTGCCATGGAAACCAGAATTATGGATGGATCAAAAAAAATTGAAGGAATTTAAGGGAGGACATTGAGAGGATGCTTCCTATGAAGTTTCAACCAAATTGGCCAAGTGGTTAGTGAGAAGAAGTCGTTTAAAGGAAAAAGTTTACGCACGCACGCACACACGCACGCACGCATGCACGCACGCACGCACGCACGACGGACAATTCGCCATGACATAAGCTCGACTGGCTTTCAGCCAGTGGAGCTAAAAACCAAGGAATTCAATCTTTATATGGGGAAACGCTGTAACTTAAGTCCTAAATACTCCAGGTTGTCCAGAAAACCATTCCGGAGTGTCCAAGGGATTTCCGGGATTTCAACGGAACCATCCGGTGTGTCCACACTTAAATGTACTGGGGTGTCAATGAAAAGTATCTGATCATCCCAAAGTACCCCTGGAAAGTTATCCGAATACTCCGGGGATTTTTTGTGTATTTTCTGTTAAGTATCCGCAGAAAATCTACAGTAGGGGGTTTAAGAAAGCATTGTGGCAAAAGTGGAATGGCTCATAATTTATTTTAAACACTGTGGTTCTTAAAGGCATTTATAAACAAAATTAAATAAATAATATCGAACAACGTAGACTAATATTAGACTGCATAAATGTTGTTCAAAATTGTGCATTACGACATACATTAATGTTGTTAAAGTTGTGCATTACGGCATACATTAAATGTTGTTTATAAAGTTGTGCATTATGGCATACATTAATGTATACAGTTTAAAGTTGTGCATTACGGCATACATTATAGTTTAAAGTTGTTCATTACGGCATACATTAATGTAGTTTAAAGTTGTGCATTATGGCTGGCATACATTAAATGTTGTTTAAAGTTGTGCATTACAGCATACATGATAGTTTAACCCTTTCCCTCATACGACAATTCTGCAGCAATCGACTTTGAACATATTTTGTCAAAAAATGAAAAAATCTCTATAATTTAATGGATAACTTATGACTAAAATTTTTGCAAAAGGAGAAATTGCTTGTTTTGATCAATTTCTTCTTTAGTCACAGTGTTTTCAAAAAGCTGTCTGCTGTAGAGACATCAGAAAGCGTCTTTATGAGGGAAAGGGTTAAAGTTGTTCAATAATACGGCATACATTAATGTAGTTTAAAGTTGTGCCTTACGGCATACATTAATGTTGTTCAAAGTTGTTCATTACAGCATACATTAATGTTGCTCAAAGTTGTTCATTACAGCATACATTATTGTTGCTCAAAGTTGTTCATTACAGCATACATTAGATGTTGTTTAACCCTTTCCATCATGTAGACGCATCTTGAAAACTTTGTGACAAAAGAAGAAATTGCTCAAAATGTGCAATTTCTCCTTTTGACACAATGTTTTTTAGTATAATAATACTTTTATTTAGAGTGATATTATCAATTTTGATCTACTGGTGTTTCCAAAAACTTGCTGTAAAAAAAAAATATGTGGGAAAGTGTTAACCCTTTCCCTCATACGACAATTCTGCAGCAGACGACTTTGAACGTATTTTGGCAAAACATAGAAAATCTCCATAATTGAATGGATAACCTATGACGAAAAGTGGAAAACATTGTGGCAAAAGGAGAAATTGCACGTTTTGTGCAATTTCTTCTTTTGTCACTATGTTTTCAAAAAGCCGTCTGCTGCAGAGGCGTCAGAAAGCGTCTATATGAGGGAAAGGGTTAAAGTCACATATAGATAGCGCTTAAAATAAGGGTCAATCTTTCTAAATATCATTTGCTGCAGATGTTTAATACTATGAGACAAAGGGTAAAAAGCACAATCATGTTGCTATTATGTATTCATTGTCTATTGTGAAAATTTTGATTGAAATCCGAAAGTGAAAATTTGAAGCATACTTCATGTGCGACAATGACCTTTAATGTCACCTCTTTTAATAAATCAGTTGTGCACATGAAGTCTATCGATGTTAATTGCTCCATCATACACATGCATTGCAAATAAGTCAATCACCTGTCTGCATTAGACTTTTTAAAGCTTTGTGGAAAACTGAACAAATTATCAAGACCAGAAATTTCTCCATTTCTGCAATATCAAAATTATATTTCCAGTTTTCAAAATATAAATAATATTATATCACAGAAATTTAACATAAAATTATAATTATGAGTTTTCAATTTTAGTAACTGTTACAAGTACAATCATTATTTTGTGCCAACATACAGACAACACCATTAATATATGCTTAGACTAGCCAGATTGAACTTTATCAAATGACTGAATGAATGAATGCATATTGTTTTATGGCGCATCGACAGCTAAGGTCATTTAGCGCGCAATTAAATTTAATTATTCATGATCCCTAGGTAAACAAACCAGTACTAGGCTAGAAAATGTGCCTTGCCCAAGGGCACTCCACCATGACCGTAGTGACGCGACAGGGGATCGAACCCGGGACACCATTACAAATTTCTTTATAATTATGTAACGTGTGTAATATTACATGACCAAATCACTATTTTTGTACTCATCTGCAAATTTTTACAAAATGGCTGTGAATGTTTATCCGGTAAATGTCACGATAGATGGACGAGGTTAAGGGACAATAATCGTCATAAAAATATTTTTTGCGAAAACACGATTTTCTTTTTGTGTTTCGTCATGTGATAAAAAGAATGTGAAATTCGTTGTCATTTCATAAAGTTTTATAAAACTAGTAACAAATTTCTTGAACTCGTTTAATAAAGCTTTATATGAAATGACAACTCATGTCAGATCTTATATATGTATCATACAAGAGAAAGTTGATGCAACGCATCAATGTCGCCGGATATCCATAGTGCAGTTAAGCATAACACTAACATTATAGTAGTTGAATAAAACAGTTATCAACTGAGGGGAATATTGGAACATCAGGGGTGGATCAAGTGAAAATGTATCATAACTTGCATTGTTTTGTCAACGAAGTGAATGATAATTGAAGCCTTTCATTGTTTATGATCAATCTCCATTCCAAAGTAGGTTGACCATACACACAACCAACTAATTATTGATCATAAACAGTAATGGAAATGAGTAATCTTGCCAATCATTAGTCTTAGTATGTATACAGTGCTTTCATTAAGGAATACTTATAAGATTTGTGAATTCCACATACACTTTTCAAGATGTTTGTCAGAATATTTGAATTTTATTATTTTTCAATAAAACCACAAAACAGACAATTTAGGATTTGCATGTAATAGCACGTCATTTTACCTTTCCTCTTTTAAAGTCAACAGTGGACACCTTTGCAGCAATCTACTTTTAAAACAATGAGATAAGGGTTAAATCGCTGAGTTTTCTCTTTTTCTCAAAATGATATTAGCTTGGCATCCTAATTATATCATACTTTAACAAATGTTGAAATGTAGTCCAATATTTATAAATTAGACCACCTTCGAAATATAATATCAACTAAATAGTTAAATCTCATTGAAATTGACTCATTGACTCGCCGTCTTGTGAATGGGAGGAGTCACTCCCATTCACGCGACGGCTCGTGAAATATATCCTAATCTTTGAAAACATGAGTTGAATAATCTCTATTTCCTTCCTTTTTTATAATGAAATTAACAAACTACTCATGTTTTAAAAATATATTATGATGAGCGCCCTTGTGTCAATGCCTAACAATATGCAAATCGGAAGCAATATGCCTTTAGGGAATTAAATAACACATTTAAAATTGTCAAGGACGAAATAATTTTGTACGAAAGACCCGATTCTTTCTTATTCGCAGAGGTGTCGTTCTTGAAACTCTCTTTATAGGCAGAGAGTGTTTGTTCAAAGTAATTTTTC
This sequence comes from Serripes groenlandicus, assembly GCA_031761405.1. Taxonomy (NCBI): domain Eukaryota; kingdom Metazoa; phylum Mollusca; class Bivalvia; order Cardiida; family Cardiidae; genus Serripes; species Serripes groenlandicus. The sequence goes on along the minus strand of JASEVX010000011.1, from coordinate 56,016,311 downwards.
TATTAAAATCAGTTTTTATCTCGGTTTGTTCTTTTCTTCATTTGTTCCGAACCAAATAAATTAACATTTTAAATCACCTATGATTTACTATTTGTAAGTGAGTGTAAAGAGCGGCTCGTCTGTAAAGGAGATTGATCTACGCAGTTGGTATTCGCGACTCACGCGATCAACAGTTTTAGCTTAGAAACAGTTTATATTTTAGATATACATGGATAAACATTATAAAATGCCTTCTTTACAAATCAAGACATCTCTTTGAACATGAAAATAACATTCAGTTAGTTAAAATTGCCAATAAAAGGAGAATATTCGACGTCATTTTCATCAAGCAAGCGGGTGCACGTATGTAAGCAAATTAGAATGTGCGACGTAAAGGTTTGTAGTTATCGCCTTTAGATTACATGTAGTATATAGTGTAAAATAAAGTATACCAGTCTAGCTAATAGGGACTGTTTTGTCTTCGTAAATAAGACAAAAAAACATAAATGCGAGTCAAAATAAAGAAACTGAAAATACCTAAAACATCGGAATATTGATTTCATTTTAGATGTGTCATTACATAGTGTTTTTAAACAAACACAATTGTAATATGTTCAAGACATCTAAATGTGTTTCTTTCTAATAATAATCCCCCCTCCCATGTCATTTCCGAAAACCTATTAAAAATAGAAGTCGCGGGCTTCTGCCCGGCGACTAATTATGTAAAGATTATCTAGTGTTGGCTGACTGTTACTGTTTTTTATAAGTGTTAAAGTCCGTTTTAGCAGTATTTCATTTATATCATAGTGACGTCGTACACTTATCAGTACTTGGCTAGGAAACTGTGCCTTAAATAGGTATTCCCAAGGTCATCCAATCATGTTTGCTATAAGGGGGATAGAATCATGGAAGTGTTTTTTCCTCTAAACAGTTTTATCAAAATCTTTTGACTTATTTTTTATAATATTGGTTAAAAAGGTTTTGCTTCATAAAGTTGAATGTTACTTCCATAGTTCTAGCTATGTTGTGGGTACTCAAATGAATTGTCTAATTGATTTACTTGTTTGTTTAAATAGTGTTTTGAGGCTAATTACCAGTATTAAGCGTGTATTTAGCCTGACACCCATGCACCAGAAGTTATCAATGCTTTCTAACACAATCCTGAGTGCCTTTAGGAAAACCTTCTCTATCATTTTTGAAAGTCTTTGATATGACCCCATCTCATTGATACCCCTGACGTTTTGTATCTGGATTATAATTTGTATTACCATGGTAACCAATTATTTTATTAAAATTCAAAACAATTTGGAGAAATTTTCCATTTAACAAAAAAAGATAATCTTTATCAAAATTAACTCGTTTCCATGAAACAAAATGTTTTGGGTAAAAAGAGATATATTTAGGGGTCAGGGCGAGTTTATTCCATCTATTACAGGCCCCTGACACATATCAATCTCATTAAAATCAGACGGAAATAATTCACTGTAAATATGGGATATGATGACACCGCATAGGTTGCCATGAGTCAACTTAACGCTTTCCCACATATAGATGCTTTCTGACGCCCGGCTACAAAAGAAGAAATTGCTCAAAACAAGCTCTGTTTTCAGCTCTATTCAATGATTTTAAAAACTTTGATGTTTGCAAAGTCGTCTGCAACATATTTGTTGTACGTGGGAAAGGGTTAAATACTTATGAGCATGTGCTCGGTTTTGTCGTCGAACGATACAACCAACGCTCGGTTAATTATAATCTGAAAACTCGACAATCATCGCTTCTCTACCTTGTTTAATTATAAGGGTAATCTTATGTGTTTTTTACCGAAAGATTTGGTAAGTAACAATTTGATTGGTTGATGCAAAGGTCAATCTGAGCTGACCTGTATGGGGCAGTCATCAGATCTTATACAGTGAGCAAAGATTAGGTCTGGTTTTAGTGAGACTGATCTAATATCAGACAAAGTCTATCTTACAAAGACAAAAAACTTAAAAATTTAGCCTGATCCTTAAATCTATCATTTTATATGGCAAACAATTCATGAGTAAATATTCTATTGGTTCAATCTATTCCAACATGCAATCACATTTTGACACATCTGCAGCAAACAACTTTTGAAAACATTCATTTGCCATAATGTTTTCAACTCTATTCAATGTAATGAACATTTCTTCACCCTTGCAACATATTTTTAAACGCTATTAAATAATTATACTTTCCTTTATTAAGATTTACCGTAATTAACCTACCCGTTTTTAAAGTTGTCTGCAGTAGATTTGTTGTATGTGGGAAAGAGTTTTAGGAAAATATTAAACTTTTTCTTATTCCCATAGACTTAATGTAAAACAAAATTTTGGAAAAGGTATACTGTAATATTTTGCTTTAATCCCATAAACAACTAATCTGCAGCAGACGACTTTATAAACATGTGAGAAAAATGTGGAAAATCTCAATAAATGAAATACATAAATAACTATTTATAGTTAAAATTATTGTGACAAAAGGAGAAATTGTTCATTATGAGAAATTCTTTCCTTTGCCACAACATTTTCTAAAGTCGTCTGAGCAGAGGGTTCAAGATGCATGTGCATATAGAATAGAGTTAACCCTTTCCCTCATACGACACTTCTGCAGCAGACGACTTTGAACATGTTTTGTCAAAAAATGGAAAATCTCTATAATTGAATGGATAATCTGTGACTAAAAGTGGAAAACATTGTGGCAAAAGGAGAAATTGCTCGTTTTGAGCAATTTCTTCTTTTGTCACTATGTTTTCAAAAAGCCGTCTGCTGCAGAAACGTCTGTCAGAAAGCGTCTATATAAATTGCTCAAAATAAGTTGACCCTTTCCCTCATATGGATGCTTTCTAACACCTCTGCATCAGACAAGCAATTTCTCCATTGTTCACCATGTTTTCAACTCTATTCAATTATTGTACTTTCATTTGAAGGGACCAGTTTCCAAATTTGTTCAGGTATGTTATCAAAATTGTCTGCTGCATGGGAAAAGGTTAATATAGAACTCCAAATTGCAGCATTAAAATTATATATTTGAAATGTTACCTCACTTTCCTGACCATAACTATTTTATACAAATAAGAATATGCATAAACAATAATAACAGTAATATAAGAACAAAAAAAAAGAAATCCAGAAAATTTGAGGTTTAATTTAAATTGAGAGTTGAAAACACTGAGAGAAAGGGAAAAAATTGTGTTTTTTATTTATTTAGCAATTCTCATACTTCAGTAATGTTATCAAATATTGTTTGCTGACTAGGCATCAAAAGTTGTTTTCATCAGGAAAGGGTTAATTCCTGGAGAAAGTCGGGTAATGAAAGTTTCGATGTTTTTCAGGTATATCAATGGACCTAGGTTGCCTGGAGAAATCAATTTCCCATCAATTATAAAATACAGGTCTCTATACCTGGGACGTTTAATCATTTATTCAAATATTGATGTCAAAAACTTGTAATAATGGTTGCTATGGCAACAAGATAACAGTCCCACATAAAGGTTACTACGGTAACAGGTTTATTGGCTTTATATCGTTGGATACAATAGTTAATTTCCTGTAGACGATTTTCTGAAATCCGGTGTGTCAACAGTTTACTGTGTTTATACAATTATTTCATTATTTTATCTCTATTTTTTCCTTTTACATTAACAGCACAATTAATGAGGGTTCCTTTAATCACAATTTCAACGTTCTTCTTTAGTAATCATCTGCTTTAACCTTTTCCCTCATTCAACAAAAGTAAAGCAGTCGACTTTTAAAACATCTACCGTAGGTAAAAATATGGAAAATCTTTTTAAATAAAATTGTCATTATTGAATAAGAGAAAAAGGAGAAATTACCGGTTTTGAGCCCACAGGGTAAAAAAAAAACGCCCAGAGAGTGCTTGGCTGTGCGATTTCTTTGCTTTCTGCACATGAGTACTCCACACAACAGGCTGCTTTTCCACAAAGATTGCTTGCCCATTGGTGGAGTAAATGAGCAATTTGACCATTTCAACAATGTTTTAAAAATATACTTTAACTTTAAGTAATAAAATCAAATGTCTGGAAGATCCTTAATTACAAAGCAGATGACTCCTAAAATTGAATATCAAGAAAACAAGCTTTTAGGTAAATCCTATTCCCATCTATTACTTGTAGCAGATCTATGCTTTTGAAAACATCCAGCCAAAAATAAGGCCAACCTCTACAAATAAGAGCTTATAATAATTTAATAAATTGATTGATTGTTTGGTGTTTCGACACTTTTTTTCAAGCAACCACAGCGTTTCCTGAGTAAGTTACCTGTACTTCTGGTACGTTTATCCTGACACAAGCCATGCAGGCAGTCCTAATGCTAACCCAGCAACCCTCGGAGCCAAGGAGGGCAGCCATTACAACCGTTTTAAAAGTATTTGGTATGACCGGCCAAGGATTGAACCCTCGACCTCCCGCACCTGAGGCAGACACTCTACCACTACACCAACAAGGCGGCTTATTGAATAGTTAAAAACGTTGTGGCAAAAGGAGAAATTGCCTATTTGCTGCAGATTCGTCAAAATGTGTTTATGTCCTTGGATAGACTGATGATACTCTTAACAAATTAAACAGATTTATTTATCCTAAATACTGAGCTTTTTAAAAAGTAATTGAAATAATGCAATCACCAATAGGCACGACCATACGAAAAATAAATGTTAACCCTCTCCCACATACAACAAATCGTCAGTAGATGACTTTACAAACATCAAGGGTAAAAAAGGAAAATATGCTCTTGATGAGCATTTTCTCCTTTTGCCACAATGTTTTCAATAGGTGTCGGCTACAGAAGCTCCACAGTAGTAACCCTTTACCAGATACAACAAATCAGTAGTAGATGACTTTAATAACATCTAGGCAAAACATTTAGCAAACCTCTATAAATAACTATCATTTCTCCATATTTCTAGGTGTTTGCTACAGAAGCGCCAAATTAAGACTGCTTGTTAGAAAGGGTGAAACAAATTTGAAACAAGAGACTTCAAGCCTAATGAGCATTTCCTCTTAGCTGTTTGTCTGATTTACTTTAGAGACATTGTTTCGAAAACTTATGAAATGTGTGTGATATTTGGAAATTTAAGGGGCATATAATTTTGACACTGGGTGAAACAGGGGAATATTAATTTAACACCTTTTATATTTTTAAAACTGCAGTTTTAAATAATTCATCAATCAGTATGCCTTTTTACATCAATTATGATATTTCTATTATCAAAATATTGGTTTTTCAAAAATTCTAGACTTGCAGCATTTAATATTTCAACTTACGTTCTTGCAGGACGCAAGCTGAAATTCAAACCCCAAGTATTTAAGATTGTGACGAAAGGAGAAAAATATCCTCCCTTTGAATTTTTTTTTCTTTCTCCACAGTGTTTTAATGAAGCGTTGGCTACAACTGCATCATAATTCGTCTGCTTCGGGATGAGGATTAAGGAATTTGGAAGGGATCGTAGGGTCAAGAGTCAAGAGGGCTGAAGGGGAATATTTTGATAAAACTCTCAAATCCTTGTTAGTGGTCATTGATAAAATACACTAATTAGATTAAATGTATAATAATGAAACAGTTCAAATATCCCTGGTTACCAATTATAGGCATTTAATGCTAATTCAGAGACAAATTAACGTTGCCCCTTAACCCTTTCCCACATACAATGCATTTGCAGCAGACGACTTTGAAAACATCTAGACAAAACTATAAAAAATTCTATAACTGAAAGAATAATTGTTGAATGGATTTGAAAGTATTGTGGCAAAAGTAGAAATTGCTCATTATGTTTTCAAAAAGTCGTCTGCTGCAGAGACGTCAGAAAGTGTCTGTATGTGGGAAAGGGTTAACCTTTATGCTGACTGAAATGTTTCGTGACACTTTCCCACATTCTGACTCATCTGCAGCAGGCAACTTTTGAACACATCTTGGCAAAAAAAATGTCAAATTGTTATCATTGAAAGTATAATGATTGAAAAGACTTGAAAAAATGTCACCAATTGAATTTTTTTTGACATTTTGCAGTTTTTTCTTTTGTTCACAAAGTTTTAAAAATGTGTCTGCTGCAGATGCGTTGAATAACGTTGAATTACGTCTTCATATGATGCCTTCCATCATTATAACTGTTGCTCTTAAACAGAAATTTAAACTGGATTTCAATCTTAAAAGTCATTATGCAGTATTTTTGATTAAACTATTTTTCAACATAATGACAAAAAAAGAAATTGCTCAAAACAAAACAATTTCTCCTTTTGCCACAATGTTTTCCACTTTTAGTCATAGGTTATCCATTCAATTATAGAGATTTTCTATTTTTTGACAAAATATGTTCAAAGTCGTCTGCTGCAGAATTGTCGTCAGTGTGAAGTAATGGGTTAAAGGGCAAAGCTATGATAACATTGATCTGAGTTATCAAGGCGACTAAGTCAAGTCAATTTGTATTGTGGCAAACCTTGAAGAATGAACTTGTTTGTTTGCCGAGCCCCGGTAGCTCAGTCGATAGCATCCCGGGCTGTCAATCCAGTGGTAGATAGTTTGAATCCCAGCTCGACGAACATTCTTTCTGACGTTTGACAAAAGTCCCTGTGACATGAGTGATTCGTCTTTCACCAATTGGCTAACAGTCTATGTGGAAAAGAAGCCAGTTGCTTGGAATGTATGTTGTGTTGAGTTCTGGTATGAGAAAGCCAGGAAACATATGAGTAGGTCAATTGGCCGCTGCGATATGACTGAACAATTGTTGAAAACGGCATTAAACCCCAATCAACTAATTGTTTGTCTGTATGGTGTTTTACCCTCCTTTCAACAGTTTCTCAGTCATATCACGGCAGTTTCTGGGTAAATTATCAGTACAGCTGGTAACTGAATATCTGCAGGTACCAGGCGCATCAATTGTAATGTTAATTCCGACACCCTGACCGCTAAGCAGGGAAACCTTTACTAGTCTACAATTTTTGAAGTCTTAAAGGCGAAAACCCTTGTCTCCTATTCTTGAGGAGGATGGTCTAAACTGCTATATCACCAAGGTAGTTTGACTAATGAATAAATTAATAAACACACAGAAAATTGGAAGCTTAATTATATGGCAAAACATTTGCATGTGCGACAATAAAGCGAAGGACTAGATAAGGAGGAGTAAACATGTCTTTTCCCCACAATATCTCTCTAATTACTCGATAAAACCCTACAGTGTGGGTACTCAAAAGAATCGTTTCAGTGAGACGATTCTATTGAGTACCCACAACATAGGGTTTAAGTGTCAAATAAGGATTTTAGAACATGAAAAATACCACTTATCTAGATCAGTTCTGATGAAGGCTAAATAAAGAAATTTAAATTTCAAAAATTTAAATCAATAAAATAACTGCTGATTTATTTTTATTATTATATTGAAAATTACCTAATGAAGGCTTATTCATTGCCAAAATGTTGGACACATGAATTTTTGTTTGTTTATTATCTATCCTAAAAAGCTAAATGTAAAGACAATTTACCTTCAGTTTCAGTTTTTGTTTCTTTACATATTCCATGGGACTGCTGGTATAACATTTTTAGATTATTTGCTCAGATTTTAACTTAAAAAATTGAAGACTATGAAAAATCACCAAATGATGAGTATTTGAAAGAAAATTGTCAAGCATGCCTACACTATAACTTTCAATCTGATATAGGTAAAAAGTTGACTAAAAAGGAAATGGCCAAATGTTCCCACTTGGGCATGAGTCAAGAAGATCATTACCGGTATGTACGCATGAAACCCTTTCCCACATGCATACATATCTGAAGGCTTTTGCAGTACACTGTATATGATTTTTGAAAACATTATGGCAAAAGGAGAAATGGCTCATTATGAGCAATTTCTCCATTTGCCATATTTTTTTGAATTCTCAGTCTCTGTTCAATAACTATACCTTCATTTATAAAGATTTTTCATATTTGTTTTCAAGTCAATTCAAATTTGTGTGCTGCAGATTCTTTCCTAGAAAAGCAGGTAAATTTCTTTTCAATGTAATAGACAAATTACTATGCTGTCAAGACCAAAGTTGCAAAAGTTATGTAATTTTTAACTATATTCTGCATCTAAGTGATTTTATATCCCTTCTACATTGACTTTGAGTCACAAGTTTTTTAATCTTTGATTTACTTCCATGTTTTTCAAGTTGGAAGTGATTATCCAATTCCCACTAATAGATGTATTTTGATGCATCTGCAACAGATGGCTTTTTAAAACATAGTGTCAAAAGAAGAAATTGCTCATAATGAACAATTTTCCCTTTTGCCACAATGTATTCAACCTTTTTTTATAATGATTATACTTTAATTTATTAACATCATACATGACAATTATTTTTGCCAACATATTTTTCTTATAACCCTATTCCCAGAAGGCACACAAGAGTTGATGCCTATGCAGCGGATATCGTTTGAAAACATTGGTGGAAAAGAAGAAATTGCTGAAAAAGAGTTATTTCACATTTTTGTGACAATGTTTTAAAACTATAATCCACAAACAAAATATCTGCAGTAGACAACTTTAAAACAGTCCAAACAATCTCTATGAATGAAAGAATAACTAGAACTATCACTGAAGATGATAAATACCCCCAACCCAACACAGCACCTTGACCTACACCATAACTTGATAAGTAAAAGGACCATAACTCTGTAAAAGTGGTTTGTAAGAAATAGGCAGGACAAAATATGGCTTCCGACTGACCAACCGACAGCCCGACACAGTGACTCCTATATAGCCCCTCTTCTTCGAAGAGGGTATAATTATTGAAAAGAGAATAACAATTAAGCAATTTCTCCTTTTGCCATGGTATTATTAGTTGCCTGCTGTAGATGCATTAATTTAGTGCAACTGCAGGTAGGAAAGGGGGGTTAACTTCATCATCAGAAAACCCCTAAATACATAACATCATAACCCTTTCCCTCATATAGACGCTTTCTGATGCCTCTGCAGCAGACAGCTTTTTGAAAACATGGCGACAAAAGAATAAATTGCTCAAAACAAGCGAGTTTTAAACTCATGTTCAATTATTGTACTTTCATTTCAAGGGAGTTTTCAATTTTTATAGGGTATGTTTTCAAAGTCGTCTGTTGAGTCCCGGTAGCTCAGTCGGTAACAACGCGGGCTGTCAATCCAGGGGTTGTGAGTTCGAATCCCGGCTCGGCCAACTTTCTTTCCAATGTTTGACAAAAGTCATTGCGACATGCGTCATTCGTCTTCCACCAATGGGCTTAGTCTATGTGGAAAAGCAGCCAGTTGCTTGTGAAGATTGTTGTGTGGAGAACAGGTGTGCGAAAACCAGGAAACATATTATGAGTAGATGAACTGGCCGCCGTGATATTTCCGAGAAATTATTAAAAACGGTGTTAAACCCAAATAAATCAATCAATCAATCATAGTCGTCTGCTGCAGATTTGCTGTATGTGGGAATTTAGGGTTAAGTCAACTTATTAGAGTCTAACTGAATTGAGACAACATGCCCATGTGGGAAAAACTCACTTCAGGTTCCTCAAGTATAGACACCATCTTAGATTAAAATTGACTGTCAAATTGCAATAATTAGGTATTGTTTCATTCTGAACCATTCATACATCATCATTCAAAACTAGGCAGTATATGACAGCGAAACGATATTTAACTATATACCATTTAAAATATGAATTTCTTTGTCAACTCCTTTTCCCCTCAAACCCTACTCCGTTTTAGCACTTTCCCACCTGTAGACGCATTAATTACTTTGAGGCAATAGCAGCAGACGACTTTTGAAAACATTGTGGCAAAAGGTGATAATTTTCTCCTTTGGCCACAATGTTTTCAACTTCATTTAACAATTAAACTATCTTTGATGGAGATTTTCAGGTTTTTGTCACTATGTTTTCAAAGTGGTCTGCTGCAGATTTGTTGTATGTGGGAAAGACTGTCAAATGAGTTTTGAAACACTGAGGCAATAGGAGAAATTGATGCAGCTACCATGTTTTCTCTTGTTTTGTCACAACTTTTTCTCAATTCTTTGCAAAAAGTATTCTTTCATCTTTAGAAATGTTTCATATGTCTTCCTGAGATGATTTTAAAGTTGTAATCCTCCCATTGCATGGGTTAATCTTTTCCAACATACAAAAAATCTGCAGCAGAAGACTGTGAAATACCTTGGAAAAATTATGGAAAATCTCGATTATTGAATGTATAAATACTGAAAAGACTTGAAAACAAATGTGGCAGTTTTTTTTCCTATTGCCACAATGTTTTGAAAAGACTTTAAGTCGTCTGCTGTAGAGGCTTCAGAAAGAATCTGCATTTATTTAACCCTTACCCATCTGCAGACGCATTTTGAAGCAATAGCAGCAGACGACTTTTGAAAACATTGTGGCCAAAGGCGAAATTGCACATTATGAGCAATTTCTCCTTTGGCCACAATGTTTTCAACTTTATTTAACAATTAAGCTATCTTTTATGGAGATTTTTCTGGTTTTTGTCACCATGTTTTCTAAGTCGTCTACTGCAGATTTGTTGTATGTGGGAAAGGGATAAAGGTTAGTGAAGCAGACTATTTTTAAAATGAAAAACTAAAGTGCAAAATTGCACATTGTGAGAAATTTCTCTTTTTCCCCACAACGTTTGCAAAAGCTAAAACATCAGGAAACCTTTAAATTTTAGAAAAAGATTATAAAAAAATATTGAATACTAAAACATGTAAGATAAACTCAATAACCCTATAGCTATTATTCATAACTTTCAGTCTATTTTCAAAAGTCATCTGTAGTGAATTAATTTAGTTGGCTGTCAAATAATCATGACTGTTTTCAAATAAAAATGTATGATTTGTACACTTCAAACTTGTGGATTTGTTCATTGTTCATGTATCAATCACTTCTGCATGTCAAAATGCATATTCAGGTGTTTGCTGCATCTAATTAACCTTTAAAAACTTGCATTTTAACTTTTAATCGAAAAATAACTGGCGGAAATAATTCTGTTTGACTTTGATTTCAAATTGATGCCCAATGAAGTACTTTCAGACTTTTTTTTTATTGCATAGGAATAAATCTTAAAGCAAGTTTTTGAGTGAAAACCTAAGTTTGATAAGGCCTGAGGCTGCCCACTCAGTCCCAGCGCTTGCTTGCCCTGGTGACCTACCAAACCATTGACATCATCATTCTAATAATCAAGTCTAAATTTTACAACATCAAGAATTGAAAACCCACATACAGACGCTCTCCGACAACTCTGCAGCAGCCATTAACCCTTTCCCTCATATAAACGCTTTCGGACGCCTCTGCAGCAGACAGCTTTTTGAAAACATAGTGACAAAAGAAGAAATTGCACAAAACGTGCAATTTCTCCTTTTGCCACAATGTTTTCTACTTTTAGTCATAGGTCATCCATTCAATTATGGAGATTTTCTATGTTTTGACAAAATACTTTCCAAGTCGTCTGCTGCAGAATTGTTGTATGAGGGAAAGGGTCAAGTTTTGAAAACATTAATGCGAAGACATTCTCCTCATGACAGGAGGTGTTCAAAAGTTACCTGTGACCAACGCCTTTCAGTTCCTCAGACTGCAAGTGAGAAAGGTTTACATATGATATTTTGAGAGTCAATTTGTTTTGGAGGCAATCTCTGGAAATTAAAAAAGACACAAACAAGGAAAATTGGATGTTTACTTTCGATAAAAAGTTAAAACATTGTGTAACCCTTTCCCACATACAACAAATCTGCAGCAGACGACTTATTTTAAATTTATAATCTACAGTGTTTCCATCATTTTGCCTAGTTCGTTTTCAAAGTTGTCTATTTCCAAATTGATGAATGTTGGAATGATCGAGTTAATGCAATTCAATTTAACATTCTATTTATAAATCAATCAGAAAATGTTACCCTGTTGTTTAATCTCTTCTTTCAAACATCACCAGTTTGATTTTGTCCCAGTTTATGCTAATGCTATCATGTACAATTAACATTTTAGATAAAAATATTTATGAGAACATTCAAACTGAGTATGTAAACTGAAATAAAGATAAAAACACTGGTTTTATCAACAATTTCTGACCTTTAATAACACATTTACTAAGTTACTTACATATCTCAAAACGAAACATTCCCCAAATAATGGAGTGAAAAGAATCCCTGGGAAGTGGCCAATTTTAGAATGGGGGACATATCAAGATTAATAAACACAAATTTATATGACTGATGCTAAATATCGTGGTTTCTATGGAAATTCAAAACTTAACTGGTAACCATTTAACCCTTTTCCACACACAGACGCTTTCTGACGCCTCAGCAGCAGACAACTTTTGATTGATTTATTTATTGGGGTTTTACGCCGCTTTCAACATAATTTCAGTTATATCACAGCGACAGTTCACTTATTCATGATCCCTGGGTAAACAAACCAGTACTAGGCTAGGAAATGAGCTTTGCCCAAGGGCACTCCACCATGACCGTAGTGCTGCGACTAGGGATCGAACCCGCGACACCCGGTTTTGAAATCCCTGATGTTAATCACTCGACCACAGCGGATTCCTACAACCTTTGAGAACAATGATGATCAATTTCTCATTTTGCCCACAATGTTTTCAACTCTATTAAAGAATTTACCTTGCATTAATAGTTTCCATATCTTTTAGCTACAACTGGTTTCGATGTCGTAGGGTACGAAGATGATAGAGAAATATCCTATATAATAACATGTTTTTGAGTGGATTATTGAAAAATAATGATGGGTTATACCCTAATAAACTCATTGTTTTAACCCTTTCCCTCATACGACAATTCTGCAGCAGACGACTTTGAACGTAGTTTGTCAATACATAGAAAATCTCTAAAATTGAATGGATAACCTATGACTAAAAGTGGAAAACATTTTGGCAAAAGGAGAAATTGCACGTTTTGTGCAATTTCTTATTTTGTCACTATGTTTTCAAAAAGTCGTCTGCTGCAGAGGCGTCTGAAAGCGTTTAAATGAGGGAAAGGGTTAATCAGACGTCTTCAAAAACATCTGAATGAAAATATGGTAAACCTCTATAAATGAAAGTTTAATCATTGAATAAAGTTGAAAACGTTGTGACAAAAGCAGAAATTGCTCATCATATGAGTTAATTACTTCTTTAGCCACTATGTTTTCAAAAGTAGTCTGCTGCAGAGGTGTCAGGAAGCAGCGTAAGTGGGAAAAGGTTAACACTTTCTAACGTACAACAAATCTGAAGCAGACGACTTTGAAAACATAGTGACAAAAACCTGACAAATCTCCATAAAAGATAGCTTAATTGTTAAATGAAGTTAAAATCATCGTGGGAAAGGGTTTAACTAAAGCCCTTATTATTTCTGATTGGGTTGTTGCAAAAACCCTATGTTGTTATTATACAATGCCTGTGCTCATATAATTAGGCTTTGAGATGTTTTAATGAAAAGCCACTGTTGCTATTTAATTCAAAATACTTCAATAGTTAAATTCACTGAATCATTTGAAAAGTCAATAACAAGACGGTTTTCTGAAACACTCAAAAATTCATAAGCACATTTCAATGGCCCTTTTCAATAGCAACCCTTTTCTGTCACAGTTACTAAAGTCTCATGTAACATGCTTTTCAGTGCATTTTTGAGAAACATCATTGGATTTTATCCAGACAAATCCATGTTTCAAACACCATGTTTACCACCCTTTCCTCCAACCTTCAGATGCGCTTTGAAGCATCGGTTACAGCAGACACCTTTGGAAAACATTTTGACAAAAGTAGAAATTGTTCAATAAAAGCAATTTCTCCTTTTGTCACAATGCTTTCAACTCTTTAAAACAATTATACTGTCATTTATAGAGATCTTTGAGCTTATGTTCAAAGAAGTCTAAGTTTGTTGTTCACATGGGAAAGGAATATATAATCAAGCGGGTTTTTTACTCGTCTTTATCAAGTCTATCAATGTCATCAGTAAGAAGTACGAGACAACAACAACAATTGAGTGGCACACTGCTTATACCAACCTTAACCGCCCTTTCCATCAAACAACAAATCTGCAGCAGACGACTTTGGAAACATCCAGACAAAAACACGGAAAGGCTCTATAAATGTAGGTATTAATTACTAAAAGGAGTTGAAAACATTGTGACAAAAGAAGAAATTGCTTGTTTTGAGCAATTTCTTCTTTTGTCACAATGTTGTCGAGCGACCTGTAGAGATCTGTATTTGGAAAAGGTTTAACTCTCTCTCACATACAAATGTGTTCTGAAACCTCTGCAGCAGACAATTTTTGAAAATATTTTGAGCAACTTCAATTTCAAATGTCACAATGTTTTTAACTTTATTCAATATTTTTTCTTTCATTTAAATAAGAGTAAAATCAAGCCATTTCAGTAGAGCACATTTCCCATTAAGATTCTTTAGGATTGAGGGGCAGTCTTAGTCAGGCCTGTTTTCCACATGTAATAATTATGATAATTGTTTGGCTTTCACACAGCACCAATCCATTTGTTTGTTTAGATGGAAGATCAAGAGCTGGGTTTAGACCTTGAAATAAGCTGTAAGATAAAAAATTGAGTAAATACGGGGAAATATAAAGGGCCAAGGATAATATATGCAGAAGAGTTGCTAGGTTGCTAGGCAAAATCTGGGTAAATTCACTCGGATAGACAGACACTGCTCAAAAGGGGTATAACTTGATACTGGTAACCTCAAACGCTATTTGTAATCTCTTTTCTGCATAAAATTGAAGTGCTTTTTAACTGTTGATATCTGCATTTTTTTTCTTCAAAATAATAATTCATGATCAGACTACATATTTTCGGACATTCTATTGATTGATTGGGGTTTAACGCCGTTTTTAGCAACTTCTCAGTCATATCACGGCGGACAGTTCACCTACTCATATAATTCCTGGTTTTCACACACCAGTACTCCACACAACAATCTTCCCAAGCAACTAGCTGCTTTTCCACATAGACTTAGCCTATTGGTTGAAGACGAATGATGCATATCCCAATGACTTTTGTCAAACGTCAGAAAGAAAGTTGACCGAGCCGGGATTCGAACTCACAAACCCTGGATTGACAGCCCGCGTCGTTACCAACTGAGCTACCGTGACTTGACTTCGGACATTCTAAAAATGACATACAATACCACATAACAGTCGCTAGAAAACCTGAATCTTTGTAGGTTTTACTTTTCAAAATTTCTGCTAAAAATACACAAAAAGTCATCTAAATCACACACATTAGAGTTAAAAAGAAGCCATTTTCAAGTGCATGCAAGGACAGTTTATTATAATTCAAGAATACGCTGGGTTTTGTCTAAATCACGTTTAACCCTTTCCCTCATACGACAATTCTGCGGCAGACGACTTTGAACGTATTTTGTCAAAACATAGAAATTCTCCATAATTGAATGGATAACATATGACAAAGAGTGGAAAACATTATGGCAAAAGGAGAAATTGCATGTTTTGTGCAATTTCTTCTTTTGTCACTATGTTTTCAAAAGCCGTCTGCTGCAGAGGCGTCAGAAAGTGTCTATATGAGGGCAAGGGTTAAGTCTTTATTTTAACACTTCCCTAAATGCTGACACATTTTGATAAATTATGCAGCAGATCCATGCCTTTTGTAAACATTGTGACAAAATGAGACTATATAGTAAAAGGTCATCCAATGTCTCATTTGAAGGCCTGCTGCTAGTCTGTTATTGTTCCTACGTTCAGACACATTTTGATGCATATGCAGCAGACGGCTATTGAAAATATTGTGGCATAAGGAGAAATTGCTCATAACACTTTTAATTTAAGAAGATTTTCCTTAGTTTAGCTTTGGATGTTTTCAAAGATGTCTGATTTGTTGTATGTGGGATAGGGTTAAACCTGTGACACTGTCTTTTGTTTTTGTTTTCAGAATAAATGCAGAGGGTGATCTCTCATAATAGAATAATATAACCCTTTCCCACAATGGCACAATACTACAAATCTGCAGTGGACGACTTTGAAGAGATTGGAGCACAAATGTGAAATATCTCCATAAAGTGAAATTTAATAAAAGAAAAAGTTGAAAACATTTTAACAAAAAGAGAAATTTCTCATAATTAGTAATTTCTTCTTTTGCCACAATGTTTTCAAAAGTCGTCTGCTGTAGATGCATCAGAAAATGTGCTAGGTTTACAGAGCAATACTTTTTCACAAGCTTAATCTTGTCCCGTAACATGAGACATGTTGTGGGTTGTCCTGACAACATGTATTAACTAAGACTGGCCCAGTGTGCTAGATCAATATACTTTAATAAATCTTTTATTGGTGATCTACCTGTAAAAAAATGTAGAAAAATATACTTATCTAAGGATTAAAACTATTTGTAACTTCTGCATGTTTTAGGACTTTGCCAAATTCAAAGGCAAATGGCCAAAAGTTATTTTTTAAAGATTTGCAAAAAATTAAATTATGCTTTTCTGAAACCATGTAAAACATTGTATTAAATTAACAACTATTACTGCTGCTCATAAATTTTGTATTTGGCATTTAACCCTTTCCCACTTGCAGACGCATTCTGATGAATCCGCGGCAGATGACTTTTGAAAACATTGTAACAAAAGGAGAAATTGCTCAAAACGAGCAATTTCACCTTTTTCATCTATTGTAATGTTTTCAACTTTTTTCAGTAATTATACTCTCATTTTCAGAGATTTTCCATGATTATTTTCAAGGTCACCTGCTGCAGATTTTTTGTATGTGGGAAAAGGTTAACCCTTTCCCTCATACGACAATTCTGCAGCAGACGACTTTGAACGTATTTTGTCAAAACATAGAAAATCTCCATAATTCAATGGATAACCTATGACAAAAAGTGGAAAACATTGTGGCAAAAGGAGAAATTGCACGTTTTGTGCAATTTCTTCTTTTGTCACTATGTTTTCAAAACGCCGTCTGCTGCAGAGGCGTCAGAAAGCGTCTATATGAGGGAAAGGGTTAAAGTTTACTATTCCCATAATCCCTTGGTCTCCTTCAAAAGAAAAGGAGGAATCGTGGAGAAAAGGATTAAAGCTAAACTGTAATATTCTACAAAAAAAAATATATCGATAAAAATATACATAAAGGAGATTACGATAAATCGTTAAAGATTTTCACGTAACACTTTTGCTTAAATTCTTAACTATACAGCAAAAATAACTAATGAGTTATTAGTTAGATCTTATATCCACATTGAAGTCAATAATACCATGTTAATAAATTAATCATTTACCTGATATAGACAATTTCATTTTTTTTTTTAGCAGACAACTTTTGAAAACATTGTGGGAAAACTGATCATTTTCAGTAATTTCAGATTATGATCAACTCTGAATCGTTCACATACTGATAAATGTTACTACATGTATATGTTATTTTCTGACATGCTGTCATCAAAATTGTTGGTTTTAACCCTTTCTTACATACAAGAAATATGCAGCAGACGACTTTAAAAACATTTTTGCTAAAACATGAAAGAATACTAATTAAAAAGAGTTAAAAACATTGTGGCAAAAGGAGAAATTGCTGATTATGACCAATTTCTCCTTTTGCCACACTTTTCCAAAAGTAGTCTGCTGCAGAGGTGATAGAAGGGTTTGTATATGGGAAAGGGGTAAAAAAAAATCCTCATTTGACATTTAACATGATCTAAGCCCTAAAGAATGGTTTGATTGATTGATTGGGGTTTAACGCCGTTTTTTAACAATTTCTCAGTTATATCACGGCGGCCAGTTCACCTATTCATGCATTTCCTGGTTTTCTCACACCGGTACTCCACACAACAATCTTCCCAAGCAACTGGCTGCTTTTCCACATAGACTTAGCCCATTGGTGGAAGACGAATGACGCATGTCGCATTGACTTTTGTCAATCGTCGGAAAGTAAGTTGGCCGAGCCGGGATTCGAACTCACAACCCCTGGATTGAAAGCCTGCGTCGCTTCCAACTGAGCTACCGGGGCTCGGCCTAAAGAATGGTCATAGTAAGACTGAGAACTCAGTCGAGGTTTAACCCTTTCCCTCATATAGACGCTTTCTGACTCCTCTGCAGCAGACGGCTTTTTGAAAACATAGTGGCAAAAGAAGAAATTGCACAAAACGTGCAATTTCTCCTTTTGCCACAATGTTTTCCACTTTTTGTCATAGGTTATCCCTTTCCCACATACAACAAATCTGCAGCAGAAGACTTTGAAAACAGCTCAACACTAACATGGAAAATCTCCAAAAATGATGACACACTTATTGAAAAGAGTTGAAAACATTGTTTTTGTTTTGTATTATTGGGGTTTTACGCCGCTTTCAACATTATTTCAGTTATATCACGGCGACAGTTCACTTATTCATGATCCCTGGGTAAACAAACCAGTTCTATGCTAGAAAATGTGCCTTGCCCAAGACTGTCGTGCCGCGACTGGGGATCGAACCCGGGATACCCAGTTTCAAATCACCAACGCTAACCACTCAAGCACGGCAGATTCCTGATGAAAACATTGTGTCTAAAGGAGAAATTGCTTGTTTTAAGCAATTTCTTCTTTTGTCACAATGTTTTCAAAAGTCCCCTGCCGCACGCAGAAAGCGTTTATATGTAGGATAGGGTTAAAATAGTAACAACTTCTTTTCCACATACAACATTATATTACAACAAAAATCACATCAGTCTGGGAAATTAGCAGTGAATGGCCGGTAACTTTTGGTTCCGCCCAGTGAAAAATGGGCCAGTGTCCTTCAGTGTATTTTTCATGTACTACATGTATATAACATAACCAATCATTTAGACTTTTCGATTCAGTGAATTTTAACAGTTTATTTCAATGACTGCCACATACAAATGCTCTCTGACCCTTCTGCAGCAGACAAACTTTTGAAAACACTGAAACAAAAGGAGAAATTTCTCATAATGAGCAATTTCGGATTTTGCAACAATGTATTCAACTAAGTTTATTCTAAAGACTTCAAAGTCGTTTGCCACGGATTGGCTGTATGTGGGAAAGGGTAAAAGGGAGGGATAAAAGGAAGAGGTCAGACTGTCAGTGATCAATTTTATAAAATAAATAAAAAAGTAATATGGAGAAGATCAGAAAAATGATCGGATCAATACATTTACCCAGGTGACCGATTGATTTTGGGTATATATTGAACACACCAGACTATAACTCTACTTCCATGGGGATGTTTGGCTTTCAATCCTTTCCCTCAAGCAGACAACTTCTTCAGGCATCTCTTCAGGAGATGGCTCTTTAAAACTGTGTGGGTTAACCCTTTCCCACTTATAGACACTTTCTGACGCATATATATGCAGCAGACGACTTTTGAAATCATTGTAGCAAAAGGGGAAATTGCTCATAATGAGCAATTTCTCCATTTGCCACAATAATTTAAATTGTATTCAATAATCAAACTATCATTTTAAATGATTCATTTATAGAGATGTCTTTATTTTGGACTTGGTAATTTCAATGTCAGCTGCTGCAGATTTATTCTATGTGGTAAAGAGTTAAAGAGCCATTGCTCAAAATCAAAATGGGCAATTTCTCCTACAATATAAGTTTCAACATCATACAAACACATTGCTCCATAATACTAATTTTGCTGATAATAATGCAGCAGACAACTTTCTGGCACCTCTTCAGTGAGTTCAGTCTTGAGCAAATATGGTCTCAAAATCTAAAAGGACAATTTCTCCATCAGATTGCTTCAAAATTCAAAATTACCTACTGCTATAATATTTTACTCATTATGCTCTCAAAGCAGACGGGGTTAGAACTATTTTTTTGATAATGATACATATTCATTTAAAGGCATTATCTATATCAGGAAGTTTTCAGAATTTTTTTTAACCCATTTCCACTTTTGGACGCTTTCGACGCCTCTGCGGCAGAAGCTCTTTGAAAACATTGAGAAAAAAGAATAAATTGCTCAAACTATGTTTTCAAATCTTTGTCAGTTATAAAATCTTCATTTTTCAGAGATTTTCTGTGTTTTTGTCTAGATGTTTTCAAAGTCAACTGCTGCAGATTTGTTGTATGTGGGAAAAGGTTAACCCTTTCCCTCATCGGATATGACAATTCTGCAGCAGACGACTTTGAACATATTTTGTCAAAACATAGAAAATCTCTTTAATTGAATGGATAACTTATGACTAAAAGTGGAAAACCTTGTGGCAAAAGGAGAAATTGGTTTTGTGCAATTTCTTCTTCTGTCACTATGTTTTCAAAAAGCCGTCAGAGGCGTAGAAGACTGTAGAGGCGTCAGAAAGCGTCTATATGAGGGAAAGGGTTAAATGAGAAAGGGTTACTATATATTGAGTGTTTAGTTATAGTCAGTATGTTGATTGTTAAATGTTAGCATGAATGAAATCAATTTATAAAATAAAAAAACATCTACATAATGAAAGGCTAAGGTTTATCCGTTTACCCTTTACTCTTACAAATGTATCTCAAAGCTTAGAATGAAGGTTAGATTTCAAACTTTATATTAAAAGTCATTTAAATGTTTTACTTTTATCAAAAAAAAATCAAGACTTTCTAAATGCTTTCTGAAAGTTATTGATTTATATATATGTTTTTTTGCACTGCTTTCAACAGTATTTCAGTCATATCACTGAATTTCTTTTGTTAAATTACCAATACTGCTAGTATTCATATAAGCTTATCCTGAAACCAGCCCATCAGTAGTAATGCTAACCATACAACCCTGAACATCAAGGAGAGAAATAACTGCTACCAGAGGACTAGATTAAAGGGAGTGAACAGGTCTTTTCCCCACAACATTTCTCTTACTACTCTACCAAATCCTTTGTTGTGGGTACTCAAAGGAATCGTCTCACTGAGACGATTCTTTTGAGTACCCACAACATAGGGTTTGAATGTCAAATACAGATTTTAGAACATGAAAAGTACCCCTTTAATCTAGAGCTCTGCTGCTATCACTTTAAATGCCTCCTTCTTTCAAGGCAAATGCTCTTACCACTATACCACCAAGGCAGTCTAAAATTAGTGAAAAACAATTTATTTATTTATTTATTTATTGGGGTTTTACGCCGCTTTTAGTGAAAAGCAAAGAGAAAGCTCAATCAAAGCAATCTATTGTTTAATCTCATATATATAGAAGAATTTGAAAATCTTTGCAGCAGGTAACTTTTGTAAACCTTTCAGGAAAAGCTAAAAAAAATCCTTAATATATACATAAATTTACTGTCTATGTTTTCCAGAACATTTTTGTTTCTGTATCAAAATTTAACTTTCAATATTTTCTAATTACAATTTTTTTCTTGTAGAATCAAAACTTAACCCTTTCCCACATACAACAAATCTTCACAAGACATTATTAAAAAAAAAAAGTACAGGAAAGTTCTATAATTGAGTATATAATTTTTTAATAGGAAAGTTGTCTGCTTCAGTTATGATAAAATGGATCTGCATGTGAGAATGGGTCAATTTACCAGATAGAGTTACAAGTAGAAATGACCCAATAGATCTAGATCTGCAATTACCCTTACCTACATACTTAACCCTTTCCCTCATATAGACGCTTTCTGACGCCTCTGCAGCAGACAGCTTTTTGAAAACATAGTGACAAAAGAAGAAATTGCACAAAACATGCAATTTCTCCTTTTTCCACAATGTTTTCCACTCTTTGCCATAGGTTATCCATTCAATTATGGAAATTTTCTATGTTTCAACAAAATATGTTCAAAGTCTTCTGCTGCAGAATTGTCAAAGGGGAAAGGGTTAAAATCCGCAGCAGACAATTTTACACAAAATCTAAACATAATTGTGAAAAATCTCTTTAAATGAAAGTATAATTATTTGCATTTTATAACCATGTTTATCCATTCGGTCATTACCATTTATTGTAAATGCGTTTGTGCCAATAAAATATTGTCTATATTGTCTATTATTAAATAGAGTTGAAAACATTGTGGTAAAAAGAGAAGTTCTTCCTCGACTTGCACAATTTCTTCTATTGCAATAATGTTTTCAAATGTTGTATGTCGCAGATGCAACTTAAAATAAATCAAATATAACTCTCACCTTAAAATTTCTCAAGTTAAAACAGAAACATATATGTCTCTGGTTAAAAGTATAGATCCAGTTTTGATATTATTTTATTGAATATTGACACTTTGATTGATAAATATAACATAATAAATTGAATTTGTAATAAAATAAACATATATTTGAAACACTTTTATCTTTCATGTACAAATCGTCTACTTGGGGATAGTTTTGTGAACTTTGGAGTTTGATATCAATTCACTGATAAAGATCTTACACAAAGTAAATCTCCAAATTAATTATAAAAATCTATTAGCTTAATAAATATAAATTAAGTCAAACCTCAAAACAAGTGAAGCATCTCCTATGTTGTTCTTGTTAAATTTCTTCGAATCAAACGAAAAAATGAAACAACCGTTGAATCCGAAACGTGCATGCCTCTACAAGTTATTGCAACTTTTTCCAATTTTGGTTGAAAAACTCGGAAAACCTCCAAAGTCGACCGGTGAACACGCCCACTTTTAACCCAACCAACTCATTTAAAATTCAATGACATGCTAAGATATCGACTTATATGCATTTGAAATACATTTAAAAACGTTTTCCAAAAATATAAAACATGAACACTTTTTATGCAAAAAACTTTAGAAAAACTCCAAACTTTACCTGAGTCGGCCACTACTCTACACAGTTTTAGATGGTCCTCGAGAAGTTACGGGAATTAGCGAGATATCAACAATTGCTTAAAAAGTCCGATATTTGATAAGTTAGTCTAGAACAAAGTTACTCTAATTCTTGAAAAATTCTATATTAAACTTCTGAAAGTAATGTCATTCAAACTGAATCACATTTCGACCCAGAACAGGAAATATGGACCTCCCCTATAAACCGTATCCCTAGCAACAATCCGCCATTTTTTGTAAATAACCTGCTCGTGCGACAACCAAAACAAGTGCGAGTAATCGTTCAAAAATGTCTGATGTAGAAGGAGAGGAAACTTTTGGTGAGACCGAGGATACTGAAGATCAGCAGACAGCTGAGGAGGGAGGAGAGGAAGAGGATGATGCTGAAGAACAGACTCAGGAAGAAGGAGATGAAGAGCAGCAGGAGGAAGAAGAACAAGAACCCGAGGAAGAAGAAGAGGTGGGTGGGGTATTGTTGTATATTTTTGTTTGCATTTTCTCAAGTTTTAGCTGATGATAATGATATCAGACGTTACTTTTTTCATCCTAAGAGATTATTTGAGTTAATTCAAAACCCAACAAATATATAGTTTGTTCTGCGTTTATAGGGTTTTCAAAACAAAGTTGTCTCCAACTTATTTTTAGGTTGAGGGCAATCAACATGGCTTTTAGTATGTCATTTTGTTAAAGAAGAAATTTTTCTACCAATTTATCAGAAATATTAATGTTTGTTTACAGTTCATAAATATAAATTGTTGTTTAGCTCAACATTTTCCCATTCAGACACATTTGACTCATCTATAGAAGTCAATTTTTGATAAATTAAAAAGCAAAAGAGTTTCCAATTTGATTCAATAATTTTGTTTCATTTAAGAATATTCTCCATATTTTTGCCGAGATGTTTCGAAAGTATTCTGCTACAGCTTGAATGTATGTGTGATAAGATTATCTGTAAGAACACTTACCTAGTATATGAGAAGTATATGATAGGTTTTGAATTCATTCAATGTATCATACAGGTCCGTGTTCTCAAACAGTACCTATTCTAAAACCTTTAGTTCAAGGACTGTTTATATATTTCTAAAAACGCATTATACGTAATAAATTTTATGTGAACCGGTGCTTTCTTTACTTACACATAAATTGTTGAATTTATTTGTCAGTATTTATTGGTTTTTAACTTGAATTTATAAGTATTCCCATGAGCCGTGATAAATGGTAAAAGGTTCGAGAACCGGTGTTCCATGCTACATGGCACACTCTGAAACATTGTTGTACATGGTGACTGTATAAGCTTATGGTGAGGCACAAACAAGTTCACATAAACCAGATCTTATGAAACGGCTTTAAAAAAAAAATGAATGAAAGGGTTTGACCAAAAAAACGTAGTTAGTATTTTCACAAGTTGAAACAAGGGGTCAGATAAAACAAACATATCTTTATTGTCAGCCTGTAGTTGAAAAAATTAATTGACCATGTACTTGTAAGCGTAAATTAAATGACCACATAAATGCATGTACAGTTCTTGGTCCCGTGCACTTGAAATAAGTAGACTCTGCAACTCTGTGAATGTTTGTATTGCCCAGTCTATCTATTTAATTAAACTCACAAACATTCATGAAAGAACATGCAGTTGATTGAATGATGTATTCAGACTCCTCAGTCAATTAATGTTCACAATATGATCAGAAAGACTTATAAGAATTATGAATTTATGCTTGCATGCTCTTTTAACAGAAAGTTCCAGAGGTCAGCCTTTCAGAAGAGATGATAGCAAACTGTCTATCACTGTTGTGTAAGACTGGAGATGGTTTATCTCATGCCTATGTTCGCCTAGATATCAAAGAAAAGTAAGTATATTTGTTTCAACCCCTTCCACTGATATAGAAAACTTTTGCTGCCTCTGTTGCTATGCTGGAGATCTTTTTAACCCTTTCCCATCTACAAACGCAGTTTGACGAATCTGCAGCAGATTTTTTGTGTGAGAAAAAGGGTTAAACATTGTTGAAAAATATAAATGTGTTCATACCTTAACATTGCATATTTTTCCCAGATAACTTCATTGCAAATGACTCTAAGAATGTCATATAAAGTAAACTGTTAAAGAACAAGTCTCTTAATGGGTAAGCCAATAGAGGCCTCTATGTCTGTGCATGCTTGAATGCTATGACCTTGTCACCTTTATTGCTCTGATGGCAACCTGTTGCCTGATGTTCTTTAATTACTCATACAGAAAGTTAAGATTTGGATCCTTTTGTTTCTGTATAGACTTCTACGCTATTTCATCATGGGACAGTTCAGCGTTCACAGACAATATATTTCTATCATATAGCTAGAAACCTTTTTAGCTTACCTTAGCACAATTGCTGAAGGTGAATTATTGTGATCACCCACTGACTGGCGTCCTGCATGTGTCTGTCAACATCTTCTCCTCAATAACAAGTGGGTCAATTGAGATGAAACCTTCACAGCAAGCTTCCTGTCAATGTCCTCACCAAAATTCCTTCAAATGTTTGTGATCAATGCAGAATTCTGGTTTCTATGGCAATCAAAGAAAAAGCTTTGAAAATGTTCTCCTCCAAAACCAGTTGGACGATTTTCAAATGATTTTGTAGAAATGATCCTTGGGTGATGATTTCTAAAGCCATTTTGATTGGTTGAAATCATGGCCACCAAGTGGCGGCGCTGGTTTTCCTTATATGGCTATAGTAACAACTTTAAAATTATTCACCTCCAAAAGTGTTTGACTGATTTGCAAATAATTTTGTATAAACGTTCCATGGGTGATCATCTAAAACATTGCTTCAAGCCATGTTGATTGGTCAAACAACAAAATGAGTTATTGTTTTTAGGCATTACAAATCATATTGCATAGTTGAGTCAACCAATCCCTCTTGTTTTAATGATACAAGGGAAGTAATTCAGTCATTATGCAGGTGTATTAACTGCTTACCTGAAGTGACCATTTTTAGCTCGACTATTCGAAGAATATGAGAGCTTTACTACTCGCCCCGGCGTCGGCGTCTCCGTCTCCGTCTCGGTCGGCGTCCGGTTAAAGTTTTAGGGCAAGTTGGGATTTTCATTCATAAGTATTTGTGCTAGGGCTTTAATATTTGGAATATAGTTACATCTTATACCTTTCTTCACATTGAATGCTAAAGATGCTGAGTGTGACCTTCTTTTTGGGAAAAAAAAACATGATTTTCGGGGGTTAAAGTTTTAGGGCAAGTTGGATTTTTTTTTTTTTTTTTTTTTCTCAATAAGTACTTGTGCTAGGGCTTTCATATTTGGAATATAATTACATCTAATACCTTTCTTTATATTGTATGCTGAAGATTCTGAGTTTTACCTTCTTTTTGGGGTAAAAGACATGATTTTGGGTGGTTAAAGTTTTAGGGCAAGTTGGCATTTTCATTTAATTTTTTAATTTTTCTCTATAAGAATTTGTGCTAGGGCTTTAATATTTAGAATATAGTTACATCTTATACCTTTCTTCACATTGAATGCTGAAGATGCTGAGTGTGACCTTCTTTTTGGGGTAAAAAACATGATTTTCGGTGGTTAAAGTTTTGGGGCAAGTAGGATTTTATTTTATTTTTTTAACTTTTTCTGAATAAGTACTTGTGCTAGGGCTTTCATATTTGGAAAATAATTACATTTAATACATTTCTTCATATTATATGCTGAAGATGCTGAGTGTGACCTTCTGTTTGCGGTAAAACACATGCTTTTGGGTGGTTAAAGTTTTAGGGCAAGTTGGCTTTTTCATTTAATTTTCGAATTTTTCTAAATAAGTACTTGTGTTAGGGCTTCCATATTTGGAACATAATTACATGTAATACCTTTCTTCACATTGTATGTTGAAGATGCTGAGTGTGACTTTTAGGGGGTAAAAAACATGATTTTTGTTTGATTTTGAGAATTTTAGATAAATTCTTCATTTTTGGTTACATTTCTTTCTAATTGTGATCATTTATTTATCAAATATAATTCTTCAACATATCAAACGGGTTTTGCATGGTGTCAAACATTAGGAAAACCTTTTTTTAAGGTTTTGCTAATTTTGGACTCGGTCAGTTTTAACATTTGCGTTTAGCTCAACGTTAAAGTTACATCATTCAAATCACTTCATACTTCACATATTTGTTAAGGACCATCGTACAATTAGGTTAGATAACTCCATTGTATCCTAAATATGGAGTAATGGCCCTTGATTGACTTAGGAAATTTTATTTAAATGTATGTATATCTATTCAGTTGCTTTTACATATAGAGTATATAATATGATTTAATAGTACTTAAGTGCAATATAATGAAATAGTGCTTTATGTGAATAAGCGGCATGTAGTCGAGCGCGCTGTCCTCCGACATCTCTTGTTTTAACTTTTTCTGAATAAGTACTTGTGCTAGGGCTTTCATATTTGGAAAATAATTACATTTAATACATTTCTTCATATTATATGCTGAAGATGCTGAGTGTGACCTTCTGTTTGCGGTAAAATACATGCTTTTGGGTGGTTAAAGTTTTAGGGCAAGTTGGCTTTTTCATTTAATTTTCTAATTTTTCTAAGTAAGTACTTGTGTTAGGGCTTCCATATTTGGAATATAATTACATGTTATACCTTTCTTCACATTGTATGTTGAAGATGCTGAGTGTGACTTTTAGGGGGTAAAAAACTTTAGATAAATTCTTAATTTTTGGTTACATTTCTTTCTAATTGTGATCATTTATTTATCAAATATAATTTTTCAACATATCAAACGGGTTTTGCATGGTGTCAAACATTAGGAAAACCTTTTTTCAAGGTTTTGCTAATTTTGGACTCGGTCAGTTTTAACATTTGTGTTTAGCTCAACGTTAAAGTTACATCATTCAAATCACTTCATACTTCACATATTTGTTAAGGACCATCATACAATTAGGTTAGATAACTCCATTGTATCCTAAATATGGAGTAATGGCCCTTGATTGACTTAGGAAATTTTATTTTTAAATTATATTTAAATGTATGTATATCTATTCAGTTGCTTTTACATATAGAGTATATAATATGATTTAATAGTACTTAAGTGCAATATAATGATTTTTTCCATTGCCTCTCACCTCTGATCTATGTGAGAAAGTAGTCAGTGGCTTCGAAAGAATGTTGTGTAAGTACTGGTGTGGGAAAGCCAGGAAAACATGGGTAGGTGCACTGACCGCCGTGATATGACCAAAGCTGTTGAAAGCGGCGTTAAACTCCAAACAAACAAAACAAAAACAAAAGCAATATAATGAAATAGTGCTTTATGTGAATAAGCGGCATGTAGTCGAGCGCGCTGTCCTCCGACAGCTCTTGTTTAGAGTCTACTAAAGTGGTCTTAAAATACCTTGTAACTTCTTTAAAATGACAGTGATGAAAATGAGAACAGTTTTCATAATAATATTAAATCTTGTCTACTGCAAATGGGTCTATATATAGAGTGAAAAATCAATATCAACTGCAAAAATTGTACTTGCATTTATCAACAGACACATAGACACCTTCTGACGCCCCTGCAGCAGACGTTTTTTAAGCGCAATGTGGCTAAAGGAGAAATTGCTCATAATGAGCAATTTCTCCTTTTGTCACAATGTTTTCAACTGTATTCAATAATGAAAATTTCATTTATAGAGGTTTAAACCAGATGTTTTCAAAGTCATCTGCTGCAGATCTTGTCTGTGGAAAATGATTAACATACACTTTTCTACTTATTTCATTCTTTCAGGGAACTCACCAATATAAGTCTTCTAAAATCGTTCATTCATTTACGATATGTGGACGTGAGTAAAAACAATTTGAAGGACATTACACCTCTTAGTGCCCTCACACATATGTTGACTTTAAAAGCAGAGGAAAACCTCCTAACAAGTGCAAAACTTGAAGAAATGCCGTTTTTGCAGTCTGCGAGTTTTAACAGCAACAAAATCACTTCTACAGAAGGTGTGAACCACCCCATGTTGGAGCACCTCTCTCTGAACAGTAAGTTAAGCAAAGAATATTGACCCATTCCTACATAAAAATGCTTTCTGGACGTCTTTTGAAGATATTGTGGCATTCGACACATTGTTTCAACTTGATTCAATTATTACTTTCATTAAAAGATATTTTTGTTTGTATGTTTTCAAAGTCATCTGCTGCAGAGTGGTATGAAGGAAAAGGTTAAATGTTTATCTGATTTGATACTTTTAGCCTTTTCCCACATACAGACGCATTTCTAAGCATTTGCAGCAGACAACTATATTTTTACCAGATATTTTCAAAGTCGTTTGTAGGAAATTTGTTGTATATGGGAAAGGGTTAAGTAATCTACTTCATTCAATGAATTTGTTGATTGTCTTGGTAGTAGAGTGCATTGGTTAGAATGTCGAGATTGTGAACACTGGGTACCATTCAAGGTAGGGTCATACAGAAGACTTTAAACATAATGGTTGTGGCTTTCCTCCTTGACGCTCACGGTTTTAGGGCTACAGAAGCAATATGACTGACATGCTGGTGTCAGGATACACTTACCAATAGTACTGGTAATAACCAAGGAAAAATATGATATTATTAATGAAAGAATTTGAAAGCTGCCATACAAAGATACAAAGGAACATATAATAGTGATACAGAGTATCGTTGGTGTTGTTCAAGAGCATCCACCTCAGGTGGGGGAGGTCACAGGTTTTTATTCCCTGCTGGATTCATACGAAAGACTTAAAAAAGGGTATTAATGTCTTTCCCTCCTTTGTGCTTATGATTAAGGGGAAGGCATAATGACTGGCTTGCTGGTGTCAATATAAATGGATCAGAAATAACTTATCAAGGAAACTCTGTGATATAACTGGAAATAAAAAAAAAGATCAAAGCGGTGTAAAACACTATACAAACAAATCAGTTTAGTAATTCATTAGTGATTAAGTGCATATTATGCAAGCCAGTGATGAGTCCTTTATTTAAACAATGTAGCAGCATTTCTGATTTCTCATACAAATGTAAGTGCAATGAGAATTGCTGTTACAATGTTTTCCAAAGACAGATCCGTTCTAGGAAATGGTTCAAGCTAAGGGAAATATTTGAGTTATATCGCATGCTCCTTTTATCGTGAGGCCACTGAATTATGTATCTACTGACTGTTTTCTTTACATTTTCCAACAGACAACGAAATCACTAAAGTGACAGGACTGGATTCCAACAAGCTGTCCAAACTTCACACCTTGGAACTGAGAGGGAATAAACTAAGCACATCAGATGGTATCGATCTACCTAACCTGAAAAATCTATTTCTAGTAAGTCCAGAGGTCCAGATAAATAGGTGTATACAGCTCTTTTCCCCACACTATCTCTCTTATTATCCTATGATGAGCAATTTCTCCTTTTTCCACAAGGTTTTTAACCCTTTCCCTCATACGACAATTCTGCAGCAGACGACTTTGAACGTATTTTGTCAAAAGATGGAAAATCTCTATAATTGAATGGATCACCTATGATTAAAAGTGTAAAACATTGTGGCAAAAGGAGAAATTGTTCATTTTTGAGCAATTTCTTCTTTTGTCACTATGTTTTCAAAAAGCTGTCTGCTGCAGAGGCTTCAGAAAGCGTCTATATGAGGGAAAGGGTTAACTATGGTCAATAATAATACTTTCATTTAAAGCAATTTTCCGTATTTTTCGCCTGCTGCAGATTTTTTGTATGTGGGAAAGGGTTAATTAATTTGCAAACAGTGGAGACTTCACTGTTTCTCTACATGTAGGAAGACTTTTAAAAACACAAGAAGTGGTTTTCGCGACAATGTAGTTTCGTTTCGCTTATTGCAATTTGAGCAATTTCTCCTTTTGTCACAATTCTTTAGCTGCACTTGCCTCAAAATGCGTCTACATGTAGGAAAGGATTAAATTTTACCGTAACCCTATTCCTGCCACAAAGAAACAAACATCACAGGACCAGTCTCACTAATTATATTATAGTACTGAGAATAGTTGTACAATTGATTGTATTTGCAAAATTATTCTTTTAGTGTAAAGTAAAGTCTTAACTTTTTCCCAAATGCAACAAATTTGCAGCAGACCACTTTCGAAAACTTCTGCATAGCAATTATGAAATTCTCCATAAATTCAATCAAGTTTAAGACATGGTGGCAAAAGGAGAAATTGCTCATCATGAGCAATTATTATTTTTTGTCTCAATGTTTTCAAAAGTCATCTGCTGCAGATGCATTGATATGCGTCTGTAAATGGGAAATGGCTAATCATGTGATCTTTGGTCAGATGTTATCTTGTACACAAACACAGTAATATTGCTTTTGCACATTTTAAACTCATTTCCAAATACGACAATTCTGCAGCAAACGACTTTGAAAATGTCTACTCAAAAATATGGAAAATCTCTATAATTGTAGCCTTTTGTAGATATTATTACTGAAAAAAAGTTTAAAATGTTGTTGCAAAAGGAGAGATTGCTCGTTTTGAGCAATTTCTCCTTTTGTCACAATGTTTTTAAAAGTCTGATGCATCTACAGGTGGGAAAAGGTTAAATAATTGAAACAGTATTTATGTGGCCTCCTGTAAGGATTGCATCTCTGTCTGTCTGATTAACAGTGGGTGTGCTCGTCTTTCTTTGACTTATTGACATTGGCAATCAACATATGTGTCCCCTCAAAGACTCTTTTAGCCGAGCCCCATTACCTCAGTTGGTAGTGATGTGGACTATCCATCGAGGGGTCGTGAGTACCAATGCCAGCTGGGCCACCATTGTTTCTTATGTTTAATTTAAGTGGACTAACAGTCTATGTGGGGAAAAAGCCAGTTGCTTCAAAGATTGATGTGTCGAGAAATGCTGCGCGAATGCCAGAAAACAGTTTAACCCGTTACTTCACATTTCCGAAATTTGACACTTGCTGTTGAAGCTGACTTTTGAAAACATTGCAATAAAAGGTGCAATTGCTCAAAACGAGCAATTTCACCTGTTATTGCAATATTTGTTAACTCTTTATCCATAATTTTTTTCAGTTTTCTAGATTGGTAAAATTGTTCATCTGATGATTGTCAAGCAGACAACCTTTAAAAAAAATCATGTGAAGTAATGGGTTAACACGAGGGTGGGTGAACTGGCTGCTGTTATTTGAAAAATTGTTGCAATGGCAGTTAACCCAAATCAATCAATCAATCAATCAAACACTTGTGTAGTTCGAAAATTGTGACCCCGTAATTAAGTTCCTTTAAACTTAAGTTACAAAACAAAATGGGAAGGAAGCCTGTAGAATCGTTTAGCAATACTATCCCAACATTTATAATATCCCTTTATTACAGGGAGCAAACACAATAAAGAAATTAGAAGGATTGGAACATCTAACAAGTATGACAACGTTACACCTGAGAGATAATCAACTCTCCCAACTTGATGGATTTGGTGAGGTGAACAAGATGCTGCAATACATTAACATGAGGTAAGTTAGCGAAGAAATCATCGATAGACAATTTTTATGCCCCGGCATACGAAGTATGAGGGGCATATAGTTTTCCGGTCTGTTAGTCCGTCCGTCCGTCCGTTCGTCCGTCCCGCTCAGGTTAAAGTTTTTGGTCAAGTTAGATTTTAGTGAAGTTGATGTACTATCATTATGAAACTTCACACAAATAACAATCAACATATCATTGTTTAAAAAATTATATCAATTTGAGGTTGGACCAACTGTCCGTCCGTCTGTTCGTCTGTCTGTTCGTCCATTCCATTCTCAGGTTAAAGTTTTTGGTCAAGTTAGATTTTAGTGAACCTGATGTCCTATCATTATGAAACTTCACACAAATGACAATCAACATATCATTGTTTAAAAAATTGTATCAATTTGAGGTTGGACCAACTGTTCATCCGTCTGTTCGTCTGTCTGTTCGTCCATTCCATTCTCAGGTTAAAGTTTTTGGTCAAGTTAGATTTTAGTGAAGCTGATGTCCGATCATGATGAAACTTCACACAAATGACTATTAACATATAATTCTTTAAAAAATTGTGCCGATTTGACGTTGTGACCCTCTGTCCGTCCGTCTGTTCGTCTGTTTGTTCGTCCATACAATTCAGGTTAAAGTTTTTGGTCAAGTTAGTTTTTAGTGAAGCTGATGTCCTATCATGATGAAACTTCACACAAATGACTATTAACATATCATTCTTTAAAAAATTGTGCCGATTTGACGTTGTGACCCTCTGTCCGTCCGTCTGTTCGTCTGTCTGTTCGTCCATACAATTCAGGTTAAAGTTTTTGGTCAAGTTAGTTTTTAGTGAAGCTGATGTCAGATCATGATGAAACTTCACACAAATGACTATTAACATATCATTCTTTAAAAAATTATGCCGATTTGACGTGACCCTCTGTCCGTCCGTCTGTTCATTTTTTATTTAGATAAAAGTTTTGTTTTAAAATATAGTTAACAACCGGGGCATCCGTGTTCCATGGACACATTTTCTTGTTTTTTAAATTTATTGGTGTTGTGTTTCATGCCATTTATATCACAACAACAGAAAACTTATTCCTTGGTGTCAAACCATTACTACACAAGAACATGATTTGCCAAGGTGCACTCTAGTGTGAAGGTCCGGATCAAACCCATAACACTTGGACGCAATACCCCATGTAAACAACGTGGCCACGTCAGAATTTTTGTCTACTGCTAACCTGATATAGTTTTTCAAGAGTAATCTGCTCCAACTTCTATTTTTTTATACAATGATTTCATTTCTATACAAAAATGTCTAAGCCCAGACTTCAAAAGGTTTTACATGAAACATTCTATTGGTCTTACTCAACGTGATTTTAGACCTATTTTGATTGGTCGACACTTGGCAGCAGATGATAATGTCAGTTTTCCCGCATACTACAAATCTGCAGCAGTTCGCTTTGAAAACATCTTTGTTAACCCTTTCCCTCATATAGATGCTTTCTGATGCCTCTGCAGCAGACGGCTATTTGAAAACACAGTGACAAAAGAAGAAATTGCTCAAAACGAGCAATTTCTCCTTTTGACACAATGCTTTTCCACTTTTAGTCATAGGTTATCAATTCAGTTAAAGAGAATTTCTATTTTTGATAAAATATGTTCAAAGTCGTCTGCTGCAGAATTGTCATATGAGGGAAAGGGTTAAATGAATGTATAATTATTGAAAAGAGCAGAACATATAGTGGCAAAATGTCTAATTTCGGTTTGTCACCCTTAACCCTCTCCCTCATACGACAATTCTGCAGCAGACAGCTTTGAACATATTTTGTCAAAAAATAGAATATCTCTATAATTGAATGGATAACCTATGACTAAAAGTTGAAAACATTGTGTCATTGTGCTCGTTTTGAGCAATTTCTTCTTTTTGTCACTATGTTTTCAAAAAGCTGTCTACTGCAGAGGCGTCAGAAAGCGTCTATATGAGGGAAAGGGTTAAATAAGAGGTTCTGTTGCTGTGATATAACTGAAATACTGATGAAATGGTGTTAAACCACAATAGAATAAATTAATAAATTGTTTCGGTTAAAATACTCCAATTTGTACAGTGTGTTTTTGAACAACTGCCCAACATGTCCATGTCAACTATTTTGACAGTGGGAAATAAGTTTAATAGCATACTTTTACAGGAAAACAGCAGTTATTATAAGTGTAGAGGGGAAGTACTTGAACTGGATGTATTTTATGGCAAATAAATTAGATTTTTCTACTTAAAAGGAAGTGGCTTACCAGCTACTTCATACAGTTAATAAATGGGATTATGACAGAAATCTAGTTATTAAAACTTGTTGTTAATCCAAGATCGTGGCAAATTTTTATTTTTTATGTTTCACATGAATAAGATATGATATTAACCCTTTCTCACATACAACAAATCGGCAGCAGATGACAAGATCGAGGCAAAAACAGTAAAAATATCTGAAAATGAAAGTATGCTTATTGAATAGATAGGAAAACCATGTGGCAAAAAGAGTAATTGCTTATTATGAACAGATTTCTCCATTTGTCGCTCTGTTTTCAAAAGTTTACTGCTGCAGATGCATCAAAATGTGTCTGCAAGTGTGACAGGTTTTAGAACAACTGATAACAATATTAACCTTTTCCCTCATTTAGACAATTTCTGACGCCTCTGCAGCCGAGTCTTTTTGAAAACATAGTGACAAAAGTAGAAATTGCTCAAAACAAGCAATTTCTCCTTTTGCCACAATGTGTTCCACTTATAGTCACAGGTTATCCATTCAATTATAGAGATTTTCCCAATTTTTGACAAATTATGTACAAAGTCGTCTGCTGCAGAATTATCGTATGTCTGGGAATGGGTTAACACTTATCCTGCTAAATCGATCAAGACTAGTCTTGACCATTAGAAATGACCAGTGAAAAAGTAAGGCCAATGTAACACTTCACAAGTATGCAGGCATATCTTTAGTGTTTCACAATTGTAGTTTAAAGACATGCATAACATAATACACAAATGATGTCTAACCCTTTTTATATGTTGACGCTTTGTGACGCCTCTGCTGCAGACGGCTTTCGATTACGTTGTGGCACAATATTTTTTCAACTTATTTAAGTATTACACTTTCATTTAATTAAAGAGATTTTCCATGTATTTGCTTAGATATTTTCAACTTGTCTGCTGCAGATTTGTTGTATGTGGGAAAGGGGGGTTAATCCTTTCCCTCATATAGACACTTTCTGACGCCTCTGCAGCAGACAGCTTTTTGAAAACATAGTGACAAAAGAAGAAATTGCACAAAACGTGCAGTTTCTCCTCTTGCCACAATGTTTTCCACTTTTTGTCATAGGTTATCAATTCAATTATGGAGATTTTCTATGTTTTGACAAAATACGTTCAAAGTCGTCTGCTGCAGAATTATTGTATGAGGGAAAGGGTTAAAGTTGGGAACAGCAGCATAGGGTTAATGATTTTTATCATGATATTGAACCCTTTCCCACATACAATAATCTGCAGCAGAAAACTTTGTAAACATCTTTGCAAAAATATGTAAACTCTCTACAATAGAAGGTAGAATCATTGAATATAGTTGAAAAGATTGAGGCAAAAAGATAAATTTCTTATTTTGAGCATTTACACATTTTTTAAAAAATATGACCGCTGCAGATGGATCGAAATGCATCTGCAAGTGGGAATGGGTTAAATACTTTATAACATATTTTATTTAAAAGACGACCTCTGTAAACAAAAAAGGAGATACAAATACATGTTTTCACAATATTTTTGGAAATATGATAATGCATATGTAATGAACTTAAAACAATTTAGAAAGGGTAGTCATTATTAAACTTACTCATTAAGTTGTCTAATGCAGAAGTAACAACAATTGAAAGGGTTAATTTGATGTTAAATACTTGTTTTTTAAGTTGTTTTTGTGACCATTAAAATTTCTGACGTATTTTGTGCGTAATATCAAAACCACTTTTTGTTTGCAATCAAGAATTTTCTCAAGTTGTTTCAACAAACGTGACATTGTGTCATTTGACAAGAGGCATAATTTGAGAGGAAGTGGTGAAGAAAATGCGTGAAACTAACTGAAAAAGGAATTTCCTGTTGAGTCTGCACTTGACTTAAATCATTATTTCTTTATGGGATTTTTGATGCAAGAAACTGACTTGCTTTACCCTTTCCCTCTTATAGATGCATTTTGACGCACCTGCAGCAAACGACTATTGAAAACATCGTGACAGAAAGAGACATTGTTCAAAATTAGCAATTTCTCTATTTGTCACAATGTTTTCATATTTTTTCAGTAATAATACCTACAATTATAGAGATTTTCCATATTATTTAGTAGATGTTTTCAAAGTTGTCTGCTGCAGATTTGCTGTATGTGGGAAAGGGTTAACATATTTAACCTTTTTTCTGATACAACAAATCTGCAGCAGAAGACTTTTGAAACGTCCAGGAGAACATAATTATGTATATTCTCTATATAAAATGAAAGTATAATTAAGGAATAGAGTTGAAAACATTGTTGCCAAAGTAGCTCATCATGAGCAATTTCTTCTTTTGTCAAGATATTTTCAAAAGTTGTCTGCAGCAGATGTGTCAGAATGCATCTAGAGGTGGGAAAGGCTTAACTGTCCGACATATTTATTCTACTGTTCATGACAATATTTCACCAGCCCAAAATGAAACCAATTTTTTATAATAAGTTATGGTTAACCCTTTCCCTCATACGACAATTCTGCAGCAGACGACTTTAAACGTATTTTTTCAAAAAATAGAAAATCTCCATAATCGAATGGATAACCTATGACAAAAAGTGGAAAACATTGTGGCAAAAGGAGAAATTGCACGTTTTGTGCAATTTCTTCTTTTGTCACTATGTTTTCAAAAAGCCGTCTGCTGCAGAGGCGTCAGAAAGCGTCTATATGAGGAAAAGGGTTCGACTTATATATATTTGGATTGAATGCGAACAAAATTTCAGTTTTTATGAATAACTCTTGAGGACTTACTAAAGACTATAAGTAGATCTCATGCTGAAAAGTTGGAATTCCCGAAATGGAAACCACTCATAAGTTCATTTTGAACCAGAAAATACCGGTAGGCTTTTCCTGTTCATTTAGAACCCTACAAAATACTTTAGAACTCTTGGGATGGGGGTATGTTTCATGTTCTGAAATCCTTACATATTCTCAAAACCCGATATGGTTGCAACTCAAATGATCATGTTGCGCTAGTTAAATTCTCTACTTCTATGTCTCTATTACCTCAAGGGTGATTTGTTTAACCCTCTCCCATATTCAAATGGATTTAAACACATCTGCAGCATATGGCTTTTGAAAACTCAATAGCAATTTCTTCTTTTTCCACACTGTTTTCAACTCTTTTTAACAACTTTACTTTCATTAATAGGGTTTTTCCATATATTTTCATAGTCATCTGCAGCAAATTAGTTATATGTGGGAAAGGGTTAAATGACCCTTTTCCTGATACAGATTAGGCAGCAAAAGCAATTTGAAATGATTTTGGAAAAAAATAAAATTCGCTAATAATACATGTATATTCTTTTCCCACAATGGTACAAATTTATACCAATCAAAATATGAAATAGAATAGAAAATGGTATTAGATTGTCTTAGTTGAAACGAGAGAAAATATAATAAATATATATGGCATGGATGTATATTTGTTTGTTTCAGGGGAAATAACTTGACAGATGTTAAAGAAGTAAAGAAATTAGCAGTTATCCCTATGTTACGAGCTCTTGTTTTGTCAGGTTAGTTTCCTTTTGTCTCCCCTTAATCATTTACAATATTAGCAATTTTAAGATCTGCAGCATAGGACGTTATAAAAAATAATGAGCAATTTCACCTTTTGCCATAATGTTGAAAAATATATTCGCTAAATATACTTTCATTTATAAAGAGTTTTCCTATTTTTGCGAAGATATTTTCAAAGTTGTCTGCTGCAGATTTGCTGTATGTTGGAAAGGGTTAAAGCACCTTTGTCATTACCTTGGTTTGCTTCACCTTGATTTGCTAGCTTAGTTAATCCTTTCCCACATGTATACGACAATTCTGTAGCAGACGACTTTGAACATATTTTTTCAAAACATGGAAAATCTCTATAATTGATTGATAACCTATGACTTAAAGTGGAAAACATTGTGGCAAAAGGAGAAATTGCTCCTTTTGAGCAATTTCTTCTTTTGTCGCCATGTTTTCAAAAAGCTGTCTGCTTCAGAGGCGTCAGAGAGCGTCTATATGAGGGAAAGGGTTAATGTGGATAAGTTTTGTGTATAGATTCCTTTAGAAATGGTCCTTTACTGGATACACATGAATTATGATACCTCTGCAGCAGACCAATTTTGGAAAAAATAAAGTTTGCCCTAAAATAAATTACAATTTCTCCTTTTCTACAATGTTTTCAATTCTATATCAAAATTATACCTCCAGTTTTGTAACAATTTTCTCAAATCATAAATCTAAAAATACAATATCGGTTAAACTCGAAAAATAAATGATTAACCTGTTCTCAATTGCAGGCACAATTTTACACATCAATAGTAGATTACTTTTGCCAGGATATTTTCAGTTTATTTAATATTTGAACGGTGCTCTGCGAAATAGTACCGAAAGGTATTTACATTCATTGTAGATCCAGATA
Organism: Serripes groenlandicus; assembly: GCA_031761405.1. Taxonomy (NCBI): domain Eukaryota; kingdom Metazoa; phylum Mollusca; class Bivalvia; order Cardiida; family Cardiidae; genus Serripes; species Serripes groenlandicus. The sequence continues at coordinate 55,977,531 of JASEVX010000011.1, read as the reverse complement.
AGACAATTTACCAATTAGTCATAGAAGGTTTCAAGAAACTTCTGTAAAGCAGTATGCATTTGAATCCTTAGTATGAATGTGCGAACAGGCACATGTCTTTTACTTCAAAATCAATTGTGTTAGTCCCATCCCACATATAGACACTTTCTGACGCCACTGTTTCAGACAACTTTTGAAAACATTGTGACAAAAGAAGAAATTGCTCAAAATGAGCAATTTCTCCTTTTGCCACAATGTTTTTAACTTTTTTCAGTAAATATACCCTAATTTATAGGGATTTTCTATATTTTTGTCCACTTGTTTCAAAAACTCATCTGCTGCAGATTTGTTGTATGTGGGAAATGGTTAATTAAGGTTGACTTTCCTGGAGCACCACTCAATTGTAATTTTATTAAAAGCCATTTTATGCGTTTTCTGTAAATCTGTTCTGCTGTAAATTTATTGTTACTATGAAAGGGGTTATTGACTTTCCTTTTCCTCCATATAGAAAATCCAACAGCAGAGGAAGATGACTATCGTGTAGAGGTACTGATAGCTTTACGTAAACTTGAGCGCCTGGACAAGGAGGAATATACTGAAGATGAGAGAAACGATGCCGAGGAAATGGCTGAGGCTCGTAAATCAGAAGAATTAGCTGCAGGGGTAATTTGTTAACACTTGTTTAAATTTATAAGTTAAATGGTTATTACTTCAAAACAAAGGGTGAAACAGTTAAATGGTTATTACTTCAAAACAAATGGTGAAACAGTTAAATGGTTATTACTTCAAAACAAATGGTGAAACAGTTAAATGGTTATTTCTTCAAAACAAATGGTGAAACAGTTAAATGGTTATTTCTTCAAAACAAATGGTGAAACAGTTAAATGGTTATTACTTCAAAACAAATGGTGAAACAGTTAAATGGTTATTACTTCAAAACAAATGGTGAAACAGTTTAATAGTTATAACTTAAAAATAAATGATTAATCAATTAAATGGTTATAACTTCAAAACAAATGGTTTATCAGTAAATGGTTTATCAGTTTTATGGTTATAACTTTGTAACAAATTGTTTATCAGTTAACTGGTTATGACTTCATAACAAATGGTTTATCAGTTAACTGGTTATGACTTCATAACAAATGGTTTATCAGTTAACTGGTTATGACTTCATAACAAATGGTTTATCAGTTAAATGGTTATTACTTCATAACAAATGGTTTATCAGTTAAATGGTTATTACTCCAGAATAAATAATGTTGCAGTTAAATGGTTATTACTTCAAAACAAATGGTTAATCAGTTAAATGGTCATAACTTCTAAATAAATGGTTAATCAGTTAAATGGGTATAACTTCTAAATAAATGGTGTAGATAAATTTATTTTGGCAGTGGTGTCATGAAAAAATACAGATCAAGAATGCATTTGGTTTCTATTAGGTTAATGCTTTTTGATCTTTCAAAGATTATTAGACTACTAAATTCGCAATGTTGCTGTCAGCAGGGACATTCTTATTGTTTAGCATATGTTTTGTCTTTGATTTCAAGAGCAGCAGAAAACATTTATATGACTGTTTACAGTTGTTACTAGTAAATTACAATATGAGGCGACAGAAAAAATAAATTTATTCTTTTTTAAACTCAAAGTTCCAATTTTCCGGACATTTTTATATTCTACTAGCATGTTTTCAAAGCAAATGTCCATTATATTGTCAGGTTAAGAGTTAGAAAAGCATCACAAAATGAACATGATTTGTCAATTAACTTTTTCCCACAACCCCTAGATTTACAGCAAGCGTCTCTGAGCAACCAGGGCCCTGCCCTCATACACCAAAACTGCAGGAGACTACTTGGACAAAATCTGGGCAAAAGTATAGAAAATCTCTATAAAAAAAAGTTTTGATTACTCAAAAAAAATGAAACATGGCAGAAGTAAAAATTGCTCGTTTTGAGCAATCTTTCCTTTTGTCACAATGGTTTCAAAAGTCGTCTGCTGCTGTGGTGTCAGAGAGCGTCTGTATGTGGGAAAGAGTTAAAAAAGAACGGGTTTTTTTTTTGGTCATATATAAGAAAACATCATTTAAATTGAATAAAATATAATTTGAAAAATAATTAATTTTATGAATTTTTTCTGCAAAGAATTCATGAAGGTCGGGCAATTATTAATGTTAAAGTTAGATAAAATAAGCATGTATAGTTAAATAAATGATTGATATATAAAGACCTCTTGCATGCCTTTAACATTACCAATAGACTAACAGTTTTATGAGTTTTCCAGCTAATGTGATACTCAAGCTGGAGTTCACTTTACCTTCACCCCACAATGAACATATCGTGGGCTTGGCGTGAAACGGTTGTAACTTAAATTGGTATTTTTTTACCAAGGTTAATCACCTCGCCATAAAGTCTTTATAAGCGTTAAATGATTTTACTTGGTAAACAATGGAAATTTAGGTGCCATTGCTCGTTCTGAGCAATGGCACCTAAATTTGCATTGTTTACAAAGGGGTCAAAATTGCCCCTAAACCAGGGTTTTCAAAAAAGGTTTTTAGTTACAACCGTTTCACGCCAAGCCCTCGATATGTTAACCCTTTCCCACATACAACAAATTTGCAGCAGATGTCCCGGCAGCGATGCGGGCTGTCAATCCAGGGGTTGTGAGTTCGAATCCCGGCTCGGCCAACTTTCTTTCCGACGATTGACAAAAGTCGATGCGACATGTGTCATTCGTCTTCCACCAATGGGCTAAGTCTATGTGGAAAAGCAGCCAGTTGCTTGGAAAGATTGTTGTGTGGAGTACTGGTGGAGAAAACCAGGAAACGCATGAGTAGGTGAACTGGCCGCCGTGATATAACTGAGAAATTGTTAAAAACGGCATTAAACCCCAATCAATCAATCATCTCGACAAAAATAGGGAATATTTCTATAACTGATAATTTTATTATCATAAAAAGTTGAAAACATTGTGGCAATAAGGAAAAATTGCTTGTTTTGAGCAATTTGATCAAATGTCATCTGCTGCACGGGTGTTAGAAAGTGTCTATATGTGTGAAAGGGTTAAATGTTATCTTTGAAATGCTGCCTCCTATCCAATAACTATATGTACAATGGTAGATCTCACACAGGGGACTTCAAAAATCATTTCATTTTATTCCTTTTCCAACTACAACAAATCTGGAGCAGATGACTTTGAGAACATTTAGTCAAAAATATGGAAACACTGTAAATGTGAAATAAAGAATTATTAAATAAAATTAAAAACGTTGTGGCAAAAGGAGAATCTGTTAATGGAAAAACAATTATTGAATATAATACATTGTTTCATAAAAGGAATCCGCTGTGGTCGAGTGGTTAGCGTCGGGGATTTCGAAACCGAGTGTCCCGGGTTCGATCCCCAGTCGCGGCACTACGGTCATGGTGGAGTGCCCTTGGGCAAGGCACATTTTCTAGCCTAGTACTGGTTTGTTTACCCAGGGATCATGAATAATTAAATTTAATTGCGCGCTAAATGACCTTAGCTGTCGATGCGCCATAAAACAATATACATTCATTCATTCATTCATTGTTTCATAAAGAGATATTGCACATAAAGAGCAATTTCTACTTGCGCCACACTGTTCTTAACCCTTTCCCTCATATAGACGCTTTCTGACGCCTCTGCAGCAGACGGCTTTTTGAAAACATAGTGACAAAAGAAGAAATTGCACAAAACGTGCAATTTCTCCTTTTGCCACAATGTTTTCCACTTTTTGTCATAGGTTATCCATTCAACTATGGAGATTTTCTATGTTTTGACAAAATAAGTTCAAATTCGTCTGCTGCAGAATTGTCGTATGAGGGAAAGGGTTAAAAGTCATGTGCTGCAGATGCCTCACAAAGCAGCTACACATGAGAAAGGGTTAAGTCTAAGGTATGAGATTACCAAATAAATTCCTTTTGATTTCAATGTTCATCAACAAATTTCAACCTTAAATTTAATACTTCAATCCATTTACATGGTGGTACAAATGCATCACTGAAATGAGCTGTGAATATACACTGTCTGATATGGATCTATACTGTTCACATATAACTTTCGTAATCTTGTTAGAAGATTCTGGCAACTTGTGTAGATCCTGGTATGACTGAGCTGGTAGACAAGCTGATCTGTATCTACACTGTCCAGAAATGCCAACTTGTACCCTTTCGTATACACTGGTGAATACCTATTTTTAGCAACCTGTTAGAACTGGGTTCACTCTGATACACCCTATCTCTACCTTCACCTTGCACACAAGGTCAAATTATCGTAGGTTTCCCATACACTGATACACAGAGCTCTAGATATGGGTCTTTTACCATGTTCTGAAATCGTTATTTTACCCTCTAACCCTACGTTGTGGGTACTCAAAAGAATCGTCTCAAGTATCTGATTCTTTTGAGTACCACATCAGGGGCGTAGCTTGGCAATAATCAATGTGTAGGCCGTCTCGTGAGAAAATCAACATTGTGGACTCTGCCTAAATTATCGACCCAGATCACCCTAAGCCTACCGCACAGGCCTACTCGGATATACACTTTTTGCCTCCTGTGGATTTTCTGTTTCAGGAATCACTACTCTATCTATCCCCCCTTACTTAGGCGGAATGTGTCGGCCGGATCAGTCTGCGCGGACAGCGCAGGCTGATCTGGTCAATACATTACGCAGATGTGTATCGCCGTAGCTGCATTTTGGGGCATATTTAGAAAAAATGTGTAGGCACGTGCCTACAGTGCCTAAAGGGAGCTACGCCCCTGCACATCCTATGGTTTGGTTGGATAATGAGAGAGAATTTGTGGGGAAATATCGGCTTAGAGGGCTGTTGTTTAAGGATTTAAGAACATGCAAAACACCTTATCTAGACCTGATTAGATATAATATTTTATATTTCTTTGAATGCTTGGGCTTACAAACTTAGATACGCAAGGAAATTAGCTTTACAAGGTTTAATCAATTTGTATCTTTTTGATATTAGTTAAACAGGGAAGTAGTTTCCACTGTGGGTCGTACACGCTTTCATATTCATTTTAACGAAGAGGGTGAGACACATTATTTCATCATAGGCTGGTGGAGCAGATATATCATTTTATGTGCTTTGCATGATTAAGTAAAGAAAAGGCAAGTTGCAAAATCAAATTCTCCTGAATTATTTTGCATTTCGATATTATTAGCACATACAAGATTTCTTATTGTGGTGACCTAAATCCTTTCCCACATTCATCAAATCTGTAGCAGAAAATTATTATAGCAAAAGGAGAATTAGTAAGTTCATACAAACAACTCTTTTTGCCATAATGTTTTCAGATCTATTCAATAGTCATACTTTCATTAAAAGACATTTTGTTTATTTTTGCTGAACTGTGTAGATGAAAGTGGTCCACTGATGGTTTGTTGTATGGGAAAGGGTTAACACTGTTTGTTTTGAAAGCATGAGACGGGAAATTGTATAATCTCAGTTTTTGAAAGCATAATTTTTGAATAGCAACAGCATCTTCTTCTTTTCCAACACTGCTATCGAACACAAATACATTTGTTTCTAAAAGAAGGTATGATACGTAGAGAACAATGGTAAACTCACTCGAATGCAACCAAGAGAACTATTGTATTGTAACTTGTCTTTTCTTTGTCACATGAATGGTAGATATTGACCCACTCCTTCCAGCAATATCTATGTTCCTGCTAATTAGATTTTTGTTTGCATGTTATTCCCATAAGCAGTTAACTATTTTCCACATGCATCTGCAGTAGACGGATTCTGAAAACATTTTGGAAAAATGAGACTTTGTTCATAATGAATAATATCTCCTTTTCCGCATTGTTTTCAACTCGATTCAAAAGTAATATTTCCACTATTAGATAATTTCCATATTTTCCCTTCAATCTTATTAAAGTCGTCTGCTGCAAATTTTGTTGTATGTGAGAAACGGTTATAAATGTATTGTATTGCAGCAACCTTTTCCATGTAAATTATTTTTATGGTCCATTTATCTGGATATATCATGATGGTAAAATATAAATATTAATTCACATTCAAGATATTTATATTAAAAAAAAAGCATCTACATTAATGATTATTGGTGTATTTTCATTTGGAAAATTTAACAGGTTATCAGATACAGATTGCGTTTATTGACATTATTAGCAGCAGAAAATACTCTTTAGAAATAAATGACCTTTTTTATTTACAAAGAATAACAAATTGAAAGGATTTACTGTTGCTTTTATTTAAAAAAAATATGCAGTCCCTTTAATTGCTAGTCCCAGATTGGTTGACTTGATTCCCATTACCACTTTCCCACAAAGAACACATCTGCAACAGATATGTTAAAAAAAATCAAGCCAAAAGAAGAAAACATCTGCGTAATGTATCGACCAGATCAGCCTGCGCTGTCCGCGCAGACTGATCCGGCCGACACATTCCGACCTCTAAAAATGATTATTGAATTGTGATGAGAACATTGTGGCAGAGATAGGCATTACACAACTTGAAACAATTTCTCTGTTTGTTGCAATGTTTTGAAAAGTTGTGTTCTGCAGATCTATGGGTCATAATGCGTCTGCATGTGGGGGAAGGGTTATGTACCATTTATTATCAATGTCCGGAATGTTCCACCACCCGACACCCTGCATAATCCCTGCTATAATAAACCCATATCCTATATTCCTGTCTGTATGATCCGTTTTATATATGTTGGTTATTCCATGACATGGCCTGCGTTATTTTTGTGCATGCAGGTTATGTTAAGTGAGGAAAAGAGGACAATCAGTTGGAACAAAACTGTAGCATGTATTATTTTCTATTCTAACTAAATTTTATGTCATCCTGCTATGTAGGTTTAATGCTAAACAAGTGTAACTGTTTCTTGCAAACACTTAAAGAAGTTAGTTACACTTGTCTTACAATCAACACAATTACATAACACCATTATTTTGAACTTATTTCTTAGTTTGCGTGACAAAGACGTCATTTGAAAACATACTATGATTTATTAACCCTTTCCCACATATAGACGCTTTCAGACACCTCTCAAACGCAGAGCCCCGGTAGCTCAGTTGGAAGCGACGCAGGTTGTCAAACCAGGGATTGTGAGTTAGAACCCCAGCTCAGCCACCTTTTTTCTGACGTTTGACAAAAGTCACTGTGGCAAGCGTCATTCACCAATGGGCTAAAAGTCTATGTGGAAAAGCAGCCAGTTGCTTGTAGAGTATGTTGTGTGGGGTACTGGTGTGAGAAAACCAGGAAACATATGAGTAGGCGACTGGCCGCCGTGATATGACTGTAAAATTGTTGAAAAAAGCGTTAAACCCTAATCAATCAATCAATATGAAGCAGACGACTTTTGAAAACACTCTGGCAAAAGAAGAAATTGCTCATCATGGTTTCATAATTCTATTCTATTCTCATTAATTGGGATTTTTTTCAAACGTTTGTCAATACATTTTTAAATTTGTCTGCTAGAGATTTGTTGTATGTGGGAAAGGGATAAGTATGAATGGGTTAAGTGTGAACAAATTGTGCTAATCATACACTGTTTTCCATTTAGCATGAAAGAAGCATGCAGTACTTAATGTGGGTAATAGAAGATTTCCCATATTCATGTATGTTTCTTAAGCTGAAGACACTAAGGGTATCATATCATGGTAATAGTTCAAGATTATGAGCTATGTATTGTTAACCAGTCTGCATGTCTTGCATGTAGTAGTTTAGACAGATGTGATAAAGAATTTTTACATTATTTTGTATTTTTACACAGTTTATGTACTTTTACATATATACATTATACAGGTATACCAATGAATTTAGCACTTTCCCATCTGCAGACGCATTCAGATGCATCTACGGCAAACACCTTTTGAAAACAGTGTGGCATAAAGAGAAATTGCTCAAGGTGAGCAATTTCACCATTTGCCAGAATGTTTTCATATTTTTTCAGTAAATTACAGCTTTGACGTTTTCAAAGATGTCTGCTGCAGACTTGTTGTATGTAGGAAAGGGTTAAAATTAATGAGAGTGTTTAGGATGCCTTCATCCAGTTGAAGCATATTTTCGTAGATAAAATGAGCCTATTCACGTGAAGCTTGTGTAATTAAGCACCAGATAATGTCTGAACAGTGTCAATCTTGATCAGAATTTGTGGATGCACATCGAGGGCTTGGCGTGAACGAGCAATGGCATCTAAATTTCCATCGTTTACCAAGAAAAATGAGTTAACGCTTATAAAGACTTTATGGCGAGGTAAATAACCTTGGTAAAAAAATACCAATTTTAGTTACAACCGTTTCACGCCAAGCCCTCGACATGCTGATCTGAATCTACACTGATCACATAAGCCAGCTTCTACCTTTTCCCATGGACAGGCTCATAATAGTCTATTATACAGAGTTTATTAGCATTTGATAGGGTAGGGGGTGGGAGGGAATACTTTTCCCAGGGATAATAATCTGCATAAAACAAACAATAATGTCAGCACATGTGGGTTTTTGGCGTGTTAATATTATCCACTTTCCAACAGTCAAGAAATCTGTAGCAGATAACTTTGAAAACATTATGGCAAATTAAAAGTATCATTGTTGAATGGAGATGCAAATATTTTGACAAAGGAGAAATTGCTGAAATAACTCTTTCGTCACAATGGCTTCAAACCTCATCTGCTTTAGAGGTGTCTTCGTTTGGGAAAGGGTTAAAATGGACAAAGTTAACCCTTTCCCACATATGACAATTTTGCAGCAGAAGACTTTGAACATATTTTGTCAAAAAATAGAAAATCTCCATAATTGAATGGATAACCTATGTCTAAATGTGGAAAACATTTTGAGCAATTTCTTCTATGGCCACTATGTTTTCAAAAAGCTGTCTGCTGCACAGGCGTCAGAAAGCGTCTATACGTCAGAAAGCGTCTATATGAGGGAAAGGGTTAAGGTCTTAAATGACCAATGGTAAATGAAATAGACATTTCATAAAAATTGATTTAATTTTGCATAACTTGTTGAAATATATAATAATTAAACATTATATATAATATTGTTGTCAACAGCAAAATGAAGAAGAGACACAGCAAGCTGAAGAAGGCGGTGATTAGATAATAAGACTAATTAAAAATGTAATAAATGAAGACAGACATGTAAGAGAATGCTCAGTGTCAAGTTGTAGTGTGCTTTAAGGACCTGTATTCCATGTTACGTCTTCAGCTTAAAATTGAAAATCTTCAAAGAATAGATTAAATTGGAGTTTTTTTGGCAAACGGAAATACTGCCCATTATGAGCAATTTCTCTTTTTGCCATAATGTTTTCAACAGTTTTCTGCTACAGAGGCGTCTGAAATTGTCTGTCAATCCTACCAATTTCATAATCAATTGAACTAAGGCAATGGAATACAGGTCAATTCAAGAACCTTATATGTAATACTAGCATAGTATGTTTCTTCCATCATTTAAAAAATAAAATTATCATATATTACATGAAAATAAGCAAGTTTGTTAACAAGACAGGAGTTTTGGTCTTGAATTTTTATTTTAGATAATGGAAGAAAAAGTTTTTTGATTTTAAAACAGCTTTTTAACAAAGTCTCTTTTTTTTTTTTTGTAAGCTCACACTAGCATAATCTCAATGTGAGCTATTATTGTGATCACTCATTGCTTTTTGTCCGTCCAGTGTGGAATGTCCCTTGTCAGTTCATTTTCCATACCAAATGTATTTTTTTATCAAACCTTCTACTGGAAGCTGAAAAAGATTTCCTAAATGGTCCTCTTTCTTACATAAAATAATATGACCTTGGCTATGTACGGTCTGTCTTTTGATTTCTGGTTGGGTAACACCAAACACTAACCCTTTCCCATATAAAGCAAATCTGCAGCAGACGACTTCGAAAATGTCTACTCAAAAATATGAAAAATTTCTATAATTGTTGGTATTATTACTGAACAAAGTTGAAAACATTGTGGCAAAAGGAAAAAATTGCTTGTTTTGAACAATTTCTCTTTTTGTCACAATGTTTTCAAAAGTCCTCTGCTGCAGATATGTCAAAATGCGTCTATTAGAAAGGGTTAAAATGGTAGTAGTGGCTTCCTTCCTTGGCGATGAGGATTGTGGGGATAGCATCAGATGGCTTTTTTCCTTTCGATGAGAGCCGAGCCCCGGTAGCTCAGTCGGTAGCGACGTGGGCTGTCAATCCAGGGGTTGTGAGTTCGAATCCTGGCTCGGCCAACTTTCTTTCCGACGATGACAGAAGTCTATGTGACATGCGTCATTTGTCTACCATCAATGGGCTAAGTCTATGTGGAAAAGCAGCCAGTTGCTTGGGAAGATTGTTGTGTGGAGTACTGGTGTGAGAAAACCAGGAAATGCATGAGTAGGTGGACAGGGATAGCATAAGATGGGCTTCCTCCCTTGGCGATAAGGATTGTGGGGATAGCATCAGATGGGCTTCCTTTCTTTGCAATAAGGATTCCGGGGATAGCATCAGATGGGCTTCCTCCCTTGGCGATTAGGATTGTGGGGATAGCATCAGATGGGCTTCCTTCCTTTGCAATAAGAATTCCGGGGATAGCATCAGATGGGCTTCCTCCCTTGGCGATTAGGATTGTGGGGATAGCATCAGATGGGCTTCCTCCCTTGGCGATTAGGATTGTGGGGATAGCATCAGATGGGCTTCCCTTGGCGATTAGGATTGTGGGGATAGCATCAGATGGGCTTCCTCCCTTGGCGATTAGGATTGTGGGGATAGCATCAGATGGGCTTCCTCCCTTGGCGATTAGGATTGTGGGGATAGCATCAGATGGGCTTCCTCCCTTTGCAATAAGGATTCCGGGGATAGCATCAGATGGGCTTCCTCCCTTGGCGATTAGGATTGTGGGGATAGCATCAGATGGGCTTCCTCCCTTGGCGATTAGGATTGTGGGGATAGCATCAGATGGGCTTCCTCCCTTGGTGATTAGGATTGTGGGGATAGCATCAGATGGGCTTCCTCCCTTGGTGATAAGGATTGTGGGGATAGCATCAGATGGGCTTCCTTCCTTTGCAATAAGGATTCCGGGGATAGCATCATATGGGCTTCCTCCCTTGGCGATTGGGATTGTGGGGATAGCATCGGATGGGCTTCCTTCCTTTGAAATAAGGATTCCGGGGATAGCATCAGATGGGCTTCCTTCCTTTTCAATAAGGATTGCGCGGATAGCATCAGATGGGCTTCCTTCCTTGGCGATAAGGATTGTGGGGATAGCATCAGATGGGCTTCCTTCCTTTGCAATAAGGATTCCGGGGATAGCATCAGATGGGCTTCCTGCCTTGTCGATGAGGATTGCAGGGATAGCATCAGATTGGCTGGTGTCAGGATGAACTTACCAACAGTACTGGTACTTTACCCAGGAATTGCTCTGATATGACTGAAATACTTTTGTAGAGGCCTAAAACACTTTTCAAATAAACAAACAAACATTTATAAAATAAAATATTATCCATGGAGTAACCCAAATTTACATTGACCTGTTTAGTAAACTGGTATTTCTTGTCTAACTTCAAAGAGAATTAATCTCATGTGAAAAATAGGTACTTTATGCATAAAATGTTGTATTGGATGTGTTTTTTTCCTGTTAAAAATTCTGAAATTTATACTCTGGAGTTGGTTAAGGAATTTTAAATCTTTCCAATATGCAGACACATTTGAAATTTCACTTGAAATGCTATCATAGTTTTTGAGAAAGTTGTTATTTATTTGTGTCCCTTAACTATTAAATCAGCTAGGCTGACTTTAACCATCTCAAATTAAGCCACGGTTTTCAGGTGAGAGATACAAGGCCAAATATGGCATTCGTTCAGTTTATATAGGTTTTGATAACACTGCAAGCTGTCATGTTAACACTAAATAGTTTCAGTAACATTTTGATTTTTTCACACTGTAGATATTTTTAACCCTTTGCCACAATTATTACAACAAATCTGCAGGAGATGACTTTGAAAATGTCTACTAAAAAATATGGAAAATGTCTATAATTGTAGGTATAATTACTGAAAAAGTAGAAAACATTTTGGCAAAAGGAGAATTGCTCGTTTTCAAAGCTCATCTGCTGCAGAGGCGTCTGTATGTGGGAAAGGGTTAAATAGGAAAGATGAATGTCACTAACACTGATCCATTTTTCTGAGTTTTGATATATTATGATCACACATACATTTTCTCTACATTTTGTGAGCTATTGTGGTAGTTATAAAATTTAAAAAATTTCACTTCTCAGACTGTTTCTAACATTAAAAAAATCTGCAGCAGATATCTATAAATGAAAGAATAGTTATTGGTACCGTAAAAGGTTAAAAATGATATGGCAAAAGCAGCACTTTCTGTCGGTTTTTTTCACAAATTTTTCAAAACTTGTCTGCACTTGGGAAAGGGTAAACATACTATCTTCAGAAGAAAACCCAAACCAGCTTGGCTCGAACAAAAAGAAAAAAAGACACACAAAAAGTGATTTTCTGTCTACATTAACCCTTTCCCTCATATACATGTAGACGCTTTCTGACGCCTCTGCAGCAGACAGCTTTTGAAAACATGGTGACAAAAGAAGAAATTGCTCAAAACGAGCAATTTCTCCTTTTGCCACAATGTTTTCCACTTCTAGTCATAGGTTATCCATTCAATTATAGAGATTTTGCCTTTTTTGACAAAATATGTTCAGTCGTCTGATGAAGAAATGTCGTATGAGGGAAAGGGTAAAGCCTTTCCTCCCACATTTTGAGGCATCAATAGCAGACAATGTTTTCAACTATTTGTTGTACTTTCATTTTCCCTATGTTTGGCAAGGTATTTTAAAAATTGTCTGCTGCATATTTAATGTATGTGGGTAATGGTTATTAGAATATCAAACCCATATACAATGTATGAGCACCATCTATCAAGTTGGGATCTTAATGCTCAGCCTCATCAGTCTTCACAGTTGGTATACATGTTGTATAGAATTAAATGTATTTTCTGACACACAAAACTGGAACCATATAGTCCAACTAGTTTTATGATCAAATGATGTCAACTGATCCCAACTCACTAAACATCTTATATATAATGTTCCTAGGGTCCATTATTCAAGGTAGTACAAAATCAAATGAGTAAGTTTGAAATAGTGGATATTGTTATAAACTTTATTTCTAAAGCTTGATTTGGTCAAAATCCTAACAAATATTTATTTCTACAGGAATCATAAGACATACAACATTGTAAGTAAAGAAGCCATTTAGCAGGGTTTTCGTTCACTGGGTTATGAAATCTTTAGCAGTGCACTGTCATATAAACCTCTCTACACATGTAGTCCCATTTTGATGCTACTACAGCAGACAAGTTTTGAAAACATCTGGCCAAAAGAAGAAAACCCCAATATTATTGGTTTTACCTCAGTTTTAACTCCATATAATATTTATATTTTTGCATTTATTTTTGCATGAATGCATGGATGCTCGCTTTCGAAGTTGTCTGCTGCAGATTTGTCTATGCTGGAGAGATTAACCCTTTCCCACATAGAACAAAGCTGCAGCAGATGACTTTGACATCATCAGGTCATGCACACTGAAAATCTCTATAAATAAAAGTATAATTTTTAAATATTCAAGACATTTTGACAAAAGGAGCAATTACTCACGCTGAGCAATTTCTTCTTTTATCACAAATGTTTTCAAAAGTCAATTCCTGCAGAGGCATCAGAAAGCGTCTGAATGTGGGAGAGGTATTCTAATGTTGCAGTTGCTGTTTAAATATTTCATGATGGAACTTATTTTAGAATTGGGTTGAATCGGGTTGAAATAGCACATTTGGTAAGGACAAGGGTTATCATTATCAATCCAGGGATTGGGGTTCCAACACGGACTCGGCCATTGATTATTTCATTCATCCACCAATGGCAATTAAAACATGTATAAATATCTAAATTATCTCTAGATAATTAAAGATGAGTATTTCCAATTAAAAAACCCTTAATTGACACTCACTGAGAGTATTGTCTTGGGTACGCACAATGTAGGGTTTTTGGTGAAGTCATTAGAGATATTTATTTGAAAAGACCAGATTACTCCCCCTTATCTAGCCCTCTGGTCGCAGATCACTTTTTGTGTGACATGGCTCATTTGGTTTAGGTGTAAAAACTTAACACAGCTTTCTCAAACAGGTGGTGGCTCCTTTTTTTTTACCTTGTCGAATTATCTCAAAGGAACAAGTTGAGATGACTCTGAAACTAAATGACTTTCAAAAACATTGCGAGAAAAGCAAAATTACTGAGACAAGTTAGCTCGGTCATTAACCCTTACCCTCATATAGACGCTTTCTGACGCCTCTGCAGCAGACGGCTTTTTGAAAACATAGTGACAAAAGAAGAAATTGCTCAAAACGTCCAATTTCTCCTTTTAAACAATTGTTTCCTTTTTTATTCATAGGTTATCCATTCAATTAAGAGATTTTCTATGTTTTGACAAAATATGTTCAAAGTCGTCTGCTGCAGAATTGTCGTATGAGGGAAAGGATTAAAGCAAAGGCTCAAATTTTGAGGTCCAAACTCGACTCACTCATTTATTCTTTCTTATGATTGATAAAATCAATATGAACAGCATCATTCATCTACCAGTTATTGGTTGAAAAATCAATGTGGGAAGGTAGGCAACCAGTTGCCAGATAAGAATGCTGTGGTTAGCACAGAGTTGGTGCCAAGAAGTCTGATAACTTGTGTGAAGGTGAACTGGCCTCTGTGAAATAACTGAAACATATTTGTACACATAAATAGTTACTTATATTTTTATTTCAAGGTTGTAAATAAATATTATTTTCTAATTCTTGAATGAAATATTCTAATATTGTTTTTTAATCCCATTTTTCTTATTCTTTCTCTATGCATAACAAACTAATCAATCATTCACAGTCATGTAATCATTATATATATTATTCATTTTTGTGCAAAGATATGTAAGTTTCTTTAAATGAAAGTTTAATTTTAGAACAAAAAAGATGAATTTGTGAAAAAGGAGAAATTACTCATCAGTGTAAATTTTTCCTTTTCTTACAATGTTTTCAAAAGTTATCTGCTGCTAACGCATCTGCATGTGGGAAAGAATTAAAGCAGAGGACTTTGAAAATAGCATAATATGAAGTAAATATTTTACCCTTCAGTAGCAGACACGTTTGAAAACATCTTGGCAAAAAAATATATAGAAAATCTCTATAAATGAAAATTTCATTATTATGAGCTGAAAACTTTGCGACAAAAGGCAAACTTGCTCATTATGAGCATTTTCTCCTTTTGTCACAAAGGTTTTGAAAGATGCAGATGCATCTGCAGGAGGAAAAGCTTTAATTATAACCATTTCTATCTGGATTTTTTCAGAGCAAGGTGGGATCTGATGTAGAATACGAAGATGAAGAAGCAGACTGATGCATTATGGGATTAATTCAAATATCTTCCGACACTTTTCCGGTTCAATATTTTTATGTGTGGATGTCTATAACTTCAAAGATTAATTCTTCGAACTTTGAAAGAAACTCTGCTTACTACAATCTTGATCTATTTATTTAAATGACTTTTCGATGCAATTTTAATCACATTTCATTGAGTTTTTATGCTCGAGGTTAACACTATATCTCCTGATACAGAGACAATTTGACACCTGATGCACTCATTTGTTTTAAAACGTGGTGGAAAAAGGAGTAATTGTTTACATCTCTAAAAATCATTCTTCATTTATTTTCAAATATTTTCTTTCTTTCTTTGCTGGAATGTATTCACAGCACTCTCTTGCAATATAGTATAAGACAATGGTTAGCCAAATATAAGAGAAGTAAATATTATAGACCAAGAATAGACAACATCAAGGTCAAATAAAAGTGAATGTCAAATGGTATCTGATAAAAGGAATTTAGTCGTTAAAGCAATTGCTCTTTTCATAGTGTCACAAAACACTGTTTTGGTTGAAACAAATAAAATATAATGTTGTTTTCAAATAGCTGCATTTCTGTGATTTTTTTTTTTTTAAATGGACAGAAAAAAGACAAATAGAAATATAAAGTTTTTAAATGTTTGATTTATTTCTGTATTTTTGTTTTGCATTGTTTTCAATGTATGAAATAAGATAGAAAATGTAAATAAAGTATAATTTAATTAATGAAGTACGTGTTCTTTTTGAAACAATGTTTGAATCAAACTCACAGAGCCTATACATGTACCGTGTAGATTCACATATACCTACACTGTATTGAATCCACAAAGTAAAACTGATATTTGCTGCTGTCCCACATGGCCACTAGATGTACCAGTGACATTTCAGCTTGAAAGCGGGCAAAGACCTAATAATACATTTATTAGGTCTTTGAAGTGGGGTAAGAACTCATGGTTTTCTCATGTTTGAAGGGGAAAAACACACACAAATACCTATGCCGCTTTTAAGCTGACGGACTACTGCGAACGTTCATGTTGGACAGATCAAGATATCAGTCTACCGTTTTGTATTCAATACAGTGTATCTAGATATTAAGGAGTTGTTAAAAGGTCTGTGCCTCAATTTAGCACTCTTTTTATTCATATACTGTTGGCTGCCTAACTCAACATATGGACTAAATCCAAAGCTGGATAAGTTTATTTTAAAGAGCAGACAACTTTTGAAAACATTGTGACGATGAGATGATTCTTTTGAATGCCCAACATTATAAGGGCAAATAGTGGTTTAATCCTTTCAATGATAAAGATGACACCTTTGCAGCAGATATTTTGCCTCCACATGTCATATATAAAATAACTACATGATATTGCCTGAATTCTTCAAGCCATGTCACTTTAAAAAAAAATCTGAACTTTGCGACAGCATAGTTTGAGATCAGCCTGCACCTCTGATAAAGGTCTTCCATGTTCTTCACATAGTCATACTTATAAGCATCTTGGAAACCCTTGGGAAATGAATACGACCAAAAAACAGCTAGAAATTTACGCAATTTGATTGCAATTTTCCTTCATTTGAAGACTTTTATTTCCTTTTGCCACAATCATTTCAATTCATTACCGGTACTTTTCTTTTTATTTATAAAGATTTTCCATATATGTTTTTCCTGGATATTTTAAAAGTCCTCTGCTGGAGATTTGTTCATTGTGGGAAAAGCTTTAACCCTTTCCCTCATATAGACGCTTTCTGACACCTCTGCAGCAGACAGCTTTTTGAAAACATAGTGACAAAAGAAGAAATTGCTCTAAATGAGCAAATTCTCCTTTTGCCACAATGTTTTCCACTTTTAGTCATAGGTTATCCATTCAATTATAGAGATTTTCTATGTTTTGACAAAATATGTTCAAAGTCATCTGCTGCAGAATTGTCGTATGAGGGAAAGGGTTAAAGCAGACGGCGTTTTGAAAACATAGTGACAAAAGAAGAAATTGCACAGAACGTGCAATTTCTCCTTTTGTCACAATGTTTTCCACTTTTAGTCATAGGATATCCATTCAATTATTGAGATTTTCTATGTTTTGACAAAATATGTTCAAAGTCATCTGCTGCAGAATTGTCGTATGAGGGAAAGGGTTAAAGCAGACGGCGTTTTGAAAACATAGTGACAAAAGAAGAAATTGCACAGAACGTGCAATTTCTCCTTTTGTCACAATGTTTTCCACTTTTAGTCATAGGTTATCCATCTGACAAAATATGTTCAAAGTCGTCTGCTGCAGAATTGTCGTATGAGGGAAAGGGTTAACAGTTGTCTCCATCCAGTGACCCTCATTCAACGACAACTGGGAGATGACCTTTCAGTAGATCCATCAGCTGGCTTCCCAACTCTTCATCCTGTACAATAGAAAAAACATTCTTCATGATATTTTCGAGTCTTTTGCTTTAAATTCATATCGTTAAAAAACTTGTTACATAATGTAAATTGCAAATATAAATTGCAAATATAAATTTTATAAATTAATTTATTTGAACAATGTACATGCAAAACTTTGACCATTTCCAACATGTAACAGATCTGCAGTGGCTGGCTTTGTAAACATTTTGGCATAATAATGAAAACTATGAAAGTATAATAATTGACCAGAGATTTAAGCATCGTGGCATCAGTAGAAATTGCTCATAATAAGCAATTTATCCTTATACCAAAAAAGCCTTCTATTGCAGGGTTATAAAAAATGCGTCTGTACGAGGGTTAACTAAAGTGTAATACAAGGATAATAATAGCTATCTAGGCTCTTCTTAGTCGGATAACAAAAGGGCGATGATGGTCCTGTATCACATCCCTGATTACTTTGATTATTATATGGCCGAGCCCGGGTAGCTCCGTCGGTACAAATATAGGCTGTCGATCAAAGGGTTGCGAGTTGGAACCCGATTTCGGCAAACATTCTATGTGACGTTTGACAAAAGGCAATGTGACATATGTCATTCATCTTCCACCAATGGGTGAACAGTTTATGTTAAAAAGCAGATTGTGTGGAGTACTGGTGTGAGAATTCCTGGAAGCACATGGATAGGTGAACTGGCCACCTTGATATTGTTGAAAATGGTGTTAAAACCCAAATCTATTTAATTTTTTAAAACCATCATGTGCAGCCGAGTTGAGAAGTTTGAGCAAGTTTTGTGGACATCCTCCTTTGGAAATTGTGTCCAAAATTATGTCCGAGTTTTTGTTTACCTCTTTCCCACATATGACAAATCTTTGAAAATGTCTACTCAAAAATATGAAAAATCTCTATAACTGTAGGTATAATTACTGAAAAAAGTTGAAAATGTTGTGAGCAATTTCTCCTTTTGTCAAAACGTTTTTAAAAGTCGTCTGCTGCAGATGTGTCAAAATGTGTCTACAGGTGGGAAAGGATTACTAGAGTATCTTTTAAAGAGGTAGTCATTATTATTGCTTGGGATAAATGTTGTCTACACGGATAGATGAGCTGGCTGTTCCATAACAGATGAAATGCTGATGAAAATGGCATTAAACTCTTAATCAATCAGTTTAGCCAATTCCCACATGAATACACATTTTGACACATTTTCATCAGACGACTTTTGAAACTATTGTGGCAAACGGAGAAATTGCTCATAACAAGCGATTTGTCCATTTGCCTCATTGTTTTCAACTCTAATACAATACAAATACTTTCAGTTATAGATATCTTAGAATAGATATTTCGCAAGATAAATTTGTAAGTGAAAAAGCTTGGTTAGAAAGTTTACCTGATGTGACCATGTTACAAGAACTGACTTCGTTTCTCCCTCCTCCCCAGACACAGTTATCATTACATCCGATACTGATACGGATCCATCTTGTGAAAGCTGGGTCGGGTGATCTTTAATTTTCCTGGAACAATAACAACAACCCAAAAACATCACTTTTAAACATTTCCCACTTGTAGATGCATTTTGGCACAACTGCAGCAGACAACATTTGAAAACATTGTGGCAATAGGAGAAATTGCTTCATACTAAGCAAGTTCTGCCTTTGCCACAATGATTTAAACTGTTTGCGTTGTAACAAAACTCTTTTGTTTATAGACTTTCCATATTTTTGCCTAGATGTTTTCAAAGAATTCTATAGCAGATTTGTGGTTTGTTTGAAAGCGTTAAAATAAGCAATTCCAATGATTATGCATATGAGCAATGTACCCTGAAAAACAGACCATCATAGGTATTGAAAATAAAGAGATACGATGAAATTCCGTACTTAAACAATCATTTCAATCCACATTGTTCACCTCCAGAGGCTTCAATGATGCTTGTGTGACTAGATGGCCAAAATGAAAGGTCTTCATTAACCCTTTCCCTCATACAATAATTCTGCAGTAGACCATTTTGAAAAATTCGAAAAATTTAAGAGGGTAAAATATTTATCCTTTCAACTGTCTATATTCTTAAAAGGCAAAACATATATCTGTTCACCAGTGTGTATATTTTAAGACGCTAAACATTTATCCTTTCACCAGTGTGTATATTTTTAGAAGGTCAAACATAAACCCTTGCATGAATGTTAATATTTTCAGAAGGCAGAATATATACCCTTTCATTATTATGTGTTTATTGTAAGAAGGCAGAACAAATACCCTTTCACCAGTGTTCTACTTTAAAAGGGCCAAACTTTAAGCATTTCATCAGTGTGTACTTTTTTAGAAGGTCAAACTTTAAGCCTCTCACCAGTGAGTACATTTTTAGAAGGTCAAACTTTAAGCCTTTCACCAGTGAGCACATTTTTAGAAGGTCAAACTTTCAGCCTTTCACTGGCGAGTACATTTATCCTTTTACCAGTGTTCTACTTCACGAAGGCCAAACTTTAAGCCTTTCATCAGTGCGTTCATTTTTAGAAGGCAAAACATTTATCCTTTCACCAGTGTGAATATTTTACCAAGGCCAAACTTTAAGCCTTTCACCAGAGCGTAGAAGAAAAAACATTTACCCTTTGACGAGTGTGTATATTTTTTCTGCTATCTTGTTTGCAGGGTCCATCTCGTCCACATAGAGGGTGTAGGTAAATCTCAAGTTGTGTTCTTTTATACCCATATCTCGGAGTGCCAGGTCTGGGTCCATCAGGTGAAGTTTCTGAAATCATCATTTATCACATAAATATCTCCCCTTTCCTTGATACAGACGACTATGGAAATCTGCGACAGATGACTTTTGGAGAAATTGCTTAAAACTAGCAAGGAATTGTTAGGAAAAAATATATTAACTCCAATGGGGAAAGTCGGTCAGTTATCTCCCTTGACTAATCAAGCTCCTAATGAGTAATTTCTCCTTTTGCCACAATGTTTTCAATTCTATTCAATAATTACACTTTCATAATTAGAGAATTTCTTAATTTTGTCCAGATATTTTCAGAGGTAATAATAATAAAATCCCCCCAATGGCTACAAAAAGACAGACAACACCAAACGAATATCCCATCATAACTCTCAATGTTGGCCTTTTGGATGTCAACATTTTTTTTACCTCACTAACACAGCATCAAATACTGGCCCTTATGATAACAAGGCCGGCTTTCCACCTCTGAGCCATTGCCTCTCACAATGCTTAAAGGGTTGATTATTTGGTGTTTTAAGCTGCTTTCAACATTTTTTCAGTTATATTACATCGTTTCCTGGGTAAGTTACCAGTACTTCTGGTCCCTTTATCCTGACACCAGTCAGTCATCTGTAATGCTAACCCCACAACCCTGAGTGCAAAGGAGGACAGCCATTACTACCATTTATCAAAGCTTGAAGGAAGATATTACAAACAGGAAACATCATGATAAAGTTAATTTGAGGCACAGACTGAATGATCTTGATCTTGGTTAACCCATCCCATATACAGACGCTTTCTGACACCTCTACAGCAGAAGACATTTGAAACATTGTGACAATAGAAAAAATTGCTCAAAACAAGCAATATCTATCATTGTCAAAATTGTTCCACATTATTCCAGTAATTATACCTTTATTTATACATATTGTCCATGTTTTTACCTAAATTTTTTCAAAGTTATCTGCTGCAGATTTATCTGGAAAATGTAAATTTCAATGTCCTTAATGCTGGATTTCCTTTCTTATTTCTAAGAGCACGCACTTGTAATGAATACTCGTCTAAAACATCTGCAGAAAACACACTTCATATATTTTTCGAATAAGGGAAACCAGTTAGCTTACATTTCCTTTCATTACTAGAGCTCCATGTAAAATTCTTTTCTTCTTAGCGTCTGGTGTTGTTAGCCCTGGAAAGAGATTATAAATGCTCTTAACCCTTTCCCTCATACGACATTTCTGAAGCAGACGACTTTGAACGTATTTTGTCAAAACATAGAAAATCTCAATAATTAAATGGATGACCTATGACAAAAAGTGGAAAACATTGTGACAAAAGGAGAAATTGCACGTTCTGTGCAATTTCTTCTTTTGTCACTATGTTTTCAAAAGACGTCTGCTGCAAATGCGTCGGAATGCGTCTGCAAGTGGGAAAGGGTTAACCTGTTCCTCTATTTTGCAACAGTGATTTAAAAAAATTGCGGGCTGCAGATATGTCTAATTTTTTGTATGTTGGAGAGGGTTAAGAGCAGGTTTTGCATTTGATATTTTAAGACACAAATTGACAACCAATGTAGAGTACTCTTATGTTGCTCTTTTTAGTTTTTCCACATAAAGATGCTTTCTGACGCCTCTGCAGGAGATAACTATAAACAATTATGACAAAAGTAGAAATTGCACAAAATGAGCAATTTCTCATTTCGCCACAATGTTTTCTACTATTTTCAGTAATTATACCTTCATTGTAGATATTTTCTGTATTTTTGACTAAGTGTTTACACAGACGTCTGCTGCAGATTTATTGTATGTGGGAAAGGGTTACAGTTTCTAGGAAATCCTCTGTGTGAGGGAATAGATGGGTGGGGTAGGGATAAGACATGGATGGAAAGAAAACCTACCTGACATTGTTGCATGTCGTTTTAACAAATCTAGTGATATATCAACTGGTATATTATGTTTTGTTTCTATGGTAACTGTCTCCCCGTTTGCTGGTTTAAAACAGTCGATGCCTACAAAAGAAATATATGTCAAAAACTTATCCAACCTCCTTTTTTTCAATTTTTTTTTCCAACTCACATACAGCAAACCTTCAGCAGATGACAAATTTGAAAATCTTTAATTATATTTGCATTTATAGAGGTATTCCATATTTTAATTTTGCTGTTTTAAATGGTCTGCTACAGATTTGTTGTATGTGGGAAAAGATTAAAAACAACTTAGCCCACAGTTTGAAAAATTCAATACTGTGGTCATAATGACATTAGTCTATCTTTGTAAAGGATGAATGGTCAAGTTAAACTTCAATTCAATCAACCGCAATGGTATCAAAATCTTAAAGCACTTATCTCACCTATTGACTCATTTTGTGGCATCTGCAGCAGACGTCTTTTGAAAACATCGTTACAAAAGGAGAAATTGCTCAAAACAAGCAATTTCTCCTTTTGCCACCATGTTTTCAACTTTTTATAGTAATTATAACTACAACTAGAAAGGTTGTTTTTATGAAAAAACATATGTCTCCCCATTGCAGTTTGTCAATGACTATTAAAATATTGAAAAGGGGGAGATAACTTTGCAACGAAGTAGCCCAGAGTTATAATTCTTGCAAGGTGCACAACTTCACATTGTCATCTATCTAAATTCCAAGTTTCAATAAATTCCTTCAAGTAGTTTCTGAGTTGTGCTCTGGACAAAGTTTACACTATTAAAATATTGAACAAGGGGGAGATAACTCATAATTATTGCAAGGTGCACAACTTCACATTGCCATCTATCTATGTTCCAAGTTTCAATAAATTCCTTCAAATAGTTTCTGAGTTCTGCTCTGGACAAAGTTTACACTATTAAAATATTGAACAAGGGCAGATAACTTTGCAACAAAGTGGCCCAGAGTTATAATTCTTGCAAGGTGCACAACTTCACATTGCCATCTATCTATGTTCCAAGTTTCAATCAATTACTTCAAGTAGTTTCCGAGTTCTGCTCTGGACAAACAAAAGTTAAGAAGAAGAAGAAGAATAATAACTAGAAAGGTTGTTTTTATGAAAAAACATATGTCTCCCCATTGCAGTTTGTCAATGACTATTAAAATATTGAACAAGGGGAGATAACTTTGCAACGAAGTAGCCCAGAGTTATAATTCTTGCAAGGTGCACAACTTCACATTGCCATCTGTCTATATTCCAAGTTTCAATAAATTCCTTTAAGTACTTTCTTAGTTCTGCTCTGGAGAAAGTTTACACTATTAAAATATTGAACAAGGGGAGATAACTCATAATTATTGCAAGGTGCACAACTTCACATTGCAATCTATCTATGTTCCAAGTTTCAATAAATTCCTTCAAATAGTTTCTGAGTTCTGCTCTGGACAAAGTTTACACTATTAAAATATTGAAGAAGGGGGAGATAACTCATAATTATTGCAAGGTGCACAACTTCACATTGCCATCTATCTATGTTCCAAGTTTCAATAAATTCCTTCAAGTAGTTTCTGAGTTCTGCTCTGGACAAAGTTTACACTATTAAAATATTGAACAAGGGGGAGATAACTCATAAGTCTTGCAAGGTGCACAACTTCACATTGCCATCTAACTATATTCCAAGTTTCAATAAATTCCTTCAAGTAGTTTCTGAGTTCTGCTCTGGACAAAGTTTACACTATTAAAATATTGAACAAGGGGGAGATAACTCATAATTATTGCAACATGCACAACTTCACATTGCCATCTATCTATATTCCAAGTTTCAATAAATTCCTTCAAGTAGTTTCTGAGTTCTGCTCTGAACAAAGTTTACACTATTAAAATATTGAACAAGGGCAGATAACTTTGCAACGAAGTGGCCCAGAGTTATAATTCTTGCAAGGTGCACAACTTCACATTGCCATCTATCTATATTCCAAGTTTCAATAAATTCCTTAAAGTAGTTTCTGAGTTCTGCTCTGGACAAAGTTTACACTATTAAAATATTGAACAAGGGCAGATAACTTTGCAACAAAGTGGCCCAGAGTTATAATTCTTGCAAGGTGCACAACTTCACATTGCCATCTATCTATGTTCCAAGTTTCAATCAATTACTTCAAGTAGTTTCCGAGTTCTGCTCTGGACAAACAAAAGTTAAGAAGAAGAAGAATAATAATAACTAGAGATTGTAACTGTAGCAACAGTTACGAACGATTCCCTTGCCATTTTATTTAACAATGGGAGATAACAGAAACGAGTATTTGGTCATGCGCTAATACACTTGCAAAAGTAGTACTACTTGATTAGGAACACATGTACTAAGTTTCAAGTCTCTATCACTTGTCGTTTTTGAGTTATACAATTCCGAAAAATCGACCAATCAGAAACGAGTATTCGGTCATGCGCTAATACACTTGAGAAAGTAGAACTACTTGATTAGAAACACACGTACTAAGTTTCAAGTCACTATCACTTGTCGTTTTTGAGTTATACAAGTCCGAAAAATCGACCAATCAGAAGCGAGTATTCGGTCATGCTCAAATACACATGAGAAAGTAGTATCACTTGATTGGGAACACTTGTACTAAGTTTCAAGTCTCTATCACTTGTCGTTTTTGAGTTATACATGTCCGAAAAATCGACCAATCAGAAACGAGTATTCGGTCATGCGCTAATTCACTTGAGAAAGTAGTACTACTTGATTAGAAACACATGCACTAAGTTTCAAGTCTCTATCACTAGTCGTTTTTGAGTTATACAAGTCCGAAAAATCGACCAATCAGAAGCGAGTATTCGGTCATGCGCAAATACACATGAGATAGTAGTATCACTTGATTGGAAACATTTGTACTAAATTTCAAGTCTCTATCACTTTTCGTTATCGAGTTATACAAGCTGAAATCACCCAATTTTTAAAATATTGAAAAAGGGGAGATAACTTTGCAAAAAAGTGGCCCAGAGTTATAATTCTTGCACGTTGTACAACTGCACAGTGCCATCTATCTATGATCCAAGTTTCAATATTATCTGACCATTCGTTCACAAGATATCGCTCTGACAAAAATTGATTAAAATATTGAAAAAGGGGAGATAACTTTGCAAAAAAGTGGCTCAGAGTTATCATTCTTGAAAACTACACAAGTTCACATTGCCATCTATCTATGTTGCAAGTTTCAATTAATTCCATCAAGTAGTTTATGAGTATTGCTCTGGACAAATATTTGGATAGGAGAAAGAAAATAATAATAACTAGAGATTGTAACTGTAGCAACAGTTACGAACGATTCCCTTGCCATTGTATTGAACAAGGGCAGATAACACAATGGCCCAGAGTATTCGGTAATGCGCTAATACACTTGCGAAAGTACTACTACCTGATTAGGGACACATGTACTAAGTTTCAAGTCTCTATCACTTGTCGTTTGTGAGTTATACAAGTCCGAAAAATCGACCAATCAGAAACGAGTATTCGGTCATGCGCTAATACACATGCAAAAATAGTACTACTTGATAAGAAACACATGTACTAAGTTTCAAGTCTCTATCACTTGTCGTTTTTGAGTTATACAAGTCCGAAAAATCGACCAATCAGAAACGAGTATTCGGTCATGCGCTGATACACATGCAAAAGTAGAACTACTTGATAAGAAACACATGTACTAAGTTTCAAGTCTCTATCACTTGTCGTTTTTGAGTTATACAAGTCAGAAAAATCGACCAATCAGAAACGAGTATTCGGTCATGCGCTAATACACTTGAGAAAGTAGTACTACTTGATTAGAATCACATGTACTAAGTTTCAAGTCTCTATCACTAGTCATTTTCGAGTTATACAAGTCCGAAAAATCGACCAATCAGAAACGAGTATTCGGTCAAGCTGAAATACACATGAGAAAGTAGGTCACTTGATTGGGAACATTTGTACTAAGTTTCAAGTCTCTATCTCTTTTCGTTATCGAGTTATACAAGTTCAAATCACCCAATTATTAAAAAAATGAAAAGGGGAGATAACTTTGCAAAAAAGTTGCCCAGAGTTATAATTCTTGCATGTTGTACAACTGCACAGTGCCATCTATCTATGTTCCAAGTTTCAATAATATCTGACCATTCGTTCACAAGATATGGCTCTGACAAAAATTGATTAAATATTGAAAAAGGGGAGATAACTTTGCAAAAAAGTGGCTCAGAGTTATCATTCTTGAAAACTACACAAGTTCACATTGCCATCTATCTATGTTGCAAGTTTCGATCAATTCCATCAAGTAGTTCATGAGTATTGCTCTGGACAAAAATTTGGAATAGGAGAAAGAAAATAATAATAATAATAATAATAAGAAGAAGAAGAAGAAATAATAAAAAACAGTAGAAAAACAATACGATTCCCAACTCTGTTGGGGAATCGTAATAAGAAGAACTAGAGATTGTAACTGTAGCAACAGTTACGAACGATTCCCTTGCCATTTTATTGAACAAGGGCAGATAACACAATGGCCCAGAGTATTCGGTAATGCGCTAATACACTTGCGAAAGTACTACTACTTGATTAGGGACACATGTACTAAGTTTCAAGTCTCTATCACTTGTCGTTTTTGAGTTATACAAGTCCGAAAAATCGACCAATCAGAAACGAGTATTCGGTCATGCGCTAATACACATGCAAAAATAGTACTACTTGATAAGAAACACATGTACTAAGTTTCAAGTCTCTATCACTTGTCGTTTTTGGGTTATACAAGTCCGAAAAATCGACCAATCAGAAACGAGTATTCGGTCATGCGCTTATACACATGCAAAAGTAGAACTACTTGATAAGAAACACATGTACTAAGTTTCAAGTCTCTATCACTTGTCGTTTTTGAGTTATACAAGTCAGAAAAATCGACCAATCAGAAACGAGTATTCGGTCATGCGCTAATACACTTGAGAAAGTAGTACTACTTGATTAGAATCACATGTACTAAGTTTTCAAGTCTCTATCACTAGTCATTTTCGAGTTATACAAGTCCGAAAAATCGACCAATCAGAAACGAGTATTCGGTCAAGCTCAAATACACATGAGAAAGTAGGTCACTTGATTGGGAACATTTGTACTAAGTTTCAAGTCTCTATCTCTTTTCGTTATCGAGTTATACAAGTTCAATCACCCAATTATTAAAAAAAATGAAAAAGGGGAGATAACTTTGCAAAAAAGTGGCCCAGAGTTATAATTCTTGCATGTTGTACAACTGCCACAGTGCCATCTATCTATGTTCCAAGTTTCAATAATATCTGACCATTCGTTCACAAGATATCGCTCTGACAAAAATTGATTAAAATATTGAAAAAGGGGAGATAACTTTGCAAAAAAGTGGCTCAGAGTTATCATTCTTGAAAACTACACAAGTTCACATTGCCATCTATCTATGTTGCAAGTTTCGATCAATTCCATCAAGTAGTTTATGAGTATTGCTCTGGACAAAAATTTGGATAGGAGAAAGAAAATAATAATAATAATAATAAAAAACAATAGAAAAAACAATACGATTCCCAACTCTGTTGGGGAATCGTAATAAGAATAACTACAAATACAGCATGTCCCCCCTTTCGGAGAAGGGGAGACATAATAATAAGAACAAGTGCTGATTGTGATTGCAAGCAAGTCACATATATATCCCCAACTGGCAAATTGCCGCCACGGGATAAAATTTCGATACTGGAAATAAACTCGTCACACCTATATCTACTTAAAAGCCAAATTTCATCGAAATTGGAGCATTTTAAGGTTTTGGCGGCCATTTTGGCTCTAAAATGGACACCTCGGCATAAAATTTATATTTGCTTGAAAACTAAATTTCATCTTAATTGGAGCATTTTTTTGTTTTGGCGGCCATTTTGAATAAAAAATGGATGCCGCGGAATAACATTTTCTATAGCGGAAAACTAAATTTCATCGAAATCAAAGCATTTTTAGTTTTCGGCGGCCATTTTGAATAAAATATGGCCGTCGCGGGATAACATTTTCGATACCGGAAATGAACTCGCCACACTTATATTTACTTAAAAACCAAATTTCATCGAAATCGGAGCGTTTTTCGAAAGGTTTTAGGTTTGGCGAATAAAAAATGGCCATAGCGGAATAAAATTTACATTTTACTTGAAAACATAAATCATTGAAATTTGAGAATTTTAAGTTTTAGCGGCCATTTTTAATAAAAAATGGC
This sequence comes from Serripes groenlandicus, assembly GCA_031761405.1. Classification (NCBI taxonomy): domain Eukaryota; kingdom Metazoa; phylum Mollusca; class Bivalvia; order Cardiida; family Cardiidae; genus Serripes; species Serripes groenlandicus. The sequence goes on along the minus strand of JASEVX010000011.1, from coordinate 55,948,889 downwards.
CCCCGGGGATAAAATTTGGATGCCGGTAATTAACTCGCCAGACCTATATCTACTTGAAAACCAAATATCATCAAAATCTGAAATTTTTTAGTATAAGGTGGCCATTTTGAATATAAAATCGACACCTCGGGATAAAAATTCTATATCGGAAATGAACTCGCCACACCTTTATCTACTTGAAAACCAAATTTCATCAAAATCGGAGGATTTTTAGTTGAAGAGCGGCCATTTTGAATCTAAAATGGCTGCCGCGGGATAAAATGTTGAAACCCGAATGAACTCGACACACCATATCGTACCTGAAAACCAAATTACATCGAAATTGGAGGATTTTTAGTTGAAGGCGGCCCATTTTGAATAAAAAATGGCAGCCTCGGTGATAAATTTCCGATACCGGAAATGATCTCACCACACCTATATGTACTTGAAAACCAAATTTCATAGAAATCGGTGCATTTTTAGTTTTAGGCGGCCATTTTTGGTGATTTAAAATGGCCACCACGGGATAAAATTTGGATAGCGGGAATGAACTCGCCACACCTATATGTACTTGAAAACCAAATTTCATAAAACTCGGAGCATTTTAAGGTTTTAGGAGTTTGGCGGCCATTTTGAATAAAAAATGGGCCATAGCGGAATAAAATTTACATTTACTTGAAAACATTAATTTCATTGAAATTTGAGCATTTTTAAGTTTAAGCGGCCATTTTTTAAAAAAAAGGGGCCCCCGGGGGGTAAAATTTGGATGCCGGAAATGAACTCGCCAGACCTATATCTACTTCAAAACCAAATATCATCAAAATCTCAACATTTTTAGTATAAGGCGGCCATTTTGAATATAAAATCGACACCGCTGGATAAAAATTCGATATCGGAAATGAACTCACCACACCTATATCTACTTGAAAACCAAATTTCATCAAAATCGGAGGATTTTTACTTGAAGGCGGGCCATTTTGAATAAAAAATGGCAGCGTCGGGATAAAATTTCGATACCGGAAATGATCTCACCACACCTATATGTCACTTAAAAACCCAAATTTCATAGAAATCGGTGCATTTTTAGATTTAGGCGGCCATTTTGAATTTAAAATGGCCAACCGCGGGATAAAAGTTGGATACCGGAAATGAAGTCGCCACACCTATATCTACTTGAAAACCAAATTTCATAGAAATCGGAGCATTTTAAGGTTTTAGGTTTTGGCGGCCATTTTGAATAAAAAATGGCCATAGCGGAATAAAATTTACATTTAGTTGAAAACATAAATTTCATTGAAATTTTAGCATTTTTAAGTTTTAAGCGGCCATTTTTAAAAAAAATGGCCCCCGGGGGATAAAATTTGGATGCCGGAAATGAACTCGCCAGACCTATATCTACTTGAAAACCAAATATCATCAAAATCTGAACATTTTTAGTATAAGGCGGCCATTTTTGAATATAAAATCGACACCGCTGGATAAAAATTCTATATCGGAAATGAACTCGCCACACCTATATCTACTTGAAAACCAAATTTCATCAAAATCGGAGGATTTTTTAGTTGAAGGCGGCCATTTTGAATAAAAAATGGCAGCCTCGGGATAAAATTTCGATACCGGAAATGATCTCACCACACCTATATGTACTTAAAAACCAAATTTCATAGAAATCAGTGCATTTTTAGTTTTAGGCGGCCATTTTGAATTTAAAATGGCCACCGCAGGATAAAATTTGGATAGCGGGAATGAACTCGCCACACCTATATGTACTTGAAAACCAAATTTCATCAAAATCGGAGCATTTTAAGGTTTTAGGTTTTGGCGGCCATTTTGAATAAAAATTGGCCATAGCGGAATAAAATTTACATTATACTTGAAAACATAAATTTCATTGAAATTTGAGCATTTTTAAGTTTAAACGGCCATTTTTAAACAAAAATGGCCCCCCGGGGGATAAAATTTGGATGCCGGAAATGAACTCGCCAGACCTATATCTACTTGAAAACCAAATATCATGAAAATCTGAACATTTTTAGTATAAGGCGGCCATTTTGAATATAAAATCGACACCGCTGGATAAAAAATCTATATCGGAAAATGAACTCGCCACACTATATCTACTTGAAAACCAAATTTCATCAAAATCGGAGGATTTTTAGTTGAACGCGGCCATTTTGAATAAAAAATGGCAGCCTCGGGATAAAATTTCGATACCGGAATGATCTCACCACACCTATATGTACTTGTAAACCAAATTTCATAGAAATCGGTGCATTTTTAGTTTTAGGCGGCCATTTTGAATTTAAAATGGCCACCGCGGGATAAAACTTTGGATCTATATGTACTTGAAAACCAAATTTCATCGAAATCTGAAGCATTTTTAGGTTTGGGCTGCCATTTTGAATAAAAAATGGCCGCCCCCCGCGGGATAAAAATTTGGGATGAGCGCGGGAATGAACTCGCCACACCTATATGTACTTGGAACAACCAAATTTCATAGAAATTCGGAGCATTTTAAGGTTTGTGTAGAGGTTTCGAAGATTTTTTAAGTATAAAAAGGGGCATAACTCCGGGAAATACGAACGGAGTTACCTGTTTTTGGGGGCGCACACAATATCATGTGCTGCTGATTAATTCTACCAAGTTTGGCATCAATATCTTATACGGGTGTAGGAGAAGTAGGGCCGGACAATACGGACGGAAATTTCTTGATGTTTGATGGCGGTTGTGTAAAAATGAGGGCATAAACTCTGGTAAAAACCAACGGAGGTTACCTCCTGTTTTGGCACACACAAATATCATGTGGCTGTCGATTCTTTCTAATAAGTTTGGCATCATATGTTATACATTGTAGGAGAACTAGGCGGGACAAATGACCGGACTGAAATTTTTTGATATTTGACGGCTTCCCGCCATACATCTCCTAGAAAAACTCCGGACAAATTGGAGGTAAAAGAAGAGAAAAATAATAATAATAATAAGAAACCGTGCAAAAAACAATATTCCCCCACTTTGTTGTTGGGGGATATAATAAGAATAACTACAAATACATGCAATGTCCCCCCTTTCGGAGAAGGGGAGACATACATTATAGAGATTTTCCATATTTTTGTCTGCTGCACATTTGCTGTATGTGGGAAAGAGTTAAAGGACTTATCCCACCAAGATATCAACCAGAACAGTAACTGAAGCTGACGCAACACTTTTCCATCTGCAGATGCGATACAAAAATAAAAACAAGCAATTTCTACTTTTTGTCACAATGCTTTCAACTTTTTCAGTAATTTTAATTTCATTTAGCAAGACTTTCTATATTTTTGCCCAGATACTTTCAAAGTTGTCACCTGCATGTTTGCTGTATGTGGGAAAGGGTTTTACTCAATTATTAATCAACTGACAACTATATTTGTTTGATTTACGCCCAAAACAAATAAAAATCCATTACCAAATTCATGTTGTATTTTTTTCTTCAAGAAGTCCATTTTTTCAGCCTCTCCATGGACGAGCATGACGTTTTTTGGTTCACACCAGGAGATCAGCTGCATGATGCCCTTAGCGTCTGCATGGGCACTGAATGACATGTACTCTACTGCCAGTTTTACATCAAGCTGTGGGGAAAAAAAAGGAACTAGTAGTTAACCCTTTCCAACATACAAAAGATCTGCAGCAGACGACTTTGTACACATTTTAACAAAAACCCGAAAAATCTCTATATATAAAGGTTTACTTACTGACAAAGGTTGAAAACATTTTGGCAAAAGGAGAAATTGCTCGTTTTAAGAAACTTCTACTTTTGTCATAATGTTTTCAAAAGTTGCCTGCTGCAGAGGTGTCAGAAAGCGTCTATATGAGGGAAAGTGTTAACAGAGTACTGAGCGTTTTTAACTCTTCTCCACTTGCATTTGAAGCATCTGCATCAGACAACATTTGAAAGCAATGTGGCAAATTGTCTCCATTTGCCACATTGTATTTAATTATACATTGACTTATAGAGATTTTCTATATGTTTGTTTAGATGTTTTCAAAGTCGTCTGCTGCATTATTATTATATGTGGGAAAGGGTTAAATCAAAGTTGGATGATTTAAGAGATATAACACATGAATGAAACTACATTGTTACCAATTCTTATAATTTGTCCTTTCTCTCATTGAATATATATTTATATGAGCACTGAATAGATCCGACACTCTTTGTTTTAACCCTTGTAGAACAGTATAATAAGATTTTTCTTTTTTTTTCTGAAATATGGCTAACATGTAGCAAAACTTGAAAACTTTAATAGATTTTAAAAACTGGCAAAATTGTCTGATTCAGATGCATCAAATTGAGTCTTTTTGTGGGAAAGGATTAACACACATGACAACATTACAAAATTGCACACTCACTGTTTGTTTATTTTCTAATTCCAATTTTTTGGCACCATTTAAAATCTTATGTCCAATAGTTCCTGCCACACAATAACCTGGCATTATTACCTGTAAAATAAAAACAACTGTTAGAAAAAAAAAAACACACAGTTTTTATGTTTAATAAAACAACTGTCATGCATTACGTAATCCATCAAGAATTGTCAGAAGACTGCAGGTCTCAGAGAACTGGGGCAAATTAAAACATAAAACTGTGGCTTTCACGGCCGACGCAGACAACATAAAATTGCCATGGACACAGTCTCAGCAAGCTTAAAATAAACTGTTTTGATAAGTCATGAATGAGACAAGAAAGCAAAAATATATTACCAGCGTAATTAACATAGGTTGTCCCTTAATGCATCAGTCATATCTATTGCCTAAAAATTTAAATACCTTTGATTCAAAAGAAAACTATTGAATGTAAACTTCCTTCAGCACAACCACTGTTTTTGACCATTTAAACCTTTGTTGTTGGTAACCAAAATAATCTTCTCACTGAGATGATTCTTTTGAGTACCCACAACATAAGGTTATGTTGGAAAATAAAAGAAATATTACAGGTGAAAGACCAGTTTACTCCTCCTTTTCTAGACATCTGAATGTATTACCATATTTTGATCCGATGGCGCCCATTTTTTAAATACTTGTAAGGACAGACCCGCATGTAACATCCCTGGTGTGGCAAACACCACCATTGCGCCCGGATTCTCTATGTATGACCGGTCAAATGGCTTGATGTGTTTAAACTCAAACATGTTTCTCTTTACAAATGTGTTCTTTATTTTCTGACTGGTCCAGGATATAAATAATTTGTAGTAGTGATTGGCCTGAAATAAACAATACAAACCAGTCAGATTGTCTGAAATAAACAATACAAATCAGTCTGATAGTCTGAAATAAACAATACAAACCAGTCAGATTGTCTGAAATAAACAATACAAATCAGTCTGATAGTCTGTATTTAATGATATAAACCAGTCTGATTGCCTGGAATAAACAATACAAACCAGGCTGATTGCCTGGAATAAACAACATAAACCAGTCTGATTGCCTTGAATAAACAATATAAACCAGTCTGATTACCTAGAATAAACAACATTAACCACTCTGATTACCTGGAATAAATAATACAAACCAGTTTGATTGCTTGTAATAAACAATATAAACCAGTCTGATAGCCTGGAATAAACAATACAAATCAGGTTGATTATCTGTAATAAACAATATAAACCAGACGGATTGCCTGGAATAAACAACATTAACCAGTCTGATTTACCTGGAATAAACAATATAAACCAGTTTGATTGCATAGAATAAACAATATAACCAGTCTGATTTACCTGGAATAAACAATATAAACCAGCCCAATTGCATAGAATAAACAACATTAACCAATCTGATTACCCGGAATAAACAATACAAACCAGTTTGATTGCATAGAATAAACAATATAACCAGTCTGATTTACCTGGAATAAACAATATAAACCAGCCTGATTGCATAGAATAAACAACATTAACCAGTCTGATTACCCGTAATAAACAATACAAACCAGTTTGATTGCATAGAATAAACAATATAACCAGTTAGATTGCTTGTAATAAATAATATAAACCAGTTTGATTGCATAGAATAAACAATATAACCAGTTTGATTGCTTGTAATAAACTATGTAAACCAGTTTGATTGCATAGAATAAACAATATAACCAGTTTGATTGCTTGTAATAAACAATACAAACCAGTTTGATTGCATAGAATAAACAATATAACCAGTTTGATTGCTTGTAATAAACAAGAGGCCCATGAGGGCCTATGCTCTACTGGTATGGTTCTTTGGTCATTTTCAATCCAGAGCATGTATGTATGGTGAAGATCGGATAGTAAATGGAGGCTCTTTTATGTTCACAAGCTGTATTATAGCAATTTTTACAATTTCATGGGCCATAATCCAGTCTTGCATGGGCGGATCTAGCTGGTTTTCAAAAGGAACCAAGCTCTCATCAATATTTAACTACTATCTAAGTTTGGTGAAGATCAGATAGTAAATGGAGCCTCTATTGTGTTCACATGCTCAATTATAGCAATTTGGACAATTTCAAGGGCCATAATCCAGTCTTGCATGGGCGGATCTGGCTGGTTTAGGAAAGGAACCGAGCTCTCATGGATATCTTACTACTGTATAAGTTTGGTTGAGATACAATCAAAAGTGAAGACTATCATGTTAAAAAGTTCTTTTATAGCAATTTTGACCATTTCCAGGGCCATAATCCAGTCATGCATGGGCGGATCTGGCTGGTTTTCAAAAGGAACCGAGCTCTCATGGATATCTAACTACTGTATAAGTTTGACCATTTCAAGGGCCATAATCCAGTCTTGCATGGGCGGATCTGACTGGTTTTCAAAAGGAACCGAGCTCTCATAGATATCTAACTACTGTATAAGTTTAGTTGAGATACAATCAAAAGTGAAGACTGTATCGTGTTAACAAGCTCTTTTATAGCAATTTTGACCATTTCAAGGGCCATAATCCAGTCTTGCATGGGCGGATCTGGCTGGTTTTCGAAAGGAACCGAGCTCTCATGAATATCTAACTACTGTATAAGTTTGGTTGAGATACAATTAAAAGTGAAGACTGTATCGTGTTAACAAGCTCTTTTATAGCAATTTTGACCATTTCAAGGGCCATAATCCAGTCATGCATGGGCGGATCTGGCTGGTTTTCGAAAGGAACCGATCTCTCATGGATATCTAACTACTGTATAAGTTTGGTTGAGATACAATCAAACGTGAAGACTGTATCGTGTTAACAAGCTCTTTTATAGCAATTTTGACCATTTCAAGGGCCATAATCCAGTCTTGCATGGGCGGATCTGGCTGGTTTTCGAAAGGAACCGAGCTCTCATGAATATCTAACTACTGTATAAGTTTGGTTGAGATACAATTAAAAGTGAAGACTGTATCGTGTTAACAAGCTCTTTTATAGCAATTTTGACCATTTCAAGGGCCATAATCCAGTCATGCATGGGCGGATCTGGCTGGTTTTCGAAAGGAACCGAGCTCTCATGGATATCTAACTACTGTATAAGTTTGGTTGAGATACAATCAAAAGTGAAGACTGTATCGTGTTAACAAGAAATTGTTTACGGACGCACGGACGCACGGACGCACGGACGCACGCACGCACGGACGACGGACACATCGCCACGACATAAGCCCTTCTGGCCTTTGGCCAGTAGAGCTAACAATATAACCAATTTGATTGCATTGAATAAACAATATAACCAGTTTGATTGCATTGAATAAACAATATAACCAGTTTGATTGCTTGTAATAAACAATATAACCAGTTTGATTGCTTGTAATAAACAATATAACCAGTTTGATTGCATTGAATAAACAATATAACCAGTTTGATTGCTTGTAATAAACAATACAAACCAGTTTGATTACCTGCAATGAACTATAATAAAAGGGCCATGGTGGCCCTGTAGTGCTCACCTGAGTACCATGGATCTATCATATCTTGGCCTAGTGACCTGGACATAACCCATATTCGAACTTGGTCTAGATATCATAAAGCAAAAACATTCTGACAAAGTTCCAAGCTGCTGTAGTAAAAATAACAATCAGTTACCTTTTCAGTGAGTCCAAGACTAAAATAGATAGGTATGTTGAGATTCATTCTCTCCCAGTAGGTTTCCAGTAAGATACACAACTCCTGGGCTCTACCCAGAGCAAAAACGGGAATCAGAACCTGAAAGTCAGACAACAATAAATAGTGGTGGCGAGCATTTAACCCTTTCCCACTTACAGCAAATCTGCTGCAGACGAATTTGAAAATACCTACTAAAAAATATGGAAATTCTCTATTGTAGTTTGTATAATAACTGAAAAAAGTTGAAAACATTGTGGCAAAAGTAGAAATTGCTTGTTTTGAGCAATTTCTCCTTTTGTCGCAATGTTTTCAAAAGTCGTCTGCTGCAAATGCTTCAAAATGTGGGGCAGGGTTAACAAAATGCTTGATTATTACCGGTGCTTGTCAGTTAACCCTCTCCCACATACAGACACTTTCTGATGTCTCTGAAGCTGATGACTTTTGAAAACATTGTGGTTAATGGAGACATTTATTGTAATGAGCAATTACACCCTTTGTCATAATGCCTTCAACTTTGTTCAATAATATCTAATTTCTCCTTTTGCCTCCATGTTCCCCACTCTACTCAGATTAAAAATAGAGGTTTTCCATATATTTGCCAAGATGTTTTCAAAGTCATCTGCTGCAGATGTTTTGTATGTGGGAAAGATTTAATTGGTTATGGAGGTTTCTTATTGTCAACTCTTGTAGTATTCTAAAATATCACTTTAAGTTTTCGCAAGTCTTTTCTCTGTTGTTTTTAATCCAGTTGACTTAAACTATCATATAGCCCTTTCCAGAGTATAGATAATCTTTGACATACCTACAGCAGAAGACTTTTGAAAACATTTTGGCAAAAGAAGAATTGCTCATAATTAGCAATTTCTCCTTTTGCAACAATGTTTAATATAGTTCTGTTCAAACATTACATCTTTGTTTTAATAGATGTTTCATTATTTTGCCTAGATGTTTTTGAAGTCATCTGCTGCAGATTTGATGTATGTGGGAAAGGGTTAAAGTCAACAAACTAGGGGGTTATTGACAAAGCTCAATATTATTCTGTAAGGCTTCCCCACATACAACAAATTTATTGGTGTGCGAAAACCAGGAAACACATGAATAGGTGAACTGGCTGCTGCGATATGATTGAAATATTGTTGAAAACGGAGTTAAACCCCAATCAATCAATCAAATTATCAAGCAGATGACATTGAAAAACATGTAAGCCAAAACAGACATATCTCTATAAATGATAGTTTAATTATTGAAAAGAGTTGAAACCATTGTGGCAAAAGGAGAAATTCATGTGATTTGGTTCTGTTGAAATCACCACTACGTAGGAATTGTCTGAAATATATTTCTCAGCTCAATTATTGGCCTGGCGACTTCTTCAGCCATTTTACTGACTTCATGAAAAATGGTTGTTACTATATCTTGTTACATTATATACATGTAGTTATAACTGATTTGCATGAAGCAAATGTAGTTTAGGGGAAAACGAACTCACCTTGCCTCCTCTTTCCACACAATCATGAACCTTTTTGAGAAAGTCCCTCTCCCGACATCTTTTGGACTCTCTGATGGTTGTGGCGTATGTAGATTCTGTGATAAGCAGGTCGGGTCGACATTTATCTATCCAAGCTGCCCCTAAATGTCTATCAGGGGTCATGTTATAGTCTCCCTGCATAGATAAAATGAAAATTAAAACCTTTTGGTGTTTTACGCCGGTTTCAACAATTGTTCAGTTATATCACGGCGTTTCCTAGGTAAGTTACCAGTAATACTGGACCATTTATCCTGACACAAGCTAGTTAGTCATACTGCTGACCCCGCATGGAAGGCAGCCATTACTACTACTTTTTAAGTCTTTGGCACAACCCGCGGCGGATTAACCCGTGACCTCCAACACCCGAGGCTGAGGCTATTCAACTACATCACCAAGGCAGTTGATAAAAAAACTTTACAAATAGATGTGTTTATATGCATATGCAGAGAACAACTATTGAGATGTGTTTATACGCATATGCAGAGAACAACTATTGAGATGTGTTTATACGCATATGCAGAGAATAACTATTGAGATGTGTTTATATGCATATGCAGAGACCAACTATTGAGATGTGTTTATATGCATATGCAGAGAATAACTATTGAGATGTGTTTATATGCCGAGAACAACTATTGAGATGTGTTTATATGCATATGCAGAGAACAACTATTGAGATGTGTTTATATTCATATGCAGAGAACAACTATTGAGATGTGTTTATATTCATATGCAGAGAACAACTATTGAGATGTGTTTATATTCATATGCAGAGAACAACTAGAACAGCTATTGAGATGTGTTTATATTCATATGCAGAGAACAACTATTGAGATGTGTTTATATTCATATGCAGAGAACAACTATTGAGATGTGTTTATATGCATATGCAGAGAACAACTATTGAGATGTGTTTATATGCATATGCAGAGAACAACTATTGAGATGTGTTTATACGCATATGCAGAGAACAACTATTGAGATGTGTTTATACGCATATGCAGCATACAACTATTGAAAACATTGTGGCAAATGGAGAAATTGCTCATGGTAAGTAATTTCTTCTTATTGCCATAATGTTTTCTACTCTATTAAATAATTAATCTTTCATTTATAGAGATTTTCAAAAACATTGCCTCGATGTTTGCTGTCGATTAGGGGTCGGTTGGAAAGAGTTAAAGTGGTTTTCAACTCAATCAATATACCTAACCATGTGTTTCCTGGCACCCTTAAACCAGATATTCACACAACAGTTCTCTCAGCCTACTGAAAATCACCAAACAAGCAATCTCTCCTCTTCTCAAAATGTTATCAACTCTGTTTCGCAATAATACATGATGGCACATCCGGGAATGGCTCAAGAAAGTTAATTGGACTTGAACTAGCAAAATACTCACTGTATAAACCATTGACTGTTGATCTACCCTGATATGGAACATGGCAGCCCCCAACACATGACCCGCATAGTAAGGCTTTATTTCTAGTTCATCATCAACCTGTTATAATACAAGAAATTGGTTATGTATGGTTATGTATGGCTTTGTACGTTCATACTTCCGTCCGAAAGAGTTGTGAAATATCAAGGGGCCATAACTTTAGTCTGAACAAACTGATACAGTGAGCATCCCTTCTCAGTATAGAATCTTCCTATAAATTTTCATTGTATTCTTGCCAGCAGTTACCGAGAAACAGCACAGACACACCAACAGGTTGTAAAATATCCAAGGTCAATAACTCTTTATATTTTGTTTTCAATTACAATGCAATATTTATTATGACTATGCCTGATCAATTAAAAGAACAATTTTGTTACTGAGTAGAATATTGTGGGAAAAGTAAAATCTATTATATATTGAGTCATTTGTCCTTTTTCCCTCATGTCTTCAAGAAGTAGTCTGCTGCAGAGTCATTTGCTTAATTTCACAAGAGTTTGCAGCAGACCAGACGACTTTGAGAACATACCTGCAACAATATGGAAAATATCTTTAAATGAAAGTATAATTATTGAATAGCGTTGAAAACCTTGTTTCTAAAAGGAGGAATTGCTCATCGTGAGTAATTTCTCTATTTGCCTAAACGTTTTCACAGGTCGTCTACTGCAGAACGGATGTGTCCAAATTCTTCTGCATGTGGGAAAATTAATAGTTTATAACATATAAAACATTCTAATGCTGAATTTTTTTTTTCTAAGGATAACCTTAGCCTTCTTTAATTTTCAATTTCAAATTTTAACCCTTTCCAACATTATAGACAATTTCTGCTGCATCTGCTGCAGATGACTTTTGAAAGCATTGTGGCAAATGGAGACATTGTTCATAATGAGTAATTTTTCCATTTGCCACATTGATTTCAACTCTATACAATGATTAAACCCTTATTTATTGAGATTCACTGGAAAAGCAGCCAGTTGCTTGGAAAGAATGTTGTATGAAGTACTCAAAGTGTTTTTCAAAAGTCAACTGTTGAAGATACGTCATAATGTGTCTACAAGTGCGAAAGGTTTAAATTGCTATTGCATTTAACCCTTTCCCTCATATAGACTCTTTCTGACGCCTCTGCAGCAAACGGCTTTTTGAAAACATAGTGACAAAAGAAGAAATTGCACAGAACGTACAATTTCTCCTTTTGCCACCATGTTTTCCACCTTTTGTCATAGGTTATCCATTCAATTATGGAGATTTTCTATGTTTTGACAAAATACGTTCGAAGTCGTCTGCTGCAGATTTGTCGTATGAGGGAAAGGGTTAAAGCAGACGGCGTTTTGAAAACATAGTGACAAAAGAAGAAATTACACAGAACGTGCAATTTCTCCTTTTGTCACAATGTTTTCCACTTTTAGTTATAGGTTATCCATCTGACAAAATACGTTCAAAGTCGTCTGCTGCAGAATTGTCGTATGAGGGAAAGGGTTAAAGCAGACGGCGTTTTGAAAACATAGTGACAAAAGAAGAAATTGCACAGAACGTGCAATTTCTCCTTTTGTCACAATGTTTTCCACTTTTAGTTATAGGTTATCCATCTGACAAAATACGTTCAAAGTCGTCTGCTGCAGAATTGTCGTATGAGGGAAAGGGTTAAAGCAGACGGCGTTTTGAAAACATAGTGACAAAAGAGGGTTAACTTATTATTGCATTTAAGTGAAAATGGATGAGACACTACTCCTCTCTGAATTATATCCTAGCAAATATTCCCATCTCATTTTAAATCAGGCTCTAGTAGCCCAAATATCAAACTAAATATAAACCTACCTGAATAACTTCATGTAAATTGACAGCTTTCACCTTTTTCATACAAGATTTTATCATTTCTGATGTAAAGAAATTTGTTTCTCCTTTCTTGTCCACTGTGATCTTTCTAAAATCCTCCTTTAAAGAAATATTAAGACAGCACAAATATTAATTCCTGCTAAAAATATATTTTCAACTAAGTACCAAAAAGATATAGTTCAAAAATTCCAGGTGTATCAATTTTGTGTTCAAGTGTATTTAACTTTTTTTCCCCATGAACATACGCTTTCTGACACCTCTGCAGCAGATGAATTTTTGAAAAAATTGTTGCAGAATGAAATATTGTTCATCATGAGCAATTTCACCTTTTGTCTAAATGTTATCAACTTTATTCTATTATAGTACTTTCATATATTTTCCGAGAGGTTTTGACGGACGTCTGCTTTAATATGTTGTATGAGGGAAAGGGAAAAAGAGGACTTAGAAATTATTATATTAGGTTAATGGTTGAGAGAAAACAGATAACCCTTTCCCATATGCAGACACAATTTAACACAACCAAAAATGACGACTTTTGAATACTTTGTGGCAAAAGAAGAAAATGCTAACCATGTTTTCACCTCGATCCAATAGTAATAATTTCATTTAAAGAAATTTTTGCCAAGAAAAGCCATCTGCTGCAGATTTCTTGTAGGTTGAAAAGAGTTATGGTAACCCTTCCCTCATACAACAAATCAGCAGCAGATGACTTTGAAAACATATTGGCAAAATCATGAAACATATCCATAAATGAGAATTAAGTTATTAAATAGAGTTGTAAATTTTGTTGAATAAGAGTTATCGGAGGACAATATAATTGCCTATCAGGGCCATCGTCTATCAGGGCCTACTTCAGAAAAGTTATAGCATTGGTAAAATTGGTAACTATAACCGATATTCCCAGTCTTGCATAGGACTTGACATACAGGGTCATATAATGATCCTGAATAAGTGTGTGAAGTTTCAAAGCAATAGCTTACACAGTGTCTGAGAAAAGGCCTTGCACGCAAAGGTTTGACCAAGCTGGCAACGCGTACGCCAACACGGACGCCGGGGTGATTACATAAGCTCCCCTATTTATTCAAATAGGCGAGCTAAAAAGGAGGATATGCTCATAATAAGCATTTTCTCCTTTTGCTGCAATGTTTTTAAAGGTCGTCTGATGCACAGGCGTCAGAAAGTGTCCGTATCAGGGAAATATTTAACAATAGAAAGTGTTTATTTACCAGTAAAATAGGGCAGATGGCTTTAGTTGGATGTGTCATATATATGGGTCCATCATATCCTACCATCTCAGACATGTATGGTAGAGCGCCGCAGTGGTCCAGGTGAAAGTGACTGAATTAAAACAAAAATTAACACTTTTCTGGCGCCTCTTTCTGGGAAAGGGTTAAGAGGCCTAGATAAGGAGGGTAAGTTGTCTTAACCATATCTTTCTGTTTACTGAATTAATCTCTATGTTTTGACTACTCAAAATAATCGTCTTAGTGAAATGATTCTTTTGAGTACCCATGACGTTTGGTTTTGAGTGCAATTAAGGATTTAAGATTTGAAATACGTCCCTCATCTAGAGCTCCAATTAAACAATCATATTGAGCAAGATGTTTTCCTTAAATTTAAAAGGTAATGTCCTGCTTCATCATTTCATCACTGAAATCAATTCTGCGCCACTCCAATTTCGTCCCTGATATAGGCAACATTTGACTTCTGAACAACTAACGTCTTGTAGTGGAATAAAAAGAAATTGCTCATAAAGTAGACCTAAAATTTGTCAGAATTTGTCCAATTTTCAACTTATCACATATTTTTCCTCTAACTCGAAAAAGGGGCATTACTAAATAATTATTAAAGCCAGAGTTATATGACTTGGTATAGACATGCGAATTGTTCCTAGGAACATGTGTATCAAGTTTCATTTGAAAATGTTGAACATATTTTGAGCTATGAAGTAAGGTTCAAGTTTTCTTACGACACAGACAAAGCCAAGGGTATCACAACAGCCTGACTTTTCTTCCTTAACCCTTTCCCTCATATAGACACTTTCTGACGCCTCTGCAGCAGACGGCTTTTTGAAAACATAGTGACAAAAAAAGAAATTGCTCAAAACAAGCAATTTCTCCTTTTGCCACAATGTTTTCCACTTTTAGTCATAAGTTATCCATTCAATTATAGAGATTTTCAATTTTTTGACAAAATACGTTCAAAGTCGTCTGCTGCAGAATTGTCGTATGAGGGAAAGGATTAAACAAGAGGACCATGATGGTCCTGTATCGCTCACCTGATTTAATCAAACTTAAAAAGTTTTCAGTGTTCTTTCCCCTATATGAGTCTATGAAAAACAAGTGACCTAGGGGAGGGGTCATTTTTGACCCCAGGGCTATAATTTGAACAATCTTGGTAAAGGTCCACTAGATGATACTACATACCAAATATCAAAGGCCTGGGGCCTCTACTTTTAGACAAGAAGTTTTTTTAAGTTTTTTCTCTATATGAGTCTATGTAAAACAATAGACCCCAGGGGAGGGGTCATTTTGACCCCAGGGCTATAATTTGAACACTCTTGGTAAAGGTCCACTAGATGATGCTACATACCCAATATCAAAGGCATGGGCCCTCTACTTTTAGACAAAAAGATTTTTAAAGTTTTTCCCCTATATGAGTCTATGTTAAACAAGTGACCCCCGGGGAGGGGTCATTTTTGACCCCAGGGCTATAATTTGAACAATATTGATAGAGGTCTACTAGATGATGCTACATACTAAATCTCAAAGGCCTGGGGCCTCTACTTTTAGACAAGAAGATTTTTTAAGTTTTTTCTCTATATGAGTCTATGTAAAACAATAGACGCCAGGGGAGGGGTCATTTTGACCCCAGGGCTATAGTTTGAACAATCTTGGTAAAGATCCACTAGATGATGCTACATACCCAATATCAAAGGCCTGGGCCTTCTACATTTAGACAAGAAGATTTATAAAGTTTTTCCCCTATATGAGTCTATGTAAAACAAGTGACCCCCGGGGAGGGGTCATCTTTGACCCCAAGGCTATAATTTGAACAGTCTTGGTTCACTAGATGATACTACATACCAAATATCAAAGGCATGGGCCTTCTACTTTTAGACAAGAAGATTTTTAAAGTTTTTCCCCTATATGAGTCTATGTTAAACAAGTGACCCCCGGGGAGGGGTCATTTTTGACCCCAGGGCTATAATTTGAACAATATTGATAGAGGTCTACTAGATGATGCTACATACTAAATCTCAAAGGCCTGGGGCCTCTACTTTTAGACAAGAAGATTTTTTAAGTTTTTTCTCTATATGAGTCTATGTAAAACAATAGACCCCAGGGCTATAGTTTGAACAATCTTGGTAAAGATCCACTAGATGATGCTACATACCCAATATCAAAGGCATGGGCCCTCTACTTTTAGACAAGAATATTTATAAAGTTTTTCCCCTATATGAGTCTATGTAAAACAAGTGACCCCCGGGGAGGGGTCATCTTTGACCCCAAGGCTATAATTTGAACAGTCTTGGTAGAGGTTCACTAGATGATGCTACATACCAAATATCAAAGGCATGGGCCTTCTACTTTTAGACAAGAAGATTTTTAAAGTTTTTCCCCTATATGAGTCTATGTTAAACAAGTGACCCCGGGGAGAGGTCATTTTTGACCCCAGGGCTATAATTTGAACAATCTTGGTAGAGGTTCACTAGATGATGCTACATACCAAATATCAAAGGCATGGGCCTTCTACTTTTAGACAAGAAGATTTTTAAAGTGTTTCCCCTATATGAGTCTATGTTAAACAAGTGACCCCCGGGGAGGGGTAATTTTTTACCCCAGGGATATAATTTGAACAATCTTGGTAGAGGTTCACTAGATGATACTACATACCAAATGTCAAAGGCATGGGCCTTCTACTTTTAGACAAGAAGATTTTTTAAGTTTTTCCCCTATATGAATCTATGTTAAACAAGTGACCCCCGGGGAGGGGTCATTTTTAACCCCAGGGTTATAATTTGAACAATCTTGGTAGAGGTTCACTAGATGATGCTACATACCAAATATCAAATGCATGGGCCTTCTACTTTTAGACAAGAAGATTTTTTAAGTTTTTCCCCTATATGAGTCTATGTTAAACAAGTGACCCCCGGGGAGGGGTCATTTTTGACCCCAAGGCTATAATTTGAACAATCTTGGTAGAGGTTCACTAGATGATGCTACATACCAAATATCAAAGGCATGGGCCTTCTACTTTCAGACAAGAAGATTTTTTAAGTTTTGGTTAATTTCCCCTTTTTTGTTTCTGTGGCAGACAAAGTTCTGCATGGAATAGAATTTTTTGAACAAGTTTGAAAGAGATCAACCCAAGAAACATTCCTGTAAAATTATTTTGAATTTGGTTAATTGGTGTAGGAGGAGAAGTCGTTTGTAGGAAAATGTGAACGGACGGACGACGACGACGGACGGTGAGCGATCACAAAAGCTCACCTTGCACTTCGTGCATTGGTGAGCTAAAAACAGACTAGCTAAAAAAGGAGTTCCATAAACATAATAAATTAAATAGAATTTCAACAGCACTTGATCAGTCATTACTAACCTTATGATGACACAGTCTAGATGTTCTGTTAAACGGCCCTCTTTTGTAATAAATGTGAAGTCTGGAAACCTCCTCTAAAATACAGTAAATACCATAGGACTAGATAAGGAAGAAGGAGTAAACTGATATTTTCCCAACGATATCTCTCTTATGACTCAACTTAACCCTTTGTTGTGGTTACTCAAAAGATAATCTCATTGAGATGCTTCTTTTGAGAACCTACAACATAGGGGCTGAGGGTCATATTAGGATTTTTTGATGTGAAATATTTGTTTAGAGATCTATAACATACTGGTTGATTGATTGATTTGGGTTCAACCCAACCCATTTTCAACAAAGTTCCAGTTATATCAAAACCACATTTTCACCAACCCATGTGTGTACTTACTTGCTCACACCAGTTCATCATAGTCACATAACAATCTTTCCAAGCAACTGGTTGCTTTTCCACATAAATTGTTAGCCAATTGCAGTGAGATGAATAATGTCAACCATCCGAAAGATTGTTGGCTGAGCTGGAGTTCAAACTCACAACCACAAGATAATTTTTTGTATTTTCTTTCTGAACATATTGGTAAAAAGTTTGTATCTCAAAACAAGAAATGAATCAACCCTTTCTTACTTGCAGACACATTTTAACGCATCTATCGGAGACAAATTTTAAAAACAAAACAACAAAAGAGAAATTAAGAACAATTTCCTTTTTGCCAGAATATTTTCAATTATTCTGAATAATAATAACTGTTTTCAAACTTACATCGTCGTTAAATCCCATATGCATCCCGCAATCAAACATGATGTTCTTCCCTCCAATAGTAACCAGTATACAGCTGCGGCCAACATCTAAAATATTGTTTGGGGGGGGAAGGTTAAATGATAAAAATAAATACTAAATTGTACATATACACAGGGACGTAGATAAGAGGGATAAGTAACTAAATTATATACTAAAATATCACCCGTGCCAACATTTGTAGCAAGTAAAACTCAAAAACTATTCAAGATATGAAAATAAAAAAAATATTTTCTGGAAGTTTAAACATTCTTCTATAGCAGTAGATAAAAATATTTTAATATATTACAGGTTTTGATAAAATGTTATCCGTATGAAAAATGTCAGTCTATTAAGTTTTGGAAAAAAATAATATAATTCAGAAATCCCAATATCTGTGTCTATTAAACCAGTCATTGTGTAAAATACAAAGAAATTCCAGTTTTTGATTGTATCTCTAACCTTAGTTGAAATGTTAAGCTTTCAGAATATGTATGTTTTGTTTATGTGCCAATTGTGACTTTAAAGTTTTATTTGCTACAACATGTGAAAATGTGGACATTTTTATGTCTGTGGGTGATATTTTAACCAGATAACAGGTGTACAGGTGGAGTTGCCTATCCCTCTTATCTACGTCCCTGATATACATCACTCTTTTTCAAAGGATTTAATAACTACCTTCGTGGTGTATTGGTCAAACTGACACCATCCGCTTCAAGAGGGGGAGACCAGGGTTTGATACCCAGTCCAGTCATACTAAAGACTTAACAAGAGCGCGGCTAAACCGAAAAAGCGGCAATACTGAATAATTATTTAAGCCAGAGCTATGTGACTTGGTATATACATGCATAGTGTTTCTAATGTCAAGGAACATGTGTACCAAGTTTCCATTTTTGAACGATTTTTGAGTTATGAGGTAAGGTTAAAGTTTTGTGAAAACGAAGAGGCCACCGAGGACGAAGGGTATCAGAATATCCTTTTTTTTTTTCGTCGAAAAACAGACAAGCTAAAATTTGCATAAATAGCTTGACTTCTAGGTGTCCAGGCAGTGTTGGTTGTGGGAAAAGCATTTCGACTGATGTGTTTGTTGTCAGTGTCCAATCTAGGATTCAAAAACAAGGCGGGAATTATATAAACAAAATGAGGCATTTTTCCTTCTTTGTCTTTGTAAAAAATTCCCCCTTTCCATACAAATTTAGGGGGGAATATTCAAAACAGTGTGAGAATTAGCACAATCCCCCTCCTAGATTGGACACAGGGTTGTGTATCAAAATAAACTTACCAGCACTATCGGTAATTCAACCATGATATAACTTAAATAAAATTGAAGGTGGCATGAAACATTGTTTAAACACACAAACAATTAAATACTTTTTTTTAAAAAAGATTGTAAACAATGTGGCAGTAACAGAGGACTCACCTTGACCAGCACCTGTAAAAGAATAAAATATTTAATTAGTTGGATTTTAAAAAAGATTGTCCTTGTAATTTTATCATTTGCACAATGAAAACAAAACAAGGTTAAGTGACAGCTCAGTTAACATGGACAATTCAGCAGCAGCCTAGCGTTCACAATGTCTCGATTCTTTATAATTATATCAACATATTACTTATAATTCTTTTTGATAATGCCTGAGGAAAATTTAAATAAACCTGGGACACTGGAAGTCTCATTTGACGTGAAACAGATATCACATTAGCTAAGAGTACTAAGCTGGTGTTATATTGGAGGCATAGGAACCTTTCGAATATTCCACATTGGTCTTCTTCTCTGTAACTTCATTACCATTCGAAGAGCGAAACTTACACGGTGCGAATTAGATGTTTCTCAATCGGTGAACAAACGATTAAAACTTGATTGATTTGGGAAACACGCATTTAGAACCTGTTAGTTATTTCTGAAAATAGGACGTATTATTACCTAGAGGTGTTACAATGATCTCAGACATTTTCTTTGGCGCAAATATTGAATGGGTTTTTTAACGTTTCACATGATTTTCTTGTACCAAGTAGTTAGAGTGACTTCCCTTGAAGATCCGAGACATTGCGTTTAGACATGTATATGGTGACGATGTAAACAAATAAATAAAAGCCGATGATCCATTCCAAGTGACATAAATGTAGCCAGTAAGTTTGGTCTTCGGTGACAAATAGTATAGTATAGATACATTCATACATTCATACATGATCACTATCTGTTTCGATCCTTTCATGTCAGCCGGATTCAAAGTAATTGATTTTGAATAGCTGTATGTAATGTAACAACTTGTTCTAAACTTTAGACTTAAGCATAATGTAATTAAATTATTAATGATGTTAAATTTGACATGTGTTTAGTCATAGATCTGTCCGTTATTGAAAACATACTTTGCGTGTTAAATATGTATTTGGCCGTATTTAGTTGAAATTTGATGTTACTGTAACTTCTGTTTTCCCCCTTAATGCAACTCTCAGTTTCAAAACATTTATTTGTGAGAAATTTAGCCAAAAAAGCTCGAACAAATTTTCATAAGCCTTATTATTACAGCGACTTTTTTTTTACTCTTATTCTTCCAGTATTTGACACATTTATTAACAAAAATTACCAGAGGGGAGCACAACAGCTAGTTAACATATTAAGAGATGTGTACAAATGATAAATAGTCCCTCAATTGTGGGAGGTCATGGGATGATGCCTAGCTGGTCAGGTCATACCAATTGTAACTGGTACCGGCGTTAAGCCATCGCAGGTCACCCATCCAGGCACTAACCTGGATAACTTCAAAAATGGTAGTAAAGGCTTTACCTTCTTGGCGCTCAGGGTTGCTGGATTAGCATTTATAAAGACTGATTCGTTGGAGTCAGAATAATTTGACCAGTAGTACGGGTAACTTACCCAGGAAATGCCATGATATAACTGAAAGATTCTTGTATGTGGTCTAAAACACCATACAAATGTTAAGGGTCGAACTTATACACAATTGGAGAGCTCAGTAAGCTCAGTTGGTAGAGTACTCAACCTGAAGGCTAGAGGTCTGGGTTTTGAGCCCCAGACTGGCTGCATGTTTTTCTCTCCCTGTGACATTGGCGCCCAATAAGGGATTGTGACAGCACTGCTTGGTCAGCCTATTGGTGCTTGCAGTGTATATTAAGACATCCTTGGCACTGGTGTATAAAAATTCTATGACAAAATTCCAGTTAAGCAGGGGCGTATGTCGTGAGTTGAACTTATACACAATTGGAGAGATTGCATGTTAGCGGCCCGGTAAGCTCAGTCGGTAGAGTAATCACACTGAAAGTGAGGGGTTCCAGGTTGGAGTCCTGTACTGGCTGCATGTTTTTCTCTCCCAGTGAAACAACCAAATGATTAAAACAAAAATGAGATTATGTACATGGTGAGTTAAAAACAAAGATGAGAGGTAAAGAGAAAGTGATTTCGATGGTCTTACTTTTCATAAACATGATGGTAGTTTGTTCCAGTCCTGGGCGGTACTTATGAAGGTTAACTGTTGTCTAGGACTAAAACTGGCATATATGGTATTAAGTTGATTGTCTATCAATTTTCCTGTTGGTTGATAAAATACAATTCTATTTTTGGCCGGATTACTTTTTTCCGAGCAATTTCGGTCTATAGATTGGCGATGTCCGTCTGTCTGTCTGTCTGTTCGTCCGTCAACATTTTGGTTAAAGTTTCAGGTTGAGGCAAAATCTCAGCACTGGAAAGGGTTTCAAACTTGAAACTTTGCCAGAAGGTAACCAGTAACAAGTTCTATTGATTTCTATGGTTACTTTGACCTTGACCTTGGTTTGTTGATTTTCAAGGTCAAATTGCCGACAATCCGGCCTTACCGTCTTCAGCGGTTTCTTGTTTCACTTGCTACAATGCAATATATGTAAGGTCCAAACTATCTGCAGACAAAAAAAACTTTATAACAATGCAGAAAAAGGTGATCAAGAGTCATGAATAACAGCTAGCTTAACCGTTTCCCACATACAACAAATCTGCAGCAGATGAGTTTGAAAACTTACCCAAACAAATTGGAAACTCCCTTTAAATGAAAGTACAATAATTGAATAAAGTTGAAAACATGCTGACAAAAGGAGAAATTTCTTGTTTTGAGCAATTTCTATTTTTGTTGCCATGTTTTCAAAAAGCTGTCTACTGCAGAGGCATCAGAAAGAGTTTTTATGAATCTGAAATAAATACATATTTCTGCTATTTTTATACGCCGCCGGAGGCGGTGGTATATTGGCGTCATCTTCTCCGTCTGTCCGTCCATACATCCGTCCGTCCGTACGTCCATTTCTTGTGAACGCAACTCCTCCTACGTTTCTGACCGTATCTTTTCAAAACTTAGTCAATGTCATAACTATAATGTGTAGATGTGCATGAAGCGGCGATTTTCCGGTTCATTGATATTTGCAAGATTTATGTCCCTTGTAACTTAGTCTCTGTAGCTGATTGATATTGCAGCCTTGTGAACGCAACTCCTCCTATGTTTCTGACCGAATCTTTTCAAAACTTGGTCAATGTCATGACTATAATGGGTAGATGTGCATAAAGCGGCGGTTTTCCGGTTCATTGATTTTTGCAAGATTTATGTCCCTTGTAACTTAGTCTCTGTAGCTGATTGATATTGCAGCCTTGTGAACGCAACTCTTCCTATGTTTCTGACCGAATCTTTTCAAAACTTGGTCAATGTCATAATTATAATGGGTAGATGTGCATGAAGCGGCGATTTTCCGGTTCATTGATTTTTGCAAGATTTATGTCTCTTGTAACTTAGTCTCTGTAGCTGATTGATATTGCGGCTTGTGAACGCAACTCCTCCTACGTTTCTGTCTCAATCTTTTCAAAACTTGGTCAATATCATTACTATAATGGGTAGATGTGCATGAAGCGGCGATTTTCCGGTTCAGCGATTTTTGCGATAGTTATGGCTTTTGAAACTTGGTCTCTATAGCATATTCACTTGAGAACGCAACTCAAGTTTCCAAACAGGTAGAAGTGCATAAAGCAGGGATTATCCGGTAGAGTGATTTTTGCAAGAGTTATGCTCAGAAGGAAAAAAGGATACATATCGACACTGCCATTTGACCTACTTTCATATCGGAAGCCTCTATAGGGTTCTATCTCTGTTTATATGTATCCTATTTTCTTCCTGACTGAAATAATTTGTTGAATGGGACATTAAGCTCCAACAATCCAATCCAATACTTTGTTTGCTGTTTCTTTTCCATTAAATGATTGTTTTACCATAATGGTAGTTTTGTGATTTTTTTTCATGAAATTACCATTTTTCGGTTCAGCCATTTTGATGGAGATTCCAATGGTAGTCTTATGATACATGTTAAAAGCAATAATTAAAAGGACCAATCTTGATCTTTATATTTTGTGGCGGCGTATATTGTGGCGGCACTGGCACTCTTGTTTTTTACAGAGATCAAAAGAATTGGCGCTCATCTGTCATATGATTCTATGACACTTCAAGCATTATTGGAACAGTCTGTTAACTTTGGATACTGTTACACTGTAACCCTTTCATACAGATGCATTTTGACATAGACTTCTGCAGGAAATACTTTTGAAAAAGTTGTGATATAAGGAGAAATTCCTCATAATAAGCAATATCACCTATTGCCACAATCATTTCAACTCTTTTTTACATTAATAATTTCATTTATAGAAAATTCTCATATTTTTCATGCCGATGTTTTCCAATTCGTCTGCTGCAAATTTGTAATATAAGTTTCAAATGATAACAAATGTTTCTATTATAGTTGATTCCTGCACCTGTTTTCATAGACTAGTTGATTTTCATTTTCCTTTCAGCATTTGTTAATTTTGGTTATGATATTGACAGTGGCAGGGTAACAGCAAATACTCCAGCACAATGACAGATAAAGAAAGCTATATTTCCGTCCTTAAAGGTTGTCTCAATAACCTCCCAACGTTGAACTCAAGACTAGTCAGAATATTCATCAGCTCAACATTCACAGGTATCATGTTTAACTAATCAGTATGATTAAGATGACACAAATTTTTATTTAATTAACAACATTGATTAGTTTATTAGAAATAATCAAATTGCCATCATTACTTTATCAAATAGTGGAAACAGACCATAATGACAAGTTAACCCTTTCCCATAAACAACAAATCTGCAGCAGCGCACTTTGAGATCATCTAAACAAAACAATGAAACGTCTCTATAAATGAATGTTATATTACTGAAAGAAGTTGAAAAGTCGTCTGCTGCAGAGGCGTCAGAAAGCGTCTATATGGGGAAAGGGTTAATTAAAACAAGCAGTAGGAAACACTATTCCTTATAAAAATCCTAGTATGCAAAATTCTGTTTTAATCCCTTCCCACTTGCAGATGCATTTTGACTCATCTGCAGCAAACAGCTTTTGAAAATGAGCAATTTCCCCTTTTGCCAACATGTTTTCAACTCTAAATCATTATCATTGAAAGAGATATTCCATAATTTGGCCCCCAAAAAATAAAAGTCGTCTGCTGTTTATTTGTTGTATGGAAGTGGCAAATTTTGTATTGATCTTAGAAGGTTCTTATTTTGTTCACAATCATCTTTATCATTTGTTCAGCTCATAGAAGGATTTGTCCATGTTTTAATGTTGTGTGCTTTTATTTTCCTTTCTGCAGATACCAAAGAAGAAAGAAATTTACTTCTTGAAGATGTTTACCCTAAACTTAAGTCTCACTGTAAAGAGGCGTATGGAATGGATTTTCAGGTATTGCTGCTGAATTGTTTCCTTTTTACATGCAAGAACACAAGTAAAAAGAACATAGACTTTACATGTCATTTAAATTGGCATTTTTGTTGAGTAATTGTTATATATGGTAAGATATTTTGCAATGTAAATCTGTCCTTAAGAGATGGAACATGTAAATAGATTGAGTCTGTTGTCTTTGATAAAAATGAATATCATCATTATCTCAGTATCTGTCAATCCAAACAGTTCTTATCAGTCATTGGAATTAGCATTAAATCCTACCTTGCACAATGTGCAAACTGTTGGCTATATTTATGCAAACCAGTAAAATTCAACATGCATTTTATAAAAATGATTTTTAACTTTTTACACAATTAAGCAATTTCTTTTATTGCCACAGTGTTTTTATAGTTCATCTGCTGCGGATGTGTCAAAATATGCCAGCATGTAAAAAAGGGCTAATGGTTTACTTAATATGATATGTGAACAATCATATCTTTGTCATATGTATGAGTGAAAAGGTTAGTTAATGAATCAGAATACTAGATAAGCAAGAGTGAACAGGTCATGCTTCCACGATATCTCTGTTAGCACTCCCTCATACAACAGTTCTGCAGCAGACAACTTTGAACATATTTTGTCAAAAACTGGAAAATCTCTATAATTGAATCGATAACCTATGACTAAAAGTGAAAAACATTGTGGCAAAAGGAGAAATTGCTCGTTTTGAGCAATTTCTTCTTTTGTCACTATATTTTCAAGAAGCCGTCTGCTGCAGAGGCATCAGAAAGCGTTTATATGAGGGAAAGGGTTAAAACCTATGTTGTGGATACTCAAAAGAATCATCTCATTGTGGTGGTTCTTTTGAGTACCCACAACATAGGTTTTGGAGGTCAAATAAGGATTTTAAAACATGCAAAACGCCCCTTATCTAGATCTCTGATCTATGATTATTTTCAGTTGGTAGACATGAGATGGGGTGTACCAATAGATGCAGCAGACGATCATCTAGCATCAAAAATATGTATGGAGGAAATACAGAACTGTCAAAAACTCTCTACGGGACCAAACTTTGTGGTAAACTATTTCAGAAACGCTTTCATATATGTAAACTTGTGGTAAATCATATCAGAAACTCTACGGGACCGAACTTTGTGGTAAACTATTTCAGAAACTCTTTCATATATGTAGTCTAACTTTGTGGTAAATCATGTCAAAAACACTCTACGGACAAAACTTTGCGGTAAACTATTTTAGAAACTCTTTCATATATGTAAACTTGTGGTAAATCATATCAGAAACTCTATGGGACCTAACTTTGTGGTAAATTGTTTCAGAAACTCTTTCATATACATATATGTAACTTTGTTGTTAAGCATATCAGAAACTCTGCATTGGACCTAGCTTAATTTGTGATACAAAATTTCAGAAGCTATATCATGTATGTAACCTTGTGGTAAATTATTTCAGACACTCTCCATTGGACCTAACTGCTAAAATATTTCAGAAA
Organism: Serripes groenlandicus; assembly: GCA_031761405.1. Taxonomy (NCBI): domain Eukaryota; kingdom Metazoa; phylum Mollusca; class Bivalvia; order Cardiida; family Cardiidae; genus Serripes; species Serripes groenlandicus. Next base: position 55,922,454 of record JASEVX010000011.1, on the reverse strand, counting down.
CTCTCCAATCCAACATTTGTGTGCTATTGACATTAATCCTATACCAGATATCCACTTTATTTATTGACATGAAAATCAAAGTCACACACACACCAATGTCATAATTAGAACATTAGGGATTTGAATTAAGCAGAACATACTGCACTCACCATCAAATCTTTCTTTTGGCTTGAAGGTCAAGGTGACGGTCACACTACAAGGTCACAGGTATATTGTAACTTCACTATCAACTATTATTTTTGTGAATGGGATATGCCACTTAAGTGGTAGGAGACTTCTATTGTCTGCAATACTTCAATAATTTATTCTTTTATAGACTTTTCTGAACCAGAAGCATGGGTACCGACCTCTCCAGTTGACCATACCCGATGCTGAGTTTACAAATCTGGTTACCTGCCTTCAACAACATGATAGAGACACAACACTTATGCAGAAGTGGTACCAGAAAGACGAGAACCAGATTACCGCTGTTTATGTATTACAGACAATCAGTACTCTGATTCCTTCTTATAAAGATAAGGTACTTTATCAATGATTATAATGTACATTTCCTTTCTTACTAACTTTTGGTTATCTTTAGCAGACCGCTATTGAAAACATTATATAGACAAAGGGAAATTGCTCATCATGAGCAATTTCTCCTTTTGTCACAATTTTGTCAATTCAATTCAATAATTATACTTCCATTTATAGAAATTTTTCATTTTATGTCTCAACGTTTTCCAAGTCATCTGCTGCAGATTTAGATCTCTTTGTGTATGTTGGCCATCAACAAACCTTGTCCATGATTCTAGTCTTAATAATCCTTCCTCACTTGCAGATGCATTCTTAAACGTTTTCAGCAGGCAACTTTTGAAAACATTGTGGCAAATATTAATTGGTCATTATGAGCAATTACAGTTACTACTTTTGTCACAATGTTTTCAACCCCTATTCGATAAGGACACTTTATTGCGATTTTCCATATTTTGAAAGTCATCTGCTGCAGATTTGTATGTATGAGACTGAAAAACCACAACATCCTTTTCATTTTCAAAGCATTTCCAAAGGTATTTGACAAAGGTATATAGCATGTGTAACAGTTATTCCTGAAGAATTGGAGACTTTTTCAACGTCGATTTATTCTAGTACTGTCTGTCCCAGATACCTCATTGTTCACCAAATGTTGTATACCAACTCATATTCTCAATTTCCTATTATGTATAACATTTTTGGCTCTCCTATATGCAGTAAATGAGACAAAGTTGCCACAATGGCAGTTATGTGTTTAATCATCCCATGCATCCGTATATATGTGCGTCTGTCTGTATTTCTGGTAATTATTGGTTGCGGGAGTGAGCTGGATTGATCTGCATCCAGGTCATACTAAAGACTTTAACAATGGTAGAAATGGCTTTTCCTCCATGGCACTCAGGATTGTGGGATTAGCATTACTACTTACTTGCTGGTGTAAGGATTAATTGATCAGCTTATCCATATAACACTGTGATATAACTGAAAAATTGTTAAAAGCTGCATAAAACACCATACATACAAGTTTTCTGGTCAAGCTTATTCAGGCTATAACTTTTCACTGAATCAATGAAATTTCTAATAGGAAATCAATGATTGATTTGAGTGTGATTACCTTTTCAAGAGTATTTCGCTTTATACGGGAAAATTTCAAACTTATTAATGAGTTGACCTATGAAGCATTTATTTCACAGCAAAATGAAGATGCTAAAGCTGAGTGGAACAATGTGTTTAATGCATTGGGAAAGGACTTCAAGTTTGCGAGTAAAAAGTGTCATGAAACTGGACTGTTATCGGAGGAAGAGAAACACAAGTACTTCATGTCAGGTGAATACTTACATTATTCATGTATGCTTTGTTAGGTTTCCAGAGGTCCTAATAAGTTGGAATAAACTAGTCTATCCCCTACAGTTTCTCTCTTGTAACCCAACTAAACCGGATTGTGTGGGTGCTCAAAAGAATCTTCTCATTGAGTTTTCAAAGCAGGCAACATTTAACCCTTTCCCTCATACAACAAATCTGCAGCAGACGACGTTGAACATATTTTGTATGGGAAATCTCTATAATTGAATGGATAACCTATGGGTAAAAGTTGAAAACATTGTGGCAAAAGGAGAAATTGCTCGTTTTGAGCAATTTCTTCCTTTGTCACTATGTTTTCAAAAAGCCGTCTGCTGCAGAGGCGTCAGAAAGCGTCTATATATGGGAAAGGGTTAAAATATATTATTTTATGAAAGTAATAAATCAAAATACAGTTATAGAAGGCCTAATTAGAGGTTATTGTTAATTCACAAAATAGATATCCTTCTTTTAATTTTAATTTTTATCATCATTATTATTATCCCCTTTGTAATGTGGGATAAAGAGATCCTCTGGTACATGCATGTCCCAACGTCGTCATCGCTTGAGCAACTTCATTTCTTTCCTGATTGTTATGAAACTTAACCCTTTCCCTCATATAGACGCTTTCTGACGCCTCTGCAGCAGACAGCCTTTTGAAAACATTGTGATAAAAGAAGAAATTGCTGAAAACGAGCAATTTCTCCTTTTGACACTATGTTTTCAACTTTTAGTCATAGGTTATCCATTCAACTATAGAGATTTTTTATTTTTTGACAAAATATGTTCAAAGTCGTCTGCTGCAGAATTGTCGTATGAGGGAAAGGGTTAAAACATATGTTCACAAGCATCCCCTCTTGTACGAGTTTGCGTTTTATAGACATAGGTCAAAATCAAGATCACAGTGTCTATAATATGTCTGTACAAAAGGAAACTGCAAGGGTTTTTGTATTGTCTGTGATGCCCTTGTTAACATCATGATTATTATTATACAGAATAGAAACATTGCATTGACAGGGAAACAATCAATCAATCTGTATTTTTATTGCAGTGACGGAGGAAGAAATATCCCGTGGTATTTTACAGTTACAAAAGAACCCGACTGACCATTGTCTTTGTTTTGTGAGGATAATTGAGGACATGACCACTCACCTTGAACACAACAAGGCGTGGCGATTCATCGACATCGTAAAACAAGATGAAAACATTGTTGATGAGGAGGCTCAGACTTTCCTGGCCAGACTAAGAGATGAGAAAGTTGTGCAAAAACTTAACAATTTTAACATTACAAAGTAAGGAACTATTTTACCGTAATCCCTTCCAACGTATAACAAATTTGCAGCAGACTACTTTTCAAATAGCGAAAGTATCTATAGATTAAAGTGTTATTATTGAATAGAGTTCAAAGCATTTTGGCAAAGGAAAAATTGTTAATCATGAGCAATTTCTCCTTTGCCAAAATGTGTTCATATATTGTCTGCTGCAGATGCTTCAAAACATGTATGGGAAAGGGTTAGCTCATCACTTTATAAGCTATAATTATGCAGGGCACTACACAATTGAAAACATCTGAAAAAAAGTAATGAATATGTTTGATACTTGAAAGTATTACTTTGAGATGGATTGGTGAAGACTGTTCATAAAACATAATCTGTTCATCGCTCTGAGCTTTGATTGATTGGGGTTTTCAACAAATTGTCAATCATATCATGGCAACTTTCACCCATCAATGTGTTTCATGGCATTCTCACACCAGAAAACAACACAAGTCTTTCAGAGTAAGTAGCTGCTTTTCCACATAGACTTTTAGCCCATTGGTGGAAGACGAATGATGCTTGTCACATTGACTTTTGTCAAACATTGAAGATTTGTTGGCCAAGCTGGGATTCAAACTCACAACCCCTTGATTGACATCCTGCATCAGTACCAACTGCACTACTAAGGCTCAGTTCATAGCACTGAGACTATATTTTCAGAAGGCATGTTTCAATTAATGGTCCCTATTTTATTGTCTCGCTGCGACGAAGTTGCAAAAGCGAGACTAAGGTGTTGCTTTTCATAAATAAAGTACTTCAACATATTAAACAGGTTTTGGGGTAAAACGTTTGTATTTTGTTATTTTTTTTTAATTTCTTGGTATTTTTGAACTTCGGGTTTTTGTTTCAAACATTTGGATTTTTTTTTTTTAATTTTGTGTTTAAAAACAATTGTGTTTAGCTCAATGTTAAAGTTTTGTTATTTTACTTTTTGTCTTTTACACTTGCATTGATAGTCAAAGCAGGGGACAGCGAGACATTTAATTACGCGTAATTCTTGTTTACTCCTTTGATTACACTATTCTGTAAGAGGAATCTTGTTTTAATGCTATAACATTGCTTGAAGCATTGTATATTAAACCTGTGAAACCTGGGATTTCACTGTCAATCCTTATATAAAAGAATTTTCTTTGTATATAAGGTCTTCTTAATGGAAGATTGTTAGTAAAACTCCTTATATCAATAAAACTCTTTAATGGAAGATTGTTAGTATAACGCCTTATATCAATAAAACTCTTTAATGGAAGATTGTTAGTATAACACCTTATATCAATAAAACTCTTTAATGGAAGATTGTTAGTATAACGCCTTATATCAATAAAACTCTTTAATGGAAGATTGTTAGTATAACGTCTTATATCAATAAAACTCTTTAATGGAAGATTGTTAGTATAACGCCTTATATCAATAAAACTCTTTAATGGAAGATTGTTAGTATAACGCCTTATATCAATAAAACTCTTTAATGGAAGATTGTTAGTATAACGCCTTATATCAATAAAACTCTTTAAATATCAAATTGAGCAATCCAACCATTCCTCGCAATTCTTACAATTTAAATATAAATCCTACTTTTCGAGAAGGATTTTTTTTTTTTTCAAGGCAAACAACTCTTAAAACATCAAATGAGTTGAAAGGATCTACAGAATTCCCCAGCCAGATGAACAAGTCTTATGTTCTTCACCCATTCCAGCATGCAAATAATCTGCACTAGATGACATTGAAATTTTCGGTAATTGAAAGTATAATAATTTTCATTATTGATCATTGTTTAAAATTTTAAAAGGAGAAACTGCCCATGATGAGTAATTTTTCTTTTGGCCACACTAAATGTATTCTCAAAAAGTTGTCTGCTGCAGATGCATCAAATGTGCTTAACCCTGTAACACATACAACAAATCTGAAGCAGAGGACTTGGAAAATATCCAGGAAAAAATAGGGAAATTATTAATAAATAAAAGTTGAAATATTGAAAAGAGTTCAAACCTTGTGGCTAAAAGGGAAATTGCTCATTATGAGTAATTTCTCCTTTTGTCATAATGTTTTAAAAAGTCATCTGCTTCATAGGCATCAGAATGCGTCTATGCAGAAAGGGTTTAACCCTCTGCTGCAGACAGCTTTTTAAAAACATAGTGACAAAAGAAGAAATTGCACAAAACGTGCAATTTCTCCTTTTGCCACAATGTTTTCCATTTATAGTCATAGGTTATCCATTCAATTATAGAGATTCTCCTGTTTTTGACAAAATATGTTCAAAGTCGTCTGCTGCAGAATTGTTGTATGAGGGAAAGGGTTAAAATGGGATGGTTGATCCAAAATGTCCAATTTTGTAGAAATGTTGTGAAATGGAGTGAGAATGAGGGTATCAACAGACAGGACCATGAAGCCTATCTCGGCCGTTTTAAAGAGACATTTTACAATGGAGTTATCTCCCTCATCGAGAAGGCTGTGAAAACAGAGGTGTCCCTCGCTAAGGATGAACTCTATATTGAGGTAAGTACCCATAGTTAAATTATTGACCATGTAGCTTAACCCTTTCCCTCATACGACAATTCTGCAGCAGACAACTTTGAACGTTTTTTGTCAAAACATAGAAAATACCCATAAATGAATGGATAACCTATGACAAAAAGTGAAAAACATTGTGGCAAAAGGAGAAATTGCACGTTTTGTGCAATTTCTTCTTTTGTCACTATGTTTTCAAAAAGCCGTCTGCTGCAGAGGCTTCAGAAAGCGTCTATATGAAGGAAAGGGTTAACCCTTTCGCACTTACAGACGTTTTCTGATGCCTCTGCAGCAGACGACTTTTTGAAAGATTGTGGCAAAAGAAGATTGCTCATAATGAAAACATCTTTTCAACTGTATTCAAAAATTGGTCTTTCATGTATAGAGAGTTTCAATATTGTTAACTAAATGTTTTCAAAGTTGTCTGCTGCAGATTTGTGTTTGTGGGAAAGGGTTAACCATCATTTTTAGATAATCACGGCTACTTCAAAAATTAGCATTCCAATATGTACCCTTGGCTGACGGCTTCTTTAGAAATTGAAACCCCTGCTCTGCAATATGATTGGATACGTACAAAGTTGATCGCCTCCAATCAAATGTCTAAGTACCACAAACATGTCCACCCTTACATATAAACTGGGGAATTGCTCATGATGAAAAAAATCTTTTCAACTGTGTTCAAAAGTTGTTCTTTCATGTATAGAGAGTTTCAATATTGTTTACTAAATGTTTTCAAAGTTGTCTGCTGCAGATTTGTGTTTGTGGGAAAGGGTTAACCATCATTATACCCCCAAAAAACAAAGTTTTTTGGGGGTATATAGGAGTCACTGTGTCGGTCGGTTGGTCGGTCGGCCGGAAGCCATATTTTGTCCGGCCTATTTCATACAAACCACTGGGTGGAATTCAATAAAATTTTACATGAAGCTTCTATACCAAGAGGAGATGTGCATATTCTAAAGGGGTTACAATTGCATCTTATTTTACAGAGTTATGGCCCTTTTACATATTAAGTAAGCCATATTTTGTCCGGCCTATTTCATACAAACCACTAAGTGGAATTCAATAAATTTTTACATGAAGCTTCTATACCAAGAGGAGATGTGCATATTCTAAAGGGGTTACAATTGCATGTTATTTTACAGAGTTATGGCCCTTTTACTTATTAAGTAAGCCATATTTTGTCCGGCCTATTTCTTGCAAACCACTAGGTGGAATTCAATAAAATTTTACATGAAGCTTCTATACCAAGAGGAGATGTGCATACCCTACAGGTCTTACAATTGCATGTTATTTTACAGAGTTATGGCCCTTTTGTTGGTCGGAAGCCATATTTTGAATCAAGGTGCTGTTTTGGGGGTATTTATCATCTTCAATGATAGTTCTAGTTTTAGATAGTCACAGCTACTTCATACATTAAAATTCCAATATGTACCCTTGGCTGACAGCTTCTTTAGAAATTGAAACCCCCTGCTCTGCAACATGATTGGATACGTACATAGTTTATCCCATCCAATCAAATGTCTTGAAACAAAACAGTGTTAATAAAACAAACATGTCAGCCTTTACATAGAAACTGGGGAACTCGGTGGAAAACTTTTGTTAGCGATGAAGTATTAGGTAACAAAAGTAGCAGACGATATTCATACCAACTTTTCATGTGCTTTTACAACTCTGTGAGGTTTCAGGCAATGTATACAGAGTCTAGTTATTGTCAATCATAATATGTTTGCAGTTTTTGACAGGTAATCAACAGCCTTTGCAACTGGCCATTTAACTGGTCAAAGAACATTTAAGTAATTATAGGTGTTTTTACGCAACCACTAGCCCATGGCTGACGGCTTCATTGAAAATCCTGTTAACACACAAAGTGTCAGAATGTCCTGTTAACGCACAAAGTGTCAGAATGTCCTGTTAACGCACAAAGTGTCAGAATGTCCTGGTAACGCACAAAGTGTCAGTATGTCCTGTTAACGCACAAAGTGTCAGAATGTCCTGTTAACGCACAAAGTGTCAGAATGTCCTGTTAATGCACAAAGTGTCAGAATGTCCTGAAAATGCACAAAGTGTCAGAATGTCCTGTTAACGCACAAAGTGTCAGAATTTCCTGTAAGGGCATAGTCTCACAATGTTTTCTAAAGGCATTAAGTGTCAGAATGATTTGTAGGGTCACAAATTGTCAGAATGTTTTATAAAGGCACATAGTCTCTCAATGTTCTATAAAGGTTCAATGTGTCAGAATGAACTGTAACGGTAAAAAGTTTCAGACTGTATGGTAAAAGCACAAAGTGTCAGAATGTACCTTAAAGGAATTCAATGTCAGAATTTACTGTAAAGGCACAACATGTCAGAATGTACTGTAAACATACACCATATCATAATGTTCTGTAAAGGCACAAAATGTCATAATGTTCTGTAAATGTAAAAAACTGTCAGAATGTTTTGTAAAAGTACAAAGTCTCACAATGTTTTTAACAGTAAAAACTGTCAGAATGTACTGTAAAGGCACACACTGTCAGAATGTACTGTAAAGTCTTAAAGTGTCAGACTGTTTTGTAAAGTTGTCAATGCTCACAATGTCCTGTAAAGGAACAAAAATGTCTGAATGAATTGCAAAGGCACACAATGTCAGAATGTACTGTAAAGACACTCAAATGCAGACTGTCCTATAAAGGCACACAATGGCAGAGTTTTTTGTAAAGGCACACAACATCCAAATGTACTGTAAATGCACACAGTTTCAAGATGTACTTTAAAGGCTCAAAATGGCTCATAATGGTAGAGTGTCCTATAAAGGTACACACTGGCAGAATGTCCTGTAAAGGTACATTATGGCAGAATGTCCTGTAAAGATACGCAATGGCAGAATGTCCTGTAAATGCACAAAGTGTCAGAAAGTGCAGGAAAAGCACAATATGTCAGAATGTCCTGTAAAGGTACGCAATGGCAGAATGTCCTGTAAATGCACAAAGTGTCAGAAAGTGCAGGAAAAGCACAATATGTCAGAATGTACTATGAAGGCACACACTGGCAGAATGTCCTGTAAATGCACACACTAGCAGAATGTCTTGTAAATGCACACACTAGCAGAATGTCCTGTAAATGCACAATTATTTTTAACTACTTATCCTCATACCTGTCAATCGTTGTAGGTACTGCAGCATTTAGTGATGGCCAGTCAGCGGTGTTCGACATTCCAAGGACGAGAAGAAATCCTTCAGCAAATAGAGACCTACCTGATGGGAGAACAGTCCTCCCTACTTATACTGTATGGTCTATCTGGATGTGGGAAAACATCCATCATGGCACAAACTGCTCAAATGGTGAGTATATAGTGCTTTGATCTAATATTAATTTCTTAAATGGTGTGTATCTTGTTTTACCACTTTGATCTTATACTAATTTTTAAAACAGTAATTAGTTCATTTATCAATTGATTGATTTGAATTGAACCCCATTTTCAATGTAATAGGAAAAGGTTTTTATTAGCTCCACTAGCTGAAAGCAAGTCAACTTATGTCATGGCGAATTGTCTGGTGTACGTCCGTGCATGCATGTTTGGGTCAACATATATGCCCCTGTAACCAGTGGGTCAATTGGGATGAAACTTCACTGAAAGCATCCTCTCAATCTCCTTATCAGAACTCTTCAATTCTTTTTATCTATGCAGAATTCTGGTTTCCATGGCAACTGAAAGAAAAATACTTATTTTATTTCTCAAACTTCACAAAATGCATCCTCTCAATGTCCTAGCCAAAATTCCTTTCTTTGCATTTGATCCATGCAGAATTCTGGTTGCCATGGCAACCAAAAGAAAAAGACTTAAAAAATGTCTCCTTCCAAATATGTTGGCCAATTTTCAAATTATTCTATTGATTTATTCTTTGGGGTTTAACGCTGTTTCAACAATTTTTCAGTCATATCAGGTAGCGAGTTCACCTACTCATATGTTTCCTGGTTTGCTCACACCAGTACTCCACACAATATACTTTCCAAGCAACTGGTTGCTTTTCCACATAGACTGTTAGCCCATTGGTGAAAGAGGAATGACGCTTGTCAACGTCAGAAATAATGTAGGCCGAGCTGGGGTTCGAACTCACAACCCCTGGATTGACAGCCCGCGTTGTTACCAACTGAGCTACAGAGGCTCAACATTTCTGTAGAAATTTTCCTTGGGTGACCCTCTATCAGATTCCTTTCAAGCCATGTTAATTGGTTGAAAAACATGGCCACCAGGGAGCAGAACTGTTTTGCCTTATATGGCTATAGTGAAGACTTTAAAAATCTTCTTCTCCGAAAGTATGTTGACGATTTTAAAATATGTTGTTAAAAATGTTCCTTGGGTGACCCTCTTTCAGATTCCTACAAACAATGATGAATGGTTGCAAAACATGGCAACCGGGGGCCTTGGCTGTTTTGCCTTATATGGCTATAGTGATTTATTTTTTGCCTAATGCAGTGGAGTGATATTGGCCCTCTTGTCATTTATATCACAATGGGCAGTTCACCACACAATCATCTTCTCAGCCAACTGGCTACCTTCCTTCATAGACATTTTAGCCAAATTGCTTTGTCGATCATCGGAAGGAATGAAAGGCAAGTCCAGGGTTCACACTCATGGCCCCTGAATTGATAGCCCTTGTTGTTAATGATATAGCTACATGTATACCCCTAGTGTCCGCCTCTATGCTTAGGTAAACCTTTCCCACATTCAGACACTTTCTGATGCCTCTGCTGCAGATGACATTTGAAAACATTGGGGCAAAGGGAAAAACTGCTTGTCTATTCAATAATGGTATTTTTATTTGTAGAGAAATTTCCATATCTTCGCCAAGAAGTTTTCAAAGTCGTCTACTGCATCTTTGTTGTATTTGTGGAATGTGTTAAATGAGAAGTTTCATCTAGGTCCAGTCTTTGTTTAGACGTTTGCTGAGGGTATGTTACAGCCAGAGTTTAAGTTTCAGATTTGTTTGTGCTATTTTGCTTCAGATGATTAATGTGACCTATATTTATCCTTTGATATCTGTGGTGAAGAAGTTTCGTTTAGGTCCAGTCTTGGTCAAGATGGTTGATGAAGGTCTGTTACAGTCAGTGTTTAAGTTCTAGATGTATTTGTGTTTTCTTGCTTGATATTTTGATTGAAAGAAAACATTGATCTAGGTCCAGTCTTGGTTAAGATGGTTGATGAAGGTCAGTTACTGTTAGTGTTTAAGTTTCAAATTTGTTTCTACAGTCTTGCTTGAGCTGTTGAGTGAGACCTATATATTTTCATTTGAATTACTTTGGTGAAGAAATTATTTCAAATTCCTGTCTTGATAAGAAAGTATGGTAAGGATATGTTGTGGTAACAGAATAAGTACTACATATTCTTCATGTGAAAAGTATTCATAATGAGCTAATTCTCCTTTTGTCGCAATGTTTTTAGTTAGAGTCTTGATAGGGAAGTTTTATAGGGTCTGTTGTGATCACATTATAAGTACTACATATTCTTCATGTGAAAAGTACATTCACAATGAGCAAATTCTCCTTTTGTCACAATGTTTTCAACCTCATTCCATAAATACACCTTCATTTATAGAGATTTTCCATATTTGTTGCATAGCTCTTTTCAATGTCATCTGCTGCAGATTTGTTGTATGTAGGAGAGGGGTCTTTTTTCATATTACTTTAAGTCTCTTGCTGCATAAGTCTCTCTCCTTAGCAATCAATATTCAATATTACTTTGAAACTTCATGTTAATTGATCTTCTAAAGGTATAATTGTATGTATTTTGAATTAATTATTGATGTTCTAAAACTTTATAAAATCAGATGAATTGGCAACCTGCTTGGCTTACTCTATTTTGTAATTCTTTGTATAAATGGTTCTGAAAAAGGCAATGCAGGACATGTTGCAGACGATATATTTAAGAAATAGTTCTTTATGACCTTATTTTTATTACAGCCATTATTTAAACATGTTTTTATTTCAGGTCCCTACAGTTTTGAAATCCTCAGTAGTTGTCCTCAGATTTTTGGGAACATCACCGAACAGTAGTAACCTTTGGCGCCTGCTGCACAGCTTGTGTGAACAAATCCAGATCTGTTACAACAAAGACAAAAACGAGGTAATGTTGCATATTCAAATAGAATGACACTTAGCGCCAGAAGTATTATTAACAATTTGCTAGAGACACATTCTGACACATCTGCAGCAACTTCTCCATTTGTCTCAGTGTTTTCATCTCTATTCAAAATTAAAATTTCCATATATTTCCATATATTTGCATAGATATTTTCAAAGCTGTCTGCTGTAGAATAGATGTATGTGGGAAAGTATAAATTTATAAGCTCTTTCACTTGATAATATTCTGCAAGCAATATTTTAAGTAGATGTTTTCGAAGTCATCTGCTGCAGAGTTGTTGCATGTGGGAAAGGGTTAGTTCTATTTTCTAACAAAATTATTTTTATATGCAGGTACCAGAAGAATTAAGTGACTTAAAGCAGTTTTTCCTGGAATCTCTAAAGCTGGCAACTGCTGATAAGCCATTGGTTGTATTACTGGATTCACTGGACCAACTATCCAGGGAGCATAAATCATACAAACTCAATTGGTTGCCTAGGAAGATTCCACCTCATGTTAAGTTCATCGTTTCAACTTACACAGAAGCCCAAGACTTGATTGCTACCCTGCGCCTTGTGTTTCTTTCAGACTGTTTTATTCTGGTTCCCATTTTTTCAACTGAATTGAGTGCTAAGGTGCTATCCTCATGGCTGAACAATGAAAACCGATGTTTAAACGAGGATCAGTTTGCAATAGTTGAAAAGGCGTTTCAGGAATGTAGTTTACCATTGTTTGTAAAATTAACTTTTGACAAGGTCGTTCGTTGGCATTCATATACTCCCATAGAGGATTGTGACTTGAATCATACAGTTCAAAGTAGCATAGAATATCTTTTCCAGCAGCTTGAAAAGAAACATGGACAGGTATTAGTTTCACGAGCACTGGCCTATGTCACGGCATCTAAAGTTGGCATAAGCGAGACGGAATTAGAAGATCTGCTTTCGCTCGATGATGTAGTCCTTACCAGCGTATTTCAGATCCACATTCCACCTGTACGAAGAATTCCGCCATTGTTGTTGGTCCGGATAAGGTATGATATAAGTCAGTACCTTGTCGACAAAGAGGTGGATGAAGTTAGATCATTCTTCTGGTATCACAGGCAGTTTTATGAAGTGTGTAAGAAGAGATATTTGTCTGACAAAAACATGCAGACACAGATACATTCAGACATGGCTGACTACTATATTGGTAAATGCTATGGAGTCAAGAAACCTTTCAAATATACTCCAGAACAGATGAAAAAACATGGAGTGAAATCCTCTGAAAGTGAGGCCGATCGTAAAATTGCTGCACAGCCATTGATTTTCAATGCAGACACTGCTGGCTCTGAGACGACTAGATACAATAAGCGGAAGTTGAGTCGACTTCCATACCATTTGTATTCCGCAAAAAGGCCAGAAGAATTAAGGAGTCTTTGCTTGTTCAATTATGAATGGTTGAAAGTGAAGCTCCAGGCAACGTCATTGCAGGAAATGTTGTTAGATTTCACTTTGTTTGGAGAGAAGGAAAGTGTCCTTGTCAAAGTCTTTAAATCTAGTCAATCAACTTTGAAGAAATTTCCTGAAACCTTGTCTTTAGAAATTTCTGGGCGACTTCTATCATTGCTTCAGTCAAGAGCCGAGAACCATGAGCAAAGTTTGTTGGAGCAGTGTTTGAAAGCATCGGGAAAATATTGCAAGCTTTTGCCTTATCAGCCGTGTTACACTATACCCAGTGAGGCCCAATTATACCAGATTGAACATCAAAACCTACAGAGCAACACCACCATGTTTGACATGTCAAATGATGCAAGCCGTCTCGCAATTTTATCAGGTAAAAATGAAGTCCTTATTTACGATGTAAAAACTGGAGAACTTGATAATACAGTATCTTTGTCTGATGAAGGGGAAAAGAATTACAATGTCATGATTAAACCGAAGAAGTATGATGTCATTATAGCTGCAGGCACTAATCAGATGAAATCGAACAGAGTTGTCTTAATGGACATGAATACTGGCATCATTGAAAACAAGCTTAACCTTAATAAGCTTTATCCAAAAATAGGATTTACTGATGATTATTCATTTGAGCTGACTGACAACTATTTGATTAGTCACGTTTTGAAACAGGCTGTAGATGTTTTTGATAGGCAAACTGGTAAATTGGTCTACGAGTTTGAAGGTCAGCCGGATCAAATGACATTGTTGGCAGATGACAAATACATTCTTTTACACCCAAAACAGACGAACATATACACAATATACAGCATGGCTGATTTCCAGCTGGTACAACAATTTACCTGTGATGGAAATCCAGACAGACTTTATCTAGGGTACCAGTCGGATGTTGGTTGTATAGTGATGAAAGGTGCTCAGAGAGTTCAGCTCGTTCATGTGGCAGATGATGACAGGCTTGGATCATTCCTCGGGGATATAAATCTTGAAACAAAAGCTACCATACAGAGTGCACAAGTGTATGGAAATATTTGTCTAATTGCCACATTTGAAGAATTATATTTATGGGACTTGAAGGCCAGTAAACTGAAGCACACATTAAAGATTCCGGATGAGCTGGTTCCTGATTACAGGGTAACAAGTATCGCTGCCTATTTGACTACGGATTTATCCAATGTAATAGCAGCTTACACAAACCACTTCATTCTGTGGAATGCGTCAACAGGTAAATTCATCCACTCCATCGAAGCTTCACGAGGCCTTATCTCCAGAGCAGTTTTATCAACTAACGGGGATATCATCGTGAACACCACTAGACGTTCCAACACAGTAACAGCGTGGGATGTTAATAGAATAAAATTAAAATCAAGGCACTTTGAGCCACTTAGTATGTCCGACTCTGCCAGATATCTGTCTATTGATAGATCTGGTTCCGTTGCTGTTGTACGAAGCTCAAAGTCAAATGAATTTGCTGTTATTGATGTTACTCAGGGGATAAAAACAATGATGATATCCCAGGATTATGAAGCTATGAATCCCTACATTACAGATGATGGAAAGTACGCTGTTCTGAGAGAATATAATTCGGACAGCTGTTTAAAGACTTGGGATCTGACGACAGGCAATCTAGTTGCATCATTTCCAATTTCAAGCCTCAGTTTGAAAGGTTATGTGTTGGGAACCAGGCCAGAAAACATGGCTATATTGATTGAAAATGAAGGTAATGGAGACCATTCTATGAAGCTTTGCCAGGTGCCAAGCAATAAAGCACTCATTGAGATTCCACTCCCAAAATATAATATAATGGAAATCATCTTTGTTCAAAATGATGAATATTTTTTAATAGGTGTTGAAGAACAACTGCATCCGGGGATCAAAATATATGCCGAGGCATTTAGCGTAAAGACGGGAAAAGTTGTACAAAAATTTGATAAGTTCCACCCAAAGAATATCCAGATGATTACGCCAGAAAATACCAGTTTTATTGGTCAAAGAATTTACACAGATAAATATGGTGTCGAATCATGGCTGTTGGCAACTGCTGTTATCGCTACGGGCGAAATTGTTATGACTTGTCAGGACCCACCGCAGTCTAGACTCTGTTTTGGGTCAATAGGTCGGTACGGAATAAGCCAGGAAAGAACCGTTTATGACATCGAAAAGGGAGTTAAATGCATACAGTTCGATAAAGATGGAGAACATACGGACAAACTACCAAGTTCAAGAACAGCTCCAAAAGTCACAGCGGATGAAAAGTATGCTGTGTGGTTGCTTTTAAGACAGAATCTGTTGAAGGTTGGGGAAATTGCGACAGGCTTGACTATTTCTGTTTGCCCGGTACACAGCATTCCAATGAATATAGAGGTTACTCCGGAAAGAATTATTTTGATTGGCTGTGAAGATGGACGAATCATGATGCTCCAAATGCTGATCGACGAAGGTACAGACATAATGGGGACATTTAAAGGTATTTTTAATCGATCAAAAAGGCGTGTCGTCCAGACTAGGCGGAGTTTATTGAAACCGGCACAAGACAGGCAAAAGGAAAATAAGAAATCAACCCCACAAAATACTGGTAGCAGCAAGGCTTGTTATATTTTGTAGTATACATAACATAGAACTGAATGACGTCAAAAATATATGTGTACCTTTCAATGAGAATAGAATTCATTATTTTCTGTTAAGCAAAGGACCACTTTTCCTCAAAATATAAATGAAAAAATGTTGAAAAACGAGACATAACCTCAATGATATAAGGGCTGTTAGATGCATTTCATGGCCCGTTTCATTAGACACATGGTTTTGTTTTGGTAGATTATTGTCAGTAATTAACAATGAATGTACTACTTGGAAAATGAAGTCATGTATAGATTAACCATTTAGCTGGTCCATTTTTTATCTTTTGCCTATCCTTTCATAGGCCTTTCTGTTATAGTATCTGTTTTTGTCATTGAAAGGAAGGTTTATGGTTTATTACTGCAATGTGACCACCAGAAAAAAACATGTAGTCAAACGCTTAGTGTTGTTTATTCCTAGAAAACAGGAAAATGAATTGACAATAAAAAAGTAGACATATATATCAAAGAACAATTTCTGCTGGATTTTATCTTGGTTTGTTAAATTTAAAAATTTGAAATTGCTCATAACAAGCAATTTCTCCTTTTGCCACATTGTTTTCAACTCAATTCAATATTTTAAAGCTTAGTCTAAAGAGATTTTCTATATGTTTGCCTAGATGTTTTCAAAATCGTCTGCTGCAGATTTGTTGTATGTGATAAAAGGGTTAATTGCTGCCATCATTTGCTGACTTAAACCTAAGATTAATTAAATTAAAAAAAATTACTTGGGGTTTGGTATGTGTTTTGGGTTATATTTGCATTTGTATTACTATCTCAGGTACTTCTTTTCGTATTTCACCTAAATACAAAGTAGATGTAATTTTTAATCCGCTTTCACCGTGATGATTAGGAGTGATTGCCGTCATCACTTTGTTACATCGGCCCATGCTTTTAGAAAATATGGCTTGGACTTGGCTTAGGTAAGTGTTGAACTAGCGATGATTGCAGTTTATATATTTCGTATAACACTTGTCAAGAGTCGGTGTAATTTAATACTTTCCCACCAACAGACACTTTCTGACGCCTCTGCAGCAGACGGCTTTTTGAAAACATAGTAACAAAAGAAGAAATTGCACAAAACGTGCAATTTCTCCTTTTGTCACAATGTTTTCCACTTTTAGTCATAGGTTATCCATTTAATTATAGAGATTTTCCATTATTTGACAAAATACGTTCAAAGTCGTCTGCTGCAGAATTGCCGTATGAGGGAAAGGGTTAACACTTTCCCACCAACAGACACTTTCTGACGCCTCTGCAGAAGGCGACTTTTGAAAACATTGTAGCAAACGGAGCAATTTCACGTTTTGCCATAATATTTTCAACTCTATTCAATAATTATATTTTCTTTTTTAGAGATTTTCAATATTTTTTCCAAGATAATTTCAAAGTTGTCTGCTGCTGATTTGTTGTATATGGTAAAGGGCAAAGCTAAGGTTAGTTTCTTATATTAAATATTGTACTTTAGGTTGTTATTTGCTAAACTTTAAGCTCATTGTAGATCTTTCCATCGTCTCATTCAATACTATTACCCTTTCCCTCATGCAATAAATCTGCAGCAGACGACTTAAAAATTCCTAATAAATGGGAATTAAATTATTCAATAGAGTTGAAAACACCCTGGCAAAAGCAGAAATCGCTCATTATGAGCAATTTCTTCTTTTGCCAGAGTGTTTTCAAAAGTCGTCTGCTGAAGAGGCATCAGAAAGCATCTGTAATTGGGAAAGGGTTGATCATTTTTTAGCCGAGTTACATAGGAAGAGTGGCATATGGAATGATGGCGACTGTCTGGTTAATCATTGAGCTTGGGTCCTAAACACAAACATTACTTGTCACAGGTCAACACATTTTTGGCCGGATTGCTTAAGAAATTCCGGTCTATAGATTGGCGATGTCCGTCTGTCTGTCTGTCCGTCAACATTTTGGTTAAAGTTTTAGGTTAGGCAAAATGGTTAAACTTTCTGGTTAAGCAAAATCTCAGCACAAGAAAGGGTTGCAAACTTGAAACTTTGCCTGAAGGTAACCAGTAACAAATTCTATTGATTTCTATTGTTACTTTGACCTTGACCTTAGTTTGTCGATTTTCAAGGTCAAATTGCCGACAATCCGGCCTTACCGTCTTCAGCGGTTTCTTGTTACAAATTGTATTACCTCAAAAAGTATGACTGATTATTTTCTTTTTCATTTGGTGATTTTAACTTACGCATAACGCAAAATATGACTTAAGTTTAAGCATGAGTTTAACTTTGGTTAACCTTAATGTTAAGTACTTATCTCAGATGATATTTGTCACCCAATGAAACATCACATGTGGTTTTACAAAAATTAATGTATGTGATAGCCACCACCACCATCATTGGGTGTCTTTAACTTAAGATTGTTATGCAAAAATGACTTAAGTTTTAGTTCAATTTATTTAATGACTTTAAGGTAAGATTAATGCGAAAATGTTTTAGGTTTTGCTTTTTCATTTGATGACTTTAAGGTGAGATTAATGCAAAAGTGACTTCATTTTTTTTTTAGTTCAGGTTTATATCTCAGACACTGCATTTCACATTTCAATCAAACTTAACCATAATTAAGACCTTACCCTTTCCCCACATACATGAGCTTTCTGGTGCCTCTGCAGCAGACGACTTTTGAAAACATTGTGGCAAAAGGAAAAATTGCTCATAATTGCACTTTCATTAGTTGTATAACCTATAGTTTTGCTTAGATGTTTAGTTTAGTTTAAATTTATTCATTTTACATAGATATTGAAACAAGCTTAAAGTTCATATTAATTTCGCTTGATGTGTGCTTCCTGGAGACATAACTAGTACTGCTTTTTCAACATGGTCTGCTGAAGATTTGTTGTCTGAGGGAATATAAGTTAATAAGTATGGCTTATTGCCATCGCCATTGGGCAAGATTAATACAAAATTGTCTGTTTAGTTTAGTTGAATAATGTTAAGCTTTGTTTTAAGGTCAAAGATTAAAGTTAAGCTTTGTTTTAAGGTCAAAGATGAATGTAAAGCTTTGTTTTAAGGTCAAAGATTAAAGTTAAGCTTTGCTTCAAGGTCAAAGATGAATGTTAAGCTTTGTTTTAAGGTCAAAGATTTATGTAAAGCTTTGTTTTAAGGTCAAATAAATGTTAAGCTTTGTTTTAAGGTCAAAGATGAATGTTAAGCTTTGTTTTAAGATCAAAGATTAATGTTAAGCTTTGTTTTAAGGTCAGATTAATGTTAAGCTTTGTTTTCAGGTCAAAGATGAATGTTAAGCTTTGTTTTAAGGTCAAAGATTAAAGTTAAGCTTTGTTTTAAGGTCAAAGATGAATGTAAAGCTTTGTTTTAAGGTCAAAGATTAAAGTTAAGCTTTGCTTCAAGGTCAAAGATGAATGTTAAGCTTTGTTTTCAGGTCAAAGATGAATGTTAAGCTTTGTTTTAACGTCAAAGATTAAAGTTAAGCTTTGTTTTAAGGTCAAAGATGAATGTTAAGCTTTGTTTTAAGGTCAAAGATTAATGTTAAGCTTTGTTTTAAGGTCAATATCTGGGACACTGCTTGTCACAGGTTTATTCAATAACCCATGCATTTTTACCTTGATAAGTGTGATTATTGGTCATCATCATTTGGGGACATCCTTAAAGATAAATGAAAAAATGTAGCTTAGCTTGATTAAGGCTAACCTATGCATTTAAGTCTGTATCTCAGACACTATTTGTCACCGATCAACAAAATGTCACATGTGATTTCACCTTTATAAGAAAAATTGATTGATATGATTTTTAGCTCTACTCGCCAAAGGCCAGAAGGGCTTATGTCGTGGCGATTCGTGCGTGCGTGCGTCCGTAAACAATTTCTTGTTAACACGATAGTCATCACTTTTGATTGTATCTCAACCAAACTTATACAGTAGTTAGATATCCATGAGAGCTCGGTTCCTTTCGAAAACCAGCCAGATCCGCCCATGCATGACTGGATTATGGCCCTTGAAATGGTCAAAATTGCTATAATAGAGCTCGTTAACATGATACAGTCTCTTTTTTTTTTATTGTATCTCAATCAAACTTATACAGTAGTTAGATATCCATGATAGCTTGATTCCTTTCGAAAACAAGCCAGATCTGCCCCATGCATGACTGAATTATGGCCCTTGAAATTGTCAAAATTGCTATAATAGGGCTTGTTAACATGATACAGTCCTTATTTGTTATTGTATCTCAATCAAACTTATACAGTAGTTAGATATCCATGAGAGTTTGGTTCATTTCTAAAAAACGGCCAGATCTACCCATGCATGGCTGGATTATGGCCCTTGAAATTGTCAAAATTGCTATAATACAGCTTGTGAACACAATAGAGCTTCCATTTACTATCTGATCTTCACCAAACTTAGATGGTATTTGAATATTGATGACATATTGGTTCCTTTTGAAACAAGCCAGATCAATGCCAGTAGAGCATAGGCCCTCATGGGCCTCTTGTTAGTTAATGTTAATACAATTTTTTTACTTGTTATGATATTTACTTAAGGTTAATACAAAAATGTCTTAAGTTTGAGTATTACTTTTGTTAACTTTGTGCTTAGATCCATATCTCAGGCACAACTTTTCACAGGTCTATGAAATTTCACATTTGATATTACCCTTGGCTAAAACTGTCTTTGTGGTTACACATTACAAGTGATTAACCCTTTCCCACATACACATGCTTTCTAATGCCTCTGCAGCAGATGAAATTTCAAAGCATAGTGGCAAAAGAAAAAAAATGAGCAATTTCCCCTTTTGCCACAATGTTTTTTTAACTCTATTCTATAATTATACTGGCATTGATACACATTTTTCATATTTTTGCCTAATTGTTTCAAAGTCGTCTGCTACAGATTTGATGTATGTGGAAAAGATTGACAAATACCTAAGCACTAAATCTTCTCAAATGATATTGGCTGGTTGAAATTCAGCCAAACTGGTTTCTTATAAAAGAGATCATAGCTCAATTTAATTATAATACTTTATATTTAGCATAGTTTCAAAGGCATATATCATTTGCAACGCATAACTAACCCTTTCCCTCATATAGACGCTTTCTGATGCCTCTGCAGCAGACAGCTTTTTGAAAACATAGTAACAAAAGAAGAAATTGCACAAAACGTGCAATTTCTCCTTTTGTCACAATGTTTTCCACGTTTAGTCATAGGTTATCCTTTCGATTATAGAGATTTTCCATTATTCTACAAAATATGTTCAAAGTCGTCTGCTGCAGAATTGTCGTATGAGGGAAAGGGTTAAGTCATCCAACTGGTGCATTTCGTTACGTAAATGTGAACATTATACATAATGTAATACATGTAAATCTGTGATAGTCTGTACACAATTTGTGCTTTTTTTTTTATAATAAATCCATTTTGATCCCGTCCAAAAGGTCATGTTGTCGTTCAGAGGACTAGATAAGGAGAAGTAAACTTGTCTTTTGGCCACAATATCTCTCTTAACCCTTTCCCTCATACAACAATTCTGCAGCAGACGACTTTGAACATATTTTGTGAAAAAATCAAAAATCTCCATAATTGAATAGATAACCTATGACTAAAAGTGGAAAACATTGTGGCAAAAGGAGAAATTGCACGTTTTGTGCAATTTCTTCTTTTGTCACTATGTTTTCAAAAAGCCGTCTGCTGCAGAGGCGTCAGAAAGCGTTTATATGAGGGAAAGGGTTGATACTCAACCAAACTCAATATTGATGGATCTCAAACCAATTTGTTGAGAGGATTCTTTTGCGTACCCACAACATAGGGTTTAAGTTTCAAATAAGGATTTTATAACATGAAAAAAGTCCCTTATCTAGAGCTCTGGGCCATTTAGGACAACCTTGTCCATCATGTTCATCAATTCAAGGGCGATTGGTTTGTCCAGTACATTCCCATGATCACTTAACCCTTTTCCTCATAAAGTCTCTTTCTGACACCTCTGCAGCAGACGACATTTGAAAACATTGTGGCAAAGGGAGAAATTGCTCATAATGAGCCTTTTCTTCTTTTGCCATAATGTTTTCAACTCTTTTTAATATTGGTATTTTCTTTTATATATAGACATTTTACCTACTTTTGCCTAAATGTTTTCATTCAGTCGTCTGCATTAGAATGCTAATGTAAGAAGTAGCCTTGGCCAGCGAATATGCTGGTCCATCTACTCAGTCTTCTTGAAATCTACGCAATTTGACAAACTTCTGTAAGATATACGCAGATAAACAGTGTAGATTTTCATCAGACTTCAAGTGCAGAGGCTGATCTGGGTCTACAATTTTTACAATAGCCAAGCTTTATCTTTTTCCCAAGAACAAGCTCATATATATAATAATGCCCTTCTATGCAGTGCCATTAGTACCAAGGAAAGACTGGGTAAACCCAAATATGCTGCCTCAATAAATAAAGTCTTTATTATTATTAAATAATAATGTGTTATCCTTGGTACCGAGTTGCAAGACACGGTTCGTTACTTCATGTGTGTGATTGTATTATGATTATACCTTTCCCACATACAGACGCTTTCTTATGCCTTGTGGCAAAAGGAGACTATATTTTCAAATCTTTTTAATAAATCATGTTTCATTTGTAGAGATTCTTCATATTAATACAATGTTTTAAAAATAGTTGTTGGCAAATTCGTTATATGTGGGTAAGGGATATGCATTAATGACATGTAGATTGTTACTTATGTACATCTGTGATACCATAATAAATCTTATCTATCTTTTGAATTTTGTTTTCATTCATTTTTATGTGAATTTGAATTTTCTTCCTAATAGAATCAATTTCTTATGCCTCTGCAACAGTCAATTTTTTTTAAATCATTGTTCAAATCAAGAAATATTCCTGTATAATGGTGGTTATACTATACCAGCTAAAATTTCATGATGGTCAGACAGACAACAAACAGTGAGTGGTCAGAATAGTTCTGCTTTAGTCTTCAGATCAAGTGACCTAATGAAGAATTAAAACAGCGAGAGTATCTACTGGCTGAGGTTAAAAACAAGGATCAGTGGATTAAAAGACCTGTGATTGGATAGTTTCGGGCCTTTAACCCTTTCCCTCATATAGATGCTTTCAGACGCCTCTGCAGCAGACGGCTTTTTGAAAACATAGTGACAAAAGAAGAAATTGCTCAAAACAAGTGTTTTCCACTTTTAGTCATAGGTTATCCATCCAATTATAGAGATTTTCCATTTTTTGACAAAATATGTTCAAAGTCGTCAGCTGCAGAATTGTCGTATGAGGGAAAGGGTTAATGCGCCGACTGGTTAAATCAAATGCATTGGAATGGGAATCAAAATGATTAACTGACCTGTATAACTTGCAACATATTTATTTTAAAATACAAGCACATGTGACATAACAAAAATAACTTATAATACTCCCTCTTAAACAGACAAAATATGACAGCTTTCAAGCAGACGACTTTAACCCTTTCCGACATACAACAAATTTGGAGCAGACGACTTTGAAAAACATACCCAAACAAATTTAGAAACTCCCTTTAAATGAAAGTACAATAATTGAAAACATGGTGACAACAAAAATGAGAAATTGCATGTTTTGAGCCTTTTCTTCTGTTGTAATGTTTTCAAAAGCCTTCTGCTACAGAGGCATCAGAAAGCGTATATATGAGGGAAACATTGTGGTTTTCACTAATACAGACAATTAGTTTATTATTTATTCAATAGTTAGTTTAATTTAAACTTATTTATTTTACAATGATTGCGAAACAAGCTTTAAGCTTATATTAATCATGCTCGATGTCTGCTTCCTGGTGACAAAACCAGTACTTGCGCCGTTTGTGTGTGGAAAATACCTAAAGGCAGAACCCAGGACCTTTGGTACGAGAGGCCGACGCTGTACCACTGTCTTCCACTAGTTATACATTCATTTATAGATTTGTTCAATACTTTTGTCTAAATGTTTTCAAAAGTCGTCTGCAACAGAATTGTTGTACATGGTAAAGGGTTTACCATTTTTATCAGTTTGCAAAGCAAGTGACACTAAAAATATCATATCAAGTTAACAGTTTGCCTTTCCCCCTCAAACACAACAGGTTAAATAGGAAGTTAAATAATATGTAAATGAAAGTATAAATATTGAAAAGAGTTGAAAACATAGTTGCAAAAGGAGAAATACTCATCATGAGAAATTTCTTGTTTTGCCACAGTGTTTTCAAAACTAGTTTGCTGCAGAGGGGTAACAATGTGTTATTATACAACAAATCTGCAACAGACAACTTTGAAAACATGTGAACAATACCTGTTAAAGAAAGGATAACTATTGAATAAAGTTGAAAACATTGTGACTAAATGAGAAATTGCTAATAATGAACAATTTCTCCTTTTACCACAATGTTTTAAAAAGTCGTCTGCTGCAGAGGCATCAAGAATGTCTGTATGTGGATAGTGTTAAATAACGTGAGAATGAACACTTCAAATTCTAGGAGTTAACCCTTTCCCACATACAACAATTTTGCAGCAGACGACTGAACATATTTTGTCAAAAAATAGAAAATCTCTAAAATAAAATGGATAACCTATGATTTAAAGTGGAAAACATTGTGGCAAAAGGAGAAATTGCTCGTTTTGAGCAATTTCTTCTTTTGTCACTATGTTTTCAAAAAGCCGTCTGCTG
The DNA here is from genome assembly GCA_031761405.1 of Serripes groenlandicus. Classification (NCBI taxonomy): domain Eukaryota; kingdom Metazoa; phylum Mollusca; class Bivalvia; order Cardiida; family Cardiidae; genus Serripes; species Serripes groenlandicus. The sequence goes on along the minus strand of JASEVX010000011.1, from coordinate 55,897,987 downwards.
CAGAGGCGTCAGAAAGCATCTATATGAGGGAAAGGGTTAATGTGTAAACAATATGCAATCACACACCCAATACTCTTCTTAGTACTATTGGGCCCTTGGTGCCATAGTGTCAAGTTCTATCAATACAAAAAAATGTTAACCAACAAAGAAATCTGAACAAGAAATAGCTTTATACATACAGTGGGAACCGGTGTATTAAGAAAACTGAACAAGAAAGAGCTTTATACATACAGTGGGAACCGGTGTATTAAGACCATCCATGGGAATACAACAAGCTGGTCTTTGCTCACAAGTGGTCTTTATTTGTAGGGTCATTTATGCGGAATATGTGTGATTGGGAACATAAAAGTGGTTTGCTGTTGACAGGGAATTGCTATTCTAATAAGGTGGTCTTTAGCACAGATTTGACTGTACGGGTAAAAGAACTTTAAAAACAAGAAACCGCTAAAGACGGTAAGGCCGGATTGTCGGCAATTTGACCTTGAAAATCAACAAACCAAGGTCAAGGTCAAAGTAACCCTAGAAATCAATGGAACTTGTTACTTTTTACTTTCAGGCAAAGTTTCAAGTTTGTAACCCTTTCCAGTCCTGAGATTTTGCCTCAACCTGAAACTTTAACCAAAATGTTGACAGACAGACATCCGGACAGACGGACATCGCCAATCTATAGACCGGAATTGCTAGAGCAATCCGGCCAAAAATAATAAAATAATAAATAATAAAATATAAATAATATAAAACTATAAAACTGTTGAAAGCAAATTAAAACACAAGTCCATATAACTATAAAACTGTTGAAAGCAAATTAAAACGCAACTTGCCGTGATATAACTATAAAACTGTTGAAAGCTGAGTAAAACGCAATTTGCTGTGATATAACTATATAACTGTTGAAAGCAAATTAAAACGCAACTTGCCGTGATATAACTATAAAACTGTTGAAAGCTGAGTAAAACGCAATTTGCTGTGATATAACTATATAACTGTTGAAAGCAAATTAAAACGCAATTTGCAGTGATATAACTATAAAACTGTTGAAAGCAAATTAATACGCAAGTTGTCGTGATATAACTATAAAACAGTTGAAATCAAATTAAAACGAAAGTTGCCATGATATAACTATAAAACTGTTGAAAGCAAATTAAAACACAAGTTGATATAACTATAAAACTGTTGAAAGCAAATTAAAACGCAAGTTGCTGTGATGTAACTTTAACCAAAATGTTGACGGACAGACAGACAGACAGACGGGCAATAGGAACGTGAAGGTCAAGAGTTATCATGGAAATCAAAAGAACATGTTAGTGGCTACACACAGACCAATTTTCAAGTTTGTAGCTGTTTCCATGTCCGAGATTTTGCTTCAACCAGAAACTTTAACCAAAATGTTGACGGACAGACAGACAGACAGACAGACAGACAGACAGACAGGCAATAGCAACGTGAAGGTCAAGAGTTATCATGGAAATCAAAAGAACATGTTAGTGGCTACACACATACCAATTTTCAAGTTTGTAGCTGTTTCCATGTCCGAGATTTTGCTTCAACCAGAAACTTTAACCAAAATGTTGACGGACAGACAGACAGACAGACAGACAGACGGGCAATAGGAAGGTGAAGGTGAAGAGTTATCATGGAAATCAAAAGAACATGTTAGTGGCTACACACATACCAATTTTCAAGTTTGTAGCTGTTTCCATGTCCGAGATTTTGCTTCAACCAGAAACTTTAACCAAAATGTTGACGGACAGACAGACAGACAGACAGACAGACGGGCAATAGGAAGGTGAAGGTGAAGAGTTGTCATGGAAATCAAAAGAACATGTTAGTGGCTACACACAGACCAATTTTCAAGTTTGTAGCTCTTTCCATGTCTGAGATTTTGCTTAACCAGAAACTTTAACCATTTTGCCTAACCTAAAACTTTAACCAAAATGTTGACGGACAGACAGACAGACAGACAGACAGACAGACGGACAGACAGACGGACATCGCCAATCTATAGACCGGAATTGCTTAAGCAATCCGGCCAAAAATACAAGATTTACCAATTTATACTCAATCCAATTTGAAAGCATTCAAATGCACACCTTTCAGTTACAAATATGTTAAATTTCTAAAATATCTTGTCTTCATCTGACTGACATTGCGAATCAAAAACATCTGACATCGTCAGTGTTCCCTGTTGAGAAATATTTGTATGATGGTAACAACAAGTTCCCTTTTGTGAATATCTTGTCTTCATCTGACTGACATTGCGAATCAAAAACATCTGACATCGTCAGTGTTCCCTGTTGAGAAATATTTGTATGATGGTAACAACAAGTTCCCTTTTGTGAACATGTAAAAGGGGCTTTGCCTTTAGTTTAAACTGATTTATTTTACATCAACTGCGAAACGCGATTTCAGCTCGATGTCGATGGCTTTGCCTTAACATAGCTTTCTAACATAGAAAATCATCTACAGCAGATGACTTCAAAATAGTCTGGATAAAACTATGGAGACTACTTATGAATGAAAGTATGATTTAACAAGAGCTGTCGGAGAACAGCGTGCTTGACTATTCAACCACTTATTTAAGTTACTGAGATATGGACTCTAATGTAGTTGCATGCAAAACATTAACCAGAATCTCTTAAAGGGTGATAATTAGCATAATATGCAAAATAGAGTTATTTAACTTGATTATTTTCATAGGTGTGATGGTTGGGAAGTGTTGTATAACGTTTCAATTGAATGCATTAAGTTGTTACTAAGACTCTTAATGTAGTTGCATGCTAACCTTTACTCACACTTTCTAAGTAAAACTAGAATAGAGTGCTCTGCGGAGCACATGTGTCACCTGCACCTGCTCATTGAAAGTGTGACGGACAGACAGACAGACGCCGGACAAAATAAAAGTAATCCCTAAGTGCCTACTATGCTACGCAAGGTGACACAAAAAGGGCAACAATCTGCATGATATGCAGGAAAGAGTTATCTTAATTGGTTGTGTATATATATATAAAAGGAAGGGTTGTATAAAGTTTCAATACAATGCTTCAAGTAGTTACAGTGATATGGACTTTTAATGTAGTTGAAGTCCAAAAAGAGCCATAACTTGCATAAAATGATGGATAGAGTTATCATACTTGATTGTTTACATAGGTGTGATAGTTGGGAAGGGTTGTATAAAGTTTCAGTACAATCTATCAAGTAGTTACCAAGATATGGTCTCTAAATGCAGTTGCATGCCAATCTTCAACCATAATTTCTAAGTAAAAAACTTGCATAAAATGCAGGATATAATTATCTAACTTGATAATATACATAAGTGTGATAGTTGGGTAGGGTTGTTTAAAGTTTGTTTCAATGCAATGCATCAAGTTAATACTATGGACTCTTAATTTAAGTTGCACTCAAAACTTTAACCATAATTTCTAAGTAAAAAAAGGGCCATTACTTGCATAAAATGCAGGATATAATTATCTAACTGGATTCCAACGCCAGGGTGAGTAGTATAGCTCTCATATTCTTTGAATAGTCGAGCTAAAAATAATGTAAGAACGAGGTTTAAACATCAAGCAAAATAATGGGAATAAATAAAAATGTCCAAAAAGTCGGTTTCTGTACAAGTTTGTACATTACAAAATTCTCAGTATGCAACATTTAAACATTTACCCAGAAAGGGTCTCAGTCATTTTTTTTTTTACACACATGTGTAACTATACAAACATGTAACAGAACCAGTCTGCCATGGTTAACCATGTATTAACACTTTCCTACATACAAGAAATATGCAGTAGAAGATTGAATAAATCTAGGCAAAAGCTATATAATTAAAAGAATAATTATTGAATGAAGTTGAAAACATTGTGTTACAATATTTTCAAAAGTTATCTGCTGCAGATGTCAAAATGTGTCTGCATGTGAGAAAAGGTGAATGGATTTTATAGAGACAGAAGACATTATTGAGGTATCATTGCTCAATACGAGCACTTGCCTTTTCAGACATTTTCTAGACAATACTTTGTTTTATCCTCTAATGTTTTCAAATATTAATAATGTAAGTCTTTAACATACAAACAGTAATGAGCTGTATCAGTCAAAACAGGGTCTTATTTTAACTCGGATAGGGAATAACATCGGTGATAGCAAGTTGAATCAATGGGGTAGAAATTCTAGTTTGTTACCAGAAGTTACATCTTCTTAACCCTTTCCCACATAAAACAAATCTGCAGCAGACTACTTTTAAACAAGAGGGCCATGATGGCCCTGGATCGCTCACCTTAATTATACAATGTATTGATTGCAATGCAAAACACATCAAGACAATTATTCTGAATGCAACCTCCAGTGTTAACAAGATTTTCCTTCATTTGGCCTAGTGATCTATATTTCTTTTCCTGATATGACTCATATTCCAACATGGACTAGATATCATCAAGACAACATTCTGACAAATTTTCAACTTGCTCAAAGTAAAAATGCGGCCTCCGGAGTTTGAACAATATTTTCCTTTATTGACCTTGTTTTTGACCCGGCATGACCCATATTGGAACTTGACCTAGATGTCATTCAGCTCAACATTCTGACCAAATTTCAAACTGCTGAAGCAAAGATTTTGGCATCTGGAGTGTTAACAAGATTTTCCTTCAATTTGACCTAGTGACCTACTTTTTGACCCGACATGACCCATGTTCGAACTTGACCTACATATCATCAAGACAAACATTCTGATAAAGTTTCAATTTCACCTAGTTTTTGACCTCATATAGCCCAGTTTTGAACTTGTCCAAGATTTGATGGAGATGAATGTTCTGATAAACTTTCATGAAGATAGGATGCAAAATGTAGCCTGTAGTGTGTTAACAAGCTCAAATGTTGACGACGCACGACGGCCGGACGCCGGACAAAATGTGATCACAATAGCTCACCTTGCACTTCGTGCATAGGTGAGCTAATAATCTAGATAAAAATATGGAAAATATCTACAAATGGATGTATAATTATTGAATAGAGTTGTAAACATTGTGTCAAAAGGAGAAATTGCTCATCATGTTTTCAAAACTGCTGCAGAGGCCCCAAGAAAGGGTCTGTATGTGAGAAAAGGTTAATGTTCAGGGACATTAAAGACAGTAGAAAGACTATGTGTATGCAGCACAAGTTCACCAGAGCATTTAAAACTGTTTGCAGATGCAACTAGAAATGTCCAATGGAATGAATATACCCATAGCAACAAAAGTAAAATACCTTTCACTTTGACCCCAACATAAAAAGGGGTCTTCTTCGCTCGAATATTGATTGACTTACTTACAGCCCAGAAAATATTTCAATGATGTCTCATAAATCATCATGACCTTTTGATCTCATAATCGCTATATGTCCTACATACAAAATTCTGCAGCAGACAACTTTTAGCGGTAAAATACCAAATAGTGAAAGAATAATTATTGAAGAGTGACATTGTGGGAAAACGAGAAATGGTTCCTGATGACAAAATGATTTCAAAGGTGTCTGTTACAGATGTGTTACAAATGTGTCTGCATGTGGGTGAGGATTAACGCTTTCCCTCATATAGACGCTTTCTGACGCCTCTGCAGCAGACGGCTTTTTGAAAACATAGTGCCTCAATGTTTTCCACTTTAAGTCATAGGTTATCCTTTCAATTATAGAGATTTTCTATTTTATGACAAAATATGTTCAAAGTCGTCTGCTGAAGAATTGTCGTATGAGGGAAAGGATTAAGTCATGATCATTAGTTAGAGTGCAGAAGCCATTTTGTGTACAGACACACCGACAGGGTGAAACAAGTATATCCCATTAGGCTTTGGATATAACAATAACACATTCTAGCCCTTTTGACTACTGGAACCGATTTTGTGAAGCTTGTGCCACCAGTATAGAGCCGGGCCAGCCGGCTCATTTGCAGTTTGATCAGTCTATCCTGTTGGCTGCTAAACTCAACATTTTTATCTTGATATTCCTAGAATTGACTACGGACTCTTCCAAATGAAGAGCTAATAGAGTCAATTTTAAAAGTGCAGCATTGAAAGAGTTAGCTAACAATTCTCAAATACATCACATAACATATAACATAAAGGAAATCTCAATCTGGCATTTCGATGGATATCACAGGCATGACAGCACGGGACTGGTCCTCTGGCGAATGTTTTTTACCGTGTTTTTTTTTTTCAGAGTGTTCGCCATTTTCCTGCAATGTCTCTGTGTCCTGTATGCTATATGAGATGTTCCCGTATTCCTGTAGACAGGGGCATACCCCTAATAAAAACGTACAGAAATCTTTTCGTATTCCGAACCACCCTGTAAAATAGAAATAAAGAGACGTTAGTGATTTTTATTTTCGGTGAAAGATCATGTTAAATTTATCCTCGAGCCAGCTTCAAAAATGAAATTTATGACCATAAGTGGAAATAAATATTGATCTCACATACTTTATTTCGATAAACCCAATCCTGCATACAACAATTTTGCAGCAGACAACTTGAAAAGCATCTGGTTTAAAATATGGCAAATGAAAGTTTAATCATGAAATAGAGTCGAAAACATAGTGGATTTATGTCACAATGTTTTCAAAAGTCTGCTGCAGAGGCATCAGAAAGCATCTATATGTGGGAAAAGGTTAAGACAAGAAATGAGATAGATACTTACAGTGATTTCCTCCCTTGGCACCAAATGATAAAGCAATAAGGGTGAGAAGTGATATGAACAGAGGAACTGTAATGGCTGTATATTTAAAATGATTGTCTCCATCCAGTCGGTTTGCCAGCAATATCTGGAAAAAGTACATTAATTGATTAAAGTAAACCTTTTCCCAACATACCCAATACAACACATCTGCAGCATATGACTGTAAACAAATTTGTTAAAAATATGTAAACATTGTGGTTAAAAGAGAAATAACGATTTCCATTTTTGCCACAATGTTTTTAAAAGTCTGCTGCAGAGGCGTCACAAAGTGTCTGTATTTGGTAAAGGGTTAACGGCATTACCAAACGTTTTTCAGTTATATCACAGTTGCCAGTTCAACTAACCGTGAGTTTCCTGGTTTTCTACACACAACATTCTCATCAGTCATCTGTCTACCATCTCACATAGACTCCTTTTAGCCCAGTGTTGGAAGATGGATGACACAAGTCACAATGACTCCAGTCAATTATTGGAAAGACTCAATGGCCAAGCCTTAATTGATAGCTTGATTGATTGATTTGGGGTTAACACCGTTTTCAAATGTTTTTGTCATATCATGGCGGCCATGTCACCTATTCATGTGTTTCCTAACTTTCACACACCAGTAATCCACACAGCATACCGGTGCCTTTCAAGCAACTGACTGCATTTCCACATAGACTGTTAGCCCATTGGTGAAAGATGAATGACTTTTTTCACAGTGACTTTTGTCAAACGTCAGAAAGAATGTTGGCCAAGCTGGGATTTGAACTCACAACCCCCGAGTTGACATCCTGTTCGCTACCTATTGATAGCACTTGGTGTTACTGACCAAGCTATTACTGAAGTTTATATAGACCTCTATTAGATTAGAGGGTGTTTGTTTAAAATCTTTCTTATACACAACAAATGTTTTGAAAACATCTTGGCAGAAGTATGGAAAATCAGCGTAAATGAATGTATAATTTTAGATTTAAAAGTATAAGCAATGACGTATGTTGGAAAGGTTTTAAAATCATCTGCTTTGAGAAAGGCTGAACAAAATATATGCAAACTTCTGTGTTGATACAGACCTTTTTTAACCCTTTCCTTCATATAGACGCTTTCTGATGCCTCTGCAGCAGACGGCTTTTTGAAAAAATAGTGACAAAAGAAGAAATTGGTCAAAAGAAGCAATTTCTACTTTTGCCACTATGTTTTCCACTTTTAGTCCTAAGTTATCCATTCAATTATACAGATTTTCCTTTTTTGACAAAATATGTTCAAAGTCGTCTGCTGCAGAATTGTCAAATGAGGGAAACGGTTAAAACGTTACAGTAATTTCTTTTTTCCAACATTTTTTACAAAAGAAATCTGCTGCAAAGTCGTCGAAAATCATTTATATAAGGAAAAGGTCAAATGCAATCCTCTTTACCTCAAAAATCAGCATGGGTACAAAAAGGAGGGAGCATCCGACAGCTGTGGTAAGGTTTCCCCTGCGTTGTTCTCGCATGATATCAGTTGATCTGGATAATATGATGGCTAGAATGATGGCATAGATGACTCCAATCATAGATATACACATCAATATCCAGATGGGAATAAATACAATCTGAAAAATACAGATGTACACATCAATATCCAGATGGAAATGAACACAATCTGAAAATATACATATTTACTCAGCAATATCAAGATTGGAAAGAACATAATCTAAAAATTTCACAGATATACACAGCAATAGCATAATAAGAATGAACACAATCTGAAAATACAGATGTACAAAGCAATATCAAGACGGGAATGAACATGATCTAAAATATACAGATTTACATATCAATATCATGATAAGAATGAACATAATCTAAACCCACATCCAATAAATCTTTAAGAACATCTTGACAAAATATGAAACATCTCTATAAATGAAAGTACAATGAATAGAGTTGGAAAATATTGTGAGAAAAGGATAAAGTGCTCAGTACAAGCATTTTGCCTAGTCTTCATTCAAGAACTATCAATTGTAACTTACAATCCAACTCCATTGGAAGACATTGTCTATGCTTCAAGCAGGGCCTTTATACTGTAACTTTTTACACATCTCCGTTGTAAGACAGTGTCTAGTCTAAATACAATAAATATAGACTGTAACTTTCCACACAGCTCCATTGGGTGAACTTTTCTAGTCTTCAAGCAAGGACTGTAAACTGTAACTTACCACCCAGCTCCATTGGATAACATTGTCTAGTCTTAATGCAAGGAATATAAACTGACACTTACCACCCAGCTTCATTGTCTAGTCTTAATGCAAAAAATATAAACCATAACTAATCTCCCAGCTCCATTAGATGACATTGTCTAGTCTTAATGCAAGGAATATAAACTGTAACTTACCACCCAGCTTCATTGTCTAGTCTTAATGCAAAAAATATAAACCATAACTAATCTCCCAGCTCCATTGGATAACATTGTCTAGTCTTAATGCAAGGTATATAAACTACAACTTACCAAGTCTTCATGCAAGGACTATAAACTGTAACTTACCACCTAGCTCCATGTGATAACATTGTCTAGTCTTAATGCAAGGAATATAAACCATAATTAACCACCCAGCTCCATTGGATGACATTGTCTAGTCTTATTCTTAATGCAGGGAATATAAACTGTAACTTACCACCCAGCTCCATTGGATAACATTGTCTAGTCTTAATGCAAGGAATATAAACTGACACTTACCACCCAGCTTCATTGTCTAGTCTTAATGCAAAAAATATAAACCATAATTAATCTCCCAGCTCCATTGGATGACATTGTCTAGTCTTAATGCAAGGTATATAAACTACAACTTACCAAGTCTTCATGCAAGGACTATACACTGTAACTTACCACCTAGCTCCATTTGATAACATTGTCTAGTTTTAATGCAAGGAATATAAAACATAACTTACCACCCAACTCCATTGTCTAGTCTTAATGCAAGGAATATAAACCATAATTAACCACCCAGCTCCATTGGATGACATTGTCTAGTCTTATTCTTAATGCAGGGAATATAAACTGTAACTTACCACCCAGCTCCATTGGATAACATTGTCTAGTCTTAATGCAAGGAATATAAACTGTAACTTACCACCCAGCTCCATTGGATGACATTGTCTAGTCTTAATGCAAGGACTATAAACTGTAACTTACCACCCAGCTTCATTGTCTAGTCTTAATGCAAGGAATATAAACCATAACTAACCACCCAGCTCCATTGGATGACATTGTCTAGTCTTAATGCAAGGAATATAAACTGTAACTTACCACCCAGCTCCATTGGATAACATTGTCTAGTCTTAATGCAAGGAATATAAACTGTAATATGTTCACTGAACAGAACAACTCCAACTGGAAAACAGAAGACATCAAATACAATGAAGGGAAAGTTATGTAATTAACACACTACTCATACCAGAAATCCTTGTAAATGAAAGTAGTATAATTCCATAGTGTTGAAAACATTGTGACAAAAGGAGAAATTGCTCATAATGAGCAATTACTTCTTTTGCCACAATGTTTTCAAAAATTGTATGCAAATGCATTAAAATGTGTCTACAAGTAGAAAAGGTTTAAAGAGAAGGATATTAAATTTTGTCAGTTTCAGTGAATTATCGAAATATCTATGTCGGTGTTCATAAATGATAAAACATCTTAATCTTACATTCAAACATCATATTTGTTCTGTTTATTTTATGCTTACTCACTGAGGATGCATAGAGACTGGATAAAGCCAAACTTTCCCTCATATAGACGCTTTCTGACGCCTCTGCAGCAGACAGCTTTTTGAAAACCTAGTGACATGTTTGACACAATGTTTTCCACTTTAAGTCATCCATTCAATTATAGAGATTTTCTATATTTTGACAAAATATGTTCAAAGTCTTCTGCTGCATAATTGTCGTATGAGGGAAAGGGTTAATCTTACATCATATTTGTTCTGTTTATTTCATGCTTACTCACTGATGATGCATAAAGACTGGATAAAGCCAAAAAAAGCTGTTTAAGTTATCCATTTATAAAACAGTGATTTTATCGCAATAGACTTTTAACTGCTTTTTCTAAACATTCCACTGTAAAGTAATAAGAGGTCATATTTTGACCCTGGAATGTCAAAGGTTAGATTTGTCTTTTAGCACAAAATAAGATTGAATTTCATAAATGTATATTTTTAAAAATGAATTTCACTAGAAAATGATATTTTTTTAAAATATCACTTTAACCACTATTCTGTCACGGTATTTTCAAAAAGTGTCTACTGCAGAATGATGCGTCGGCAATCAAGAAAAGGTTAAGCAAACTATTCTTTGGAGTGTGAAGGGAGTACAATTAATATCAATAAAATGGATTTAAAATGGTGAAAATCAAATATATATTTTTCATTGCTGCAAGCAGGGAGTTATATTGAATTAATGTGAAAAGGATTAAACACGGGGTAAACAAAACAGTGAAATTATCTTCATAAAATTCATTTTGAAAACGGTGATTTTATCAGGATACAATACACTGTTATTTTTCAATAATCAATCAAAAGGCATGTCATAATGAAGAAGGTCATTGTCTTTCTATCTCAAAGGTCCCTGGTTTGAATCCCCCCTGACAGCAGCGTCAATCTTCTGGATCTTTCCCATTCATTAGATGAACAAGTACTGGTTAACCATTTTAAGGTTAAAATGGATTTGTCCAGCTTTGCAATTGGGTACCCACAACATAGGGTTTAGTCATAAGAGAGATATTGTTTGATAAAGACAAGATATCTTACCCCAAATGAACGTTCATTTTTTATGGCCCACACGCAGAAACCTATCGCCACAATAGACATAAACATGAGGGGTATGAAGACAAACAACCATGGGTGGGTGTTGGTTTCTAAATTATCACAGGCTAGTATATCAAACACCAATAACATCAGATGTAAACTCGTCGTCATTATCATTGCTTTAAACTGCACAAAGCTATCTCCCTCAAATCTGAAAAATGGGGGGAAACAAACCATTGAACTTTTGATTCAGATATTCTTATCAGGGTGTTATGTACTGTATCATGAGTGTTATTTACTATATCATGACTGTTATTTACTTGCATGAAACAAACTAGTGCTCCTGCATGAGTTTGTAAACCTTTCCTCACATGAAGATGCTTTCGGATGCTACTATTGAAAACCATTGTGACAATAGGAGAAATTGCACAAAACGAGCAATATCTCCTTTTGTCAAGAGTTTTCAACTTTTTTCAGTACTTATACTTTAATTTATAGAAGTGTTCCTTGTTTTTACTTAAGATGTTTTCAAAGTCGTCTGCTGCAGATTTTTTTGTATGTGGGAAAGGGTTATTAGCAGGTAAAATAACAAGGGGGAAAATTATGGTATTAAACGTACAATGGTATATAAATTATAATTTTATTGAATATACAATCGATGGAAAGAAATGTCACTTCTCATAACTGATGTTATATTTTGATTAAATTAGCTTTATTATTAATAATGGCGCTTTTTTGACGCTTTTTTATGTTTATTGTGACACAGGTGGTACTATTATATACATGACATATCACTTCACATCATCTGGACGACTGATAACATCCCACAGGAAAGATAATTCACATTTCCAATGTTAAAGATGTTACACATTTACCTATGTCCTCGTAACAGACAACTCCAAAATATGTTTTATGGGGTAAGAACTTCAATTACCTAGTGTAAGGGGAACGGGGTATAGGAATAAATACCACTTCTACAGCCTTGCTGTGGAAGCCGGCTTTTATTATAGCGACATTGGTAGAGTGGTTGACCTTTTCTTAAAGTTAAGCAACATTCATCGCTGTAAGTGCCTGGATGGGTGACCCGCGATGACTGAACTCGGGTACACGTTACAAATGGTGGCAGCGGTGGGATTTTGGGTTGACATCATCATCATCCCCGGACCCCAATGGTTCCCAGTGATGTTACAATAGACTCTGCTTTTATGTACTACTTATGTAAACTTGGAAACTAGTATGATTGTTTGATTGGGCTGTTACACCATTTTCAGACGTTTCTCAGTTATATCACAGCAACAGAACACTTATTCATGATCTCTGGGTGGCCAACCAGTACTAAGCCAGGAAATGTGCCTACGCTATTGGCACTCCACTATGACTGCCTGGAACAAGGATTGAACCCAGGAAGCCCATTCCCAAATACCCATGCCAATCACTTACCTATATTGTGGATGCCTGAACCAGACATAGCTTCCAACAATGGCTCCGCTGATCACGAGGAACTTCCAGATCCACACAGGTATGAATATCACCCAGTAACTCCATGTTATCGTGTTATCCAATCTCAGTGAAAACAGAAATGAAAACACCAGCACGCAGGTGAACACCACAAACTTACTGAAATAATTAATGATTAAGAGATTTCTCAAGATAACAAAACCAACACAAAACCTCTCCCACATACAACAAATCTTCAGCAGGCAAATCGGATTTGAAAACGTTCAACCAAAATATATGGAAAACCTCTATAAATGGAAGCAAAAGTTATTGAATACAGTTTAAAACATTGTGACCAAAGGAGAAATGGCTAGTTAAGAGCAAGTTCTTATTGTGTCACAATGTTTTTAAGAGACAACTGTTGCAGGTATCAAAAAGCGTCCGTATATTGGAAAAGGTTAACAGAGTTCTTATGATAACAAATCCAATGTTATTGTAAATTAAAATATTTGTCAAAGTGAGATGAGTCTTTATATAGAGTATCCACTACCTATGATAGGGTTTGGATGCATAATAAGAGATATTGTAGGGAATAAACAACAGTTTGCTCTTATCTAGATTTAAATTTTAATCCTTTCTTGGCTGAATTTTTAAAACGGATTTGACATTGTTCAGCTTTGCATTTTGAACACTCTGTCGACAAATTCTAGGAAAATGAAGATAAACGTGTTAAGACGTTGAGCAGCAAAAGTAAAGACAGCATTGACGCCTGGTTAGTCGCTATATACTGGAAGCATAGGCTACATGAAATCAGCTTTTCTTAATTTTGACTTTTTAATGCTGATGATGGTCTTGTCCAGCTTTCGGTTTCCATAGCAACTTTAACCCTTTCCCTCATACGACAATTCTGCAGCAGACGACTTTGAACACATTTTGACAATAAATAGAAAATCTCTATAATTGAATGGATAACCTATGCCTAAAAGTGGAAAACATTGTGGCAAAAGGAGAAATTGCTCGTTTTGAGCAATTTCTTCTTTTGTCACTATGTTTTCAAAAAGCTGTCTGCTGCAGAGGCATCAGAAAGCGTCTATATGAGGGAAAGGGTTAAGGAATATCAAGATACAATTTACAAATGTTCAGTTGAGTTGAGTAGCCAACAGGAGAGAGCTTGATCAGAGTTCAGACAGCAGATGTGACGGCTAGCCTGCCTATTTAATAATTTGTACTTCAATACTAATGTGGCACTGGCCTTTATTCTGGGGTAACAAAATCGTCTCCAACAGTTAAAGGATTAGAAAAGGATATTTAAAGCTTCCCACATATAAGGTCACAATACACCAAATAAATTCCTTCTTTGTTTCCATGTAAATCAACCAGTTTCAACCTTCATTTGTCTCACTTTCTAAGCATTTCTCTCGCAGAACACCCTTAGTATATCATTGAAAAGAGTTACGGTGACAGTTACCTCTAGACTTTAAAATAATCCAAAGAAAATGGGGGGGGGGGGGGGGGGGGGGGGGTCATGTTTTATACTGTGAGTATGGTTACCATCATTTGCACGAAATCGGGCAGGAACAAAACTTGTTTTCCACAATCATGTACTCTACTTTCACTTTCAAAAAGGTCAAAATACTAAAAATTATCAAATCAATCATTTTCAGTGCATCCTATACACATTTACAATTAATTTAAACTCACTGCGCTTTGGTGAAGGTATACACTCTTTTCTATGCAAACAAAGTTTTAGTAGGGAATATTGGCTATAGCAGCAGCGAGCTAGACTAGGAAGACAGTGGTGCAGAGATACATACATGTAGGCCTCTCGTATCAAACCTGTGATGAGTAGGTTCTTCCATTGAGAAATATCCTTACAAACAGAACTAATACTGGTAAGGGTATATGGGAAGCAGACATCAAGCGTAATTAACATCATCTAAAAACTTGTTTATTATGTTCACAATAAGTTTAAACTAACACCTATTTTAAAATTATTTAATTTCTTATTCAAATATTAAACTGAACTTAGTACGTTTTTATTTCATTTGTTATACAATGACGTATCACGTATTTTAGCAAGAATGGTAAGATCAGCGTTATCTTTCTGATTCTTTTTATCAAATTCTGAAGCACCATTTAGTTAAAGAAAACCATCCGAGTTCTAGATATGACCGAATCTATTGCCATTATATTTTTTACCAAACGGGCAATTATTCCTCATATTTTCGAAACAATCAGAATGTTTAGTTATTTTTCATCGAATTATCTTAATGTGTACATACCTCGGATTAAAATCCTGAAACAGGTGTTTCAGACTGACCATGTCTAGGCGAGATAAATTGGGCTGAACTGTTGTCTACAGACTACATGTTCAATGTTAGTAAACAATGGGCAATTTCTAGATAAGGGAGATAACCCATACCAAAAATCGATTTTGTAATGATTGTCCACCTTTTCCTGAAGGGATTATAATATGAGTATAGGTGCTACCCTATTTCGGGTAAACATTTAATATGAGAATAGGTGCTACCTATTTCGGGTAAACATTTATTAACTTTTGTGATCGGTAAATAATTCCCAGAGAACTGCAGTTTAAGCTT
Source organism: Serripes groenlandicus (assembly GCA_031761405.1). Taxonomy (NCBI): domain Eukaryota; kingdom Metazoa; phylum Mollusca; class Bivalvia; order Cardiida; family Cardiidae; genus Serripes; species Serripes groenlandicus. The sequence goes on along the minus strand of JASEVX010000011.1, from coordinate 55,882,504 downwards.
ATATTTAACTTTAAATATAGCCAAGATTTAAATCATGGACAGTACTTCAAATAAAACGATTCCATAATTTACGGAACAAGTCAAACTAACGTTTCCTATAATTCTGTCGTTTTCCTTTTGGTTATTTATTTATCATTTGCGCAACGCTAATAGAATGACGTCATATTACAGGAATTTGGAATTGTAACTTTCGGAAATAGTCAAAAAACCTTTATCGTGAGTTGTTATTTGAACTCGTTTTAGAAATAAACGACGAGTGTAATTAAACGGAAATTATCACAAATAAAATTACTTGTGCTCGTTCCTTTATCGAGTACGTATTATCATATTTAATATTCCTCTAGAATTTTTTTTTGTTTCGATATTTTCTTTTCATCCAATCAAACGTAGCAGAAGAATCGTGACTGCATTGAAAAATCCACTCTGGACACAATTTCTGGAAAGACGGTATAGCAAAGTTTTGCAAAGTTCATACACATTACCTATTGACGGAAATATCGCCGGCTTCGCGATTTGTTACCGTATTAGCTTTTGTAATAGGTAAATAATTCCCCGCGAACTACAGCTAGCCCATTGCTTGCAGCACGATCAGATATGACGTCAATTACGAGTCCTACCGACAAAAGCAAATAAAATAAAAATCATGATCAGGTTAAGCTTATATTTAACTTTAAAATATGGCCAAGATTTTAAATCCATGAAATTAATATGAGTATAGGTGCTACCTATTTAGGGTAAAGATTTCTTAACTTTTGTGATCGGTAAATAATTCCCTGCGAGCTGCAGTTAGCCGTTTGTTAGCAGCACGATCAGTTATTTACGTCAATTACCAAGTCCTACCGACCTAAAAGCAAAGAAAATAAAAATCATCCTCAGGTCAAGCATATATTTAACTTTAAAATATAGCCATTATTTAAATCCATGAAATTTGCTGACAAGTACAACAAATAATCAACTTGCCCTTCATAAAGTACTTCAAATAAAACGATTCCATAATTTACGGAACTTCATTTGTGACAAGTCAAACTAACATTTTCTATACTTTCTGTCGTTTTCCTTTCGGTTATTTATTCATCATTTGCGTTACGCTAATAGAATTACCGTCATAGTATGACGTAATATTACAGGAATTTGGATTGTAACTTCCGGAAAGTCAAAAAACCCTTATGAGTTAGTATTTGAACTCGTTTTAGAAAAGACAACTAGTGTTATTAAACGGAAATGATCACACATAAAATTAATTGTGCTCGTTCCTTTATCGAGTACGTATTATCATATTTAATTATTTCCTCTAGAAGTTTTTTGGTTGCGATATTTTCTTTTCATCCAATCAAAACGTAGCAGAATCGTGACTGCATCGAACAATCCACTCTGGACACATTTTTGGAAAGACGGTATAGCAAAGTTTTGCAAAGTTCATACACATTACCTATTGACGGGAAACATCGATTGTTTACCCGTATTAGCATTTCTCAAATTTACATACTTTTGGTCGTGCCTCTAAATCACGTGTTGTGTTATTTTGCTTGAAATGTAACCCTTTCCCATATGCAGATGCAATAATTGAATTTTTAAAAAAAATATCTGTAACAGACAACTTTTGAAAACAGTTTTTTCCAATGGGCAATTCTTTCTTTGCCACATTGTTTTCGACTATATTCATTAATTATACTTTCATGTATGGAGAATGTTCTAATTTTTGCCAGGATGTTTACATTCAAAAAATATGCAGCGGACGGCTTTGAATTAGATTGGCTAAATTATGTCGATATAGTTGAAATAGTAGTAGAGACAAGATACGTTAGTAAATATATACGTATAAAGGTCACGATCTCCTCCTCGACCAACGCCGATCGTGGAGTGTTTTTGGGATGATCGGGGTTGATCGCTACAAGAGCCACCAAGACCTGTTCCAGATCTTACCAAGACTGCGCGGCGTTCGTGCCATGAACTTTCACGACCTATATTAACGTGGTGGAAATGAGTGCAATACGTGATCAGGCGTGATGACATCTGTCACGTTGTACCATGTCACATAAAGAAGCACCAAGAAACGTGAAGTGGCTTAAACCCACCCGTATAACCCATTCCGAAACATGGAGTCACAACAGGGGCAGTAATAGGTATTCCTGAAGCACCACAGATTTCCTCGAATATGGATCTTCCATTTTCAAGCATACAAAACCTACCGTCTTATTCTTCTTATTCTCTCTCTTCTCTCTTCTCTCTCTCTCGCGCTCTCTCTCTCTCTCTCCTCTCTCTCTCTCTCTCTCTCTCTCTCGTCTCTCTCTCTCTCTCCTCTCGCTCCTCTCTCTCTTCTCTCGCTTCTCGTCTCTCTATCTCTCTGCTCTCTCTCTCTTCTCTCGCGTCTCCTCTCTCTCTCTCGTCTCTCTCTCTCTCTCTCTCTCTCGTCTCACTCTCTTCTCTCTCTCTCTCTCCTCTCTCTTCTCTCTCTCTTCTCTCTCTCTCTCTCTGATGTTTCCAAGGGTAGGCATACACTAAGGTAGGTCGTTATGGGATAACGTTGTAACAAGTCGTAGGAAGTCATATTAGATCGTGATCGATGATATACATGTATATAGTCTTGATTTATCGTTACACCTCGACTCGTTATGGCGTCGCGCGACCTTGTTACCGTCGAGGAATGGTCTTAACACCGTCGGGTAGATCGTGTTGTGTGTGACATTTGCATATTCGCCACGACCCATGGCGATCTTAGCAACTATCCTACGTCGGCGTAGGTCGTGAAGGTGGGTTAGGGCGCTTAAAGCAGTATAACACAGGAAGCTTCCGTAAATCACCCAGTTATCGTGAAACAATATAACACATATTTAGAATTCTTAATGGAAAAGCATTGACCTTAATTACTTTTACCCTTTCCCACATACAGACGTCATTTGACGCCTCTATTCCATAGTACAGTGGTTAAATCGTCCGCCATTGAGTCAGAGACCAAGGTTCGATCCCGGCGGGTCATTACTAATATTTTAAAATGACAGCAGGGTTATCGTGGACAGCATTACGACTGATGCATTGTGTGTCATGATAAATAATACAGACAGCACTGGTATTTACCCAGGAAACCGTCGTAATATATCTGTAATACTGTTGAAAGTGGCAAAAACACCATTCATCTACAAACAATTGACGTTCGACAATAATTGAAATATTCATGTACATAATTTATATACTGTATACATATGTATAAATACACATTTCATGACCATAAACAAATTAAAATGCTGATTGATAAATGTCGATTCATTATTACACATGTGACGTGTTAGTCTTAATTACCACACCAGGTAGGCTAGCGAATCATATAAACCACCGTCAGGCAAAACGATGTTATTGTTGCGGCCTTAACCCTTTCCCTCATAGAACCTTTATGCAGCAGACGACTTTGAATATATTTTGTCAAACACAATGGAAAAACTCTATAATTGAATGGATAACCTATATGACCACCAAAAGTGGAAAACATTGTGGCAAAAGGAGAAATTGCTCGTTTTTGAGCAATTTCTTCTTTTGTCACTATGTTTTCTCAAAAAGCCATCTGCTGCAGAGGCGTCAGAAGCGTCTATATGTGGGAAAGGGTTAAATGCCCATTTAATTATTCAACAAATCTGCAGCAGAAAACTTTGAAAACAGCTTCAAAAACAAATATGGAAACTCTTTATAAAATGTAAGAGCATTTACTGAAAACAAGTGTTGAAAACATTGTGGCGAAAAAAAGAAATTTCTTATTATGGGCATTTTGTTCTTATGTTTACAAAAGATGTCTGCTACAGATGCCATACAATGCTTGGAGAATATTAACCCCAATGGGATAGAACTTTAGATACTGGGATCAGTAGTTGCTACTATCACATGTAAAACCATTCCTACATACAGATACTTTCTGACGCCGCTGCAGCACACGGCATTTTAAAACATTGTTGCAAAGTGAAAAATTACTCATGATGAGTAATATCTCCTTTTGCCAAAATGTTTTCATCTTTTTCTTTAATAATTATACCTTCTTTTATATTGATTTTCTGTGTTTTTGTCTAATGTTTTCAAAGTTGTCTGTGGGTGAACAGACTTACCAGTGTCCGAATGTCTTCACTGTTCACGCAATCGATTGATGAGATTTAAAAATAAACAAGATGTGTTTGTGAAAAACTGATGCCCCCGAATGGCAACATCTAGGTCAAAGGTCAAGGTCGCCAGATCAAAAATGTTGGTACTGACAGAAAGGTCATGTCACAAGGAATACACATGTGAAAATATGGTAGCCGTACCTGTTATGGTTCAAAAGTAGTGGTCAAAGTTAAAAAAATTATCTAGTATGGCAACATCTAGGTCGAAGGTCAAGGTCGGAAAGGTGAACAATTTTGGTATTGACAGAAAGGTCATGTCACAAGGTATACACATGTGAAATATGGTAGCCGTACCTGTTATGGTTCAAAAGTAGTGGTCAAAGTTAATTTTTTTATCTAGAATGGCAACATCTAGGTCGAAGGTCAAGGTCTAAAGGTGAACAATTTTGGTATTGACAGAAAGGTCATGTCACAAGGTATACACATGTGAAATATGGTAGCCGTACCTGTTATGGTTCAAAAGTAGTGGTCAAGGTTAAAGTTTTTTCGAGCATGGCAACATCTAGGTCAAAGGTCAAGGTCGCAAGGTGAAAATTGTTGGTGCTGACAGAAAGGTCATGTCACAAGCTGTTATGGTTCAAAAGTAGTGGTCAATGTTAAAGTTTTTTTTGAGAATGGCAACATCTAGGTCAAAGGTCAAGGTCGCAAGGTTAAAAATGTTGGTACTGACAGAAAGGTCATGTCACAAGAAATACACATGTGAAATATGGTAGCCGTACCTGTTATGGTTCAAAAGTAGTGGCCAAGGTTAAAGGTTTTATTCGAGAATGGCAACATCTAGGTCAAAGGTCAAGGTCGCAAGGTCAAAAATGTTGGTACTGACAGAAAGGTCATGTCACAAGGAATACACATGTGAAATATGGTAGCCGTACCTGTTATGGTTCAAAAGTAATGGCCAAGGTTAAAGTTTTTTTCAAGAATGGCAACATCTAGGTCAAAGGTCAAGGTCGCAAGGTCAGAAAATGTTGGTACTGACAGAAAGGTCATGTCACAAGGAATACACATGTGAAATATGGTAGCCCTACCTGTCATGGTTCAAAAGAAATGGGCCAAGGTTAAAGTTTTTTTTCGAGAATGGGCAACATTTAGGTCAAAGGTCAAGGTCGCAAGGTCAAAAATGTTGGTACTGACAGAAAGGTCATGTCACAAGGAATACACATGTGAAATTATGGTAGCCGTACCTGTTATGGTTCAAAAGTAGTGGTCAAGGTTAAAGTTTTTTTTGTGCATACAGACAGACAGACAGACAGACGTGCAGACAGGCCAAAAACTATATGCCCACCGAATCTATGATTCCGGGGGCATAAAAACACATATAGTTGTACCAGGTTTAACCCATTCCCACTTACATTTTGGTTTATCTGAAGCAGACGACATTGGATTTTTTTTTGTCAAAGGTTAAATTGCTCATGAAAAGGGTTAATCAATGTTTAGATCGCTATGGGCAGCGACGGGCAGAAAATGTTCCTAATGCAACAGCGAACATCGGATGAGTCTGAGCGATAACGACCCAAAGTATATTAAATAAAATACGGCCCCTGTGTGCTTCATACAAAAACCGAGAGGGGTAGCCCTGCTTCTACATGCGTTTTTATTCTAATGTCAACCCTTTGCTACAGCAGATACATTTGATTTGTTTGTTTGAATGGCGTTTCATACAGTTTTCAACATAATTTGAGCCGTCCCACGCGAAAACCAACATTGTGGAATCTGCGTAAAAGTATCGACCCGGATCAGCCTAAGTAGATCATTTGTATTCACTACAGGTACAGTACATGTACATGTTTGTTTCAGGCTAATCCGGACAGATCCTTTTCGCCTTCTGTGGACTTTCTGTTTCAGGAATCATGACTCTATACCTCTATCCACCTGAGACGGAATGTGTCGGTCCGGATTAGTCTGCGCGGATTGCGCAGGCCGATCTATGTCGATACATTACGCAAAGTCCATACTGGTGTTGTTTTTTATCCTGTAACCGATGCATCTATCGTAATGCTACCTTAGCAACCAGAGCGTCAAGGACGGAATGTAATTACTAATTTAAAGTCTTTGGAACGACTCGACCGTGGATCGAACCCTGACGCTCTTACCACTAAACAAGGATATGGTCTCAGACGACTTTGAAAACATATTGGAAAAAATATGGAAACTTTCTATATTCGTAAAAATACGTTTGTGTAACCCAACTGAAAGAGTCCGACCCGACCAGGGCTCGAACTCGGGACGTCTTATCTCGGAGGCGAACACTCTACATCGTCTCTACAAAAGCTAGCTCTTTAGCAAGGCAGTATAATTATCTATACAAGCTGCATATTGTCTATCTATGGGACAGACCACTCTACTACATTTTTCTCTGAGAAAGGGTATTTAAAGTGGACTGGATTTTTAGACATCATGATGGTCTTGAACTGTATTACTACACCGAAGACGATTAATGACAACGTTCAATTACAATTGATTTTACAGAAATGGAAAAAGTAATTCACAGACCCGTGTGATTTATTCTCTTTGGTTCATAGATGACATTAATTAACAGACACACAGCTACATTATTGAACATCAACTGTTTCTTTAATGGGGGTCATTCTGGCCAATAAAAAAAACCAGTCAGATAAAACCTAGCAACCCAAGTAGGCCAATATGTCCGTTTATTATATATAATGACATATACTACGAAAATCGACATTCGAGACTTTGCGAACAGGAAGGATCGAGATTTAGTTTGCGCTTAGTCTGATCAGCACTAACCTCCTCCGCCATATTCCTGTTCTTGCAGACAAAAGTCTCTGGTGAAAGGTAGTGACCGTAACCCTATCCCACATACAGCAAATCTGAACTTGCGGCACTCGACTTTGAAAACATTGAGGTTAAATGTGTAAGATAATGCTAATTGAAGGTATAATTATTGAAGATATATGAAAACAAAAAGGGGGGGGGGGTGGGTGGGGTGGGGCAACGGTTGTTACGGTTCATACCAGAAGCGAGAAAGCTGTTACAGATATTCTTTGTTTTTATGCCAAGACGTTTCAAAGTCGTCTGCTGCAGAAGATTTGTTGAATGTGAGAAAGGATTATGACCCTCCAATTTGACATCATTTTAAAGTTATATTGACATGAGATCGGTGGGGCTACGTGTTTCAAACATTATGGACTTTGCGTAATGTATCGACCTAGATCAGCATGCGCAATCCGCGCACTAATCCGGGCCGAACACATTCCGTCTCAGGGGGATAGAGGTATAGAGTAATGATTCGTAAAATAGAAAAATCCACGGGAGACGGATTAGCCTGCCGGCATGCTTAGGCTGATCCGGGTCGATACTCAAAGTTTACGCAGAGTCTACAATGTTGTTTTCTTAGAAGATGCTCTCATGTATTTATAACCTATACACGGACGATGACGTCTGGTATGTCTTTACTGTACGCAGATAAATTAACCCTTTCTCACATTACAACACATCTGCAACAGACGACATTGAAAACATTTATTAAAAATATGCAAACTCTCTTAAAATGAAGGAACAATTATTGACTGA